>CM023457.1:98287138-98427580 GCA_013339765.2 Haemaphysalis longicornis | reverse complement strand
TTTGTTACGCGATTAGTTCCATTCGATTCCTGGCGGTGTCAGTAAAGTCTTATTTATTTATTCTCAGAAGCTTCATGTTGACACCAATGGTTGCGAAAGAACCCTCTGGGGGTGGAGGTAAAAAGCTTTGCTTTATATTAAGACGTGCAACCCACCAGCCCAACAAAAAAACAAAACAGAGCCATAAAAAGTAGTGCACGTTGGGAAGCAGTAAAAAAAAAAATCACGGAATGAGAACACATACCCGCCGCGGTGGCTCAGTGGCTAAGGCGTTGCGCTGCTGAGCACGAGGTCGCGGTTCGATTCCCGGCCGCGGCGGCCGCTTTTTCGATGGAGGCGAAAAGCAAAAACGCACGTGTGTACGAGATTTCGGCGCCACGTTAAAGACCCCAGGTGGTCAAAATTAATCCGGAGCCATCCACTACGGCGCGCCTCATCGCCTGCGTTGCGTTGGCGCGTTAAACCCCACAATCAATCAATCAATGAGAACACAGCGTTATCTATGCACATCAATTATTGCTGAAATTTTATGTTGTCTTTTTGTGAGGCAACATGTGGTAGATAATTCTACTCGACTATGGTACGTGGAATGAACGACAGGCAAAAGCAGATGAGCAGCATCCTATGCGCTTAACTTTGTAGAAACGGTCACGGCGGGAGAAAGTTATCGGAAGTGTTTCACAAAAAAATTGCGAAGGGACACATGGTGATAACGATTACGGAACAGTGATATGCGTGTATGGTGGCGGCGATGTGCTAGATGTGGTGGTTCGGCGCGACGTTTTAGTCCTCTGGCGTTGCAATGACTGGAGTGGTCTGAATGTAAGAAGCAAGCTGCGCACTTTTGTAGCTGTTCAATATCAGTTATGATGTATTCTTGAAGTGGGTCCCATATGTCTGCGGCATAATTCTATTTTAGGACGTATTAGAACAGTAAAGACCAGTTTGGAAATGTTAGAAGAAGCATGTTTAAGGTTTATTGTGAGAATACCAAAAAAGTGATTACGGAAGCAAGGGTATGTTTTATGTCATAATGCCATTAGAGGTCAGGTTTTAATTGAATTCCCGGGCGTTTATAGGTGGAGACAACGCCAATGGCATTATTCTTTAGGATCGCTCTTGGCGCGATTAGTAAAACTCATGTGCGTAATTTTAGAGTGGTTTAGGGTAATTTGCTAGGATGAGCCGAAAGTATTGATGCTGTTAAGATCAGTTTGCAAAGTGTTTCGGTTTATCACTAGACATGATTAGGTAGATCATGAAATCATCAGCAAAGACTACTAATTGAGAAGACTAGAGGCTCGTAAGTCATTATTATAGATAAAAGATTAGAAGTGGCTTTGTTCGGCTATGCCAGAGTGTACGTAGCGTGAGATGAGGTTCAGCTGCTTATTCCTAGCTTTCCTGATTGTCTAGGACTATCTTGATTTAGGCTTACTGCTGCTTCAATGACATACACACGGTATATGCATTATGTCACACATATATATTTATGAAAAGGCTCAGGCACAGGGTCACCGATCGCCCCAAAGCTAAGCTGGTTCCACAGGCGCATGCCGGTGTTGCTGCGACGCATGACCCATCGGTTCCACGCCCGGCCACCCCTCGCATGATCATGAAGTGAACTGTGCCGCCACGTGCGGAACGGAGGTCGGCGAATACGCTAGGTGTGTGGGGTGTTTGAGAGACGCCGTGCAGCGAGCAACGCTCTGTGCGCCGTGAGATGTCGCTGCTCCTGGCGCCTGCGCACCACGGCTCTCCAGGAGCCACGCGATACTGCTCAACCACGGCGAGTATAGCTCATGCTACAAAAACAATAGGGGTCCTAGTAGCCTGCCGTTGGAGACTCGAGAAGTAAAAGGTTTGAAACAGAAGGCACAGGTTTCAGTGGTAGTGAGGTTTATTCGTGATGACGGAAAATATTTTACCCGTGAATAATTGTTGCATGGACTCTTCAGCCGAGAAAATTTATTGAGCAGCCAGTGATGAGAAACATGGTAGAAAGCTTTTGAAAATCAAGAAAAATAGCGTCAACTTTGTATCCACCGTGGAGAGATGAACTGATGTCGTAAATGAAACCGGCGAGTGGTGTACCACAAGGCTACCCTCAGCCAAAACCATGTTGATATTTATGACAAAGTTATGGTGTTCTAGAGTTATTTTTGTGTTTGCATTCTATGTTTCAGGTTAAATAATGGAATTCCTTTCGCTATCTTCCAGTAAAGTGGTATAGAACCTGATTACAAGGATTGGGGTGCTTGAGACAAATCCTGGCTGATAAATGTTTCAACATTTTGATATCAGAGCCTACATGATCATAGGCAGCTGACATGTTGATTCTATTGAGTAATGGGAAAATACGAGCTTCAGTGATTACAATTTCGTGCCTGCTGATATCAGAAATAGGTTAACGTTAGCGCATTATGTGACGTCTTCGTACGTGAATACGGAAATGAATGCAGCGTTCAAAATCTGTGCACCTACCGACAGAAATGGCAGCGTTAATATTGTCAGCGTGTACGGTCTTAGCATGATTAGCAAGAGTCATACAACGTCTAAGTATACGAGGGTTATATTTGAACACAAATGATGTCATGTTTAAATACATGATGAAGACGTGTAGCCAGAAGAGACTGATATTTCTTATGAAATGTTTTAACGCAGTGAGCTATCGGAAACGGGTTCTGCTTTATTGGCGAGGCGATAAAGTCGCTTTTTTTGGTTGTTGAGTCGTCGAATCTGCCGATTATACGAAGGAGCAGTGGTGTGTGTTTTTACGTAGATGGTTGGAATGGACGTTTTGATTAAACTATTAAGTTAATTGTTGAACACAACATGATAGGTGATTTTTTATGATATTTCTATGAATGAGAGAAGTTAATTGGAATATTTGTGTACTAAGCCGTATTCTAACATCTAGTGTTTTTTTTTTGGTAGTTTTTGGCTTTATAGGGGAAATACGATGATTACAAAGACGTCGTGTTCGCATAGGTAATCGAGATGCGTTATATATAAAAAAGTATCCGGATAGTTGGTCAAAATTTGGTCTAGAATTTCGGTGGATGTAGACTAACAGCGTGTTGGACGAGTAATCAGCTAAAAACAGAAAAACAATCCAGACATACTGTACAAAGTTATGTGTTCCACTTTTGCCGCCCATAGCTGATTGTGTTGACAAGCAGACGTCGAAAATTTATTGTCGCCAATAATTAGCTACACAAAATTAGGAAAGCGGGAGCATATTAGTGTCAGTACACGAGTAAATTAACTTGTAAAATCATTATTCGCCCCGGGGGGCCATGAAAAACGCCGGCAATGATGTCACGCGCACCATACTTTAGGGAAACCCACACCCATTCTAAAAATAAAGAACCTGCACATGTACGGGAAGCACGTTATTTCTGAAAGCTCGGAGAACGCCATCTCGTTGTTGTGTTTTTTATCACAGCGGACGAAGATATAATAAGCCCAGATAAGAACAATGCTGCAATCGCGAGAGCCAGGATTTAACAACGTTTCAGTTAGCGCATTATTTGATAGTGCTCAAGAATCAACCAGGAAATATACCGGAATACATCATGTCTGAGCGTTTCTAATTTTTCTGTGCAAAAAAAAAGATGCCACTAGCAATGCGTTTCTGTGGAGATGGACAGTTGCGCTTTGTTGAACAAGGGGTGAACAGGGATTGCATCTACATCATAGTGATATTTGGAAGCTAGCGCCGCTTTATTTGCAACAGTGTCCCATAGGCGGTCGTTATGCAAAGCCTATAAAAAATGAACCTCACATATTCATCATCCTTTCTTATCGGTTTGTAAAAACTGCAGAAGGTTACACCGTTTATTACGACCTGGCTTGCAAAAGTCCAGTCACAAGCAGTAAATAAAGTGTCGGCCTGTTGCCAGGACCTATTGTCACCTCTGCCTCTTTATCATCGAAGAATTAGACAATAATTCTCGGTGTTTTAACTGGCTAAAAATGGCGCGATTGTGTTCTCGTGCGATAAAGGCGAGAGTAAGCTGAAGCTGGTCGTTAGTTTAGGCAAACGAAAAAAAAGAAGCTTAAACTAAGTCGCCAAAGCTTGAACCCTAGCGAAGCTGCAGGATATCTTTCTGCACGAGCAGTGGACACATCACCACATATTTGTGGAGGCTTGGAAATTTTTATTTGCATTTTTTGTCATCCTTTGCACTTTGCTAGTAGTGCTCATTATCATATTCATCGATATTATCTTGTTTCTCATGGCAGTCATTCACGGAGTGCGCAAGTGTTCTGCAAGCTCATCCTCGGCCTTGTGTACTTCCGCCGGTTTGTGCTCGTGAAGTCGAGGGAGACAGACCTGCAACTTGTCTTAGAATGGGAAGCACGTTTTTAACTGCAGCATGTCTTGGTGAGGCGTTGCACAATAGTAGTCTTGTTTCCAGACGCCGCGAGGCACGCGCTCCTCACGGCTCAGATTTGTTTCGCTCCACAGGGTTTTGCGCAGTTTTTTTTTAAGTGCGAATGCACTTCTTAAGCGACCCCGAATCACGCGTCCACCGCCGTCCGTCCATCCGCACCACATACCCACTTAGGGCGATTGGCCAAGAAGAGTTCCTAATTTCTTTAGCACATACCCACTTAGGGCGATTGGCCAAGGAGAATTCTTTCGCATCACCCGTGCATTCCCACTTACTTGGCACATACCCACGTGGGGGATTGGCCAGGAATCGGGCGTGAGAAGGGCTAATGCACCCGCTTAAAGGAGTACTGACACGAAATTTCAAAACTGAGATCCGCTCTAGCAATCAAGTACAACGACAACACAAATAGGTGTCTGTGAATAAATGCATCTTTCTTTCTTTGTAGTTGTGTGTGTGTGTGTGATCTCTCTTTCGCGAACATTACCGACCCGCGCAAATTCAACTCGTGCATTCGCACTTACACACTCTCCCCCTCGGGAAAGTGCGAGGGATTTTTTTCTTCTTCGCCAATACCGCTGTGCCTGGCGGGGACGTTGCAAGGCCGCCACTTGTAGAGCGTTGAAAAGTGCTCTGCATTTTTAAAATTTTTAATGCGTTCCGCAGAACACACTACGGCCAGCTGCAACAGCTCCACTGTCAAAACATTAATTATTCTGAAAAGAGTTGCGCCAGCTTTCAAAGTGCATAGCCCTCAGCGAGTTTTCTAGATCCAAACACATTTCTTCCTTTGAAACTGGCTTGGACGAGTTCACATTTTTAAGTTTGTCACCCCACCAGTATTTACTCAGCGTTACAATCTGTCGAAGCAAGAACATTCTAACAATGTTTCCTGGCCTAGATGTAGTGGGATCAGACTAAACACATACGTTTTCTCTAATCCTATTTCTCTGTGGAGTTGTTCATCATGTGTCGGCTTTCTTTTTGGCGCCCATGCACAGCTAACCAGATCTTTGGATAGGTTTTCTTATTTCTATGTCTACTGCGAGCTCTGTGCTTATCCTATTAATTTTGTCATTCAAGGTGTTTAAGCGGCCTCGTCTTCTTCTTCTTGTTCGCGCAAAGTTTGTTCCTAAATTGTATTTTAAACTATGTACTTTTTTCTGTAAAAACTTTGATTAACCAATTTTGTTCCTTCCTATTAAAAACCAGATTGATGGTATTCCTCACTATTATGGTAACACTGCTCTGATAGCATTGTTCTTTCCCGCATTCTGCTGATTACAAGTATTAGCTACTAGGAGAACGCCAAGTTTTCTTCATCATTTTTAGTAACTTTGACACCCATTTTGTGTCACTTTCTTTGCCGACGAGCACATTGTTTATTCTGGCGCAATTTCTGTCTAAAAAAGCCACTGTTATCGCCTTTCACTCCTAGTACTAACGTTAAAAACCGACCATACCACCTTTTAACTAACTATTGCGTTTAGGTCAAGGTGTCTTTTTCTTGCACTTTGCCATTTTTAATAATTGCAGAGGCAAAAGACTACAAATAATACAGGCTCGCCTTAGCTGTGCGTTTGTAGACACATACAAACAGGTACATTACCTGGTTGTATCTTTACCTTTGCAACATTATAAGGATGACAATGGGTGCGAGCGTTTCTGTGTTGCTCAGCAATTGATCCACGTTTCTATTAGGATTTTTTGTAAAACATATAATACCTATTTGGGTCTTTGCCCTACACTGTCTATAGCAGAGAATATGCCCTATCAATCCCAGCGTTATGACAGTACCTGTTCTTACGTTGCCTGAGCATATACAAAAACATTACGCACAAAAACCCCTGTAGTAGCATACCAAGGCTATACATACCCTAAAAAGGTGCATTTTAAGAGGTTCAGGCTGAAATGACGGAAATTGTTAGGAAAAAAGACATTTCCTTCTTATTTGAAGGCGCGCCAGCCGATCCATGTGGACCCAGGACGAGCAATTGGCGATGGCTGAAAAAACAAATTGCCTAAACCACACCACCAACAGTTTCTTTGACTTTCGAAATTGAGTTTAAAATCTGCCAAAACGGGTCTGGTACATTACCTAGATTTCCCGCTATCTCTCTTGATGCAAAATCCAGTGCACCTTGCAAGCTATCAGTCGCATTTGTTTTTCGCACATTTGGCACCCCTGAAGAAAACAGATTTCTGCAAATTTTTGTAGAAAAAAGAGGTTATGTGTAAAGCTGTTTGTCAGTCATTCATGCAGACATGTTTTAAATCAGGCAATTGAAAATGAAAACCATCCCCGTGAAGTCTAGATATACTGAGAACCTTAAGGTTAAGAAGTTTTCCACATTCGTTGTTATCACGTTACTACTCACACCTTACACGTTGAAATATTACGTTACCACTGAGTAACCCGGACAGCGTTTGGTGCTTGGGTCGTTATCACACTTAGCTATTTGCCAATTTCCAATTAAGATACTGAGCCTTCCTTGTTAGGTAACAATTTGTACATTAGTACACTTTGCCTGGCTAGGTACAATGCTTGTTCCACAGGATCAACCTCGCACGGATTCATGTTACCTATGTGAATGCTTCTTATAATAAACAAATGGACGTTTAAAATTTTTGGTGCCAAGCTGTGTTCTTTAACTTTATTATTGCGTGTAGAAAAAAAAACCGCTGTGCTGTACAGTAATATTTCTATGTGAATTCGCTTCACACCTGGTCGACTTGAACCACACGTGTAGAAATATCACCTCTATGCAATAACGCCCTTAAAGCAGGCACACAAGTATTCTACGTGATGTCCTGGCGTCGGATCGTGCAACACCTGCCCTGTTTCTCCCCGCACTTGTAACATAGCTTTGCGTCACAACAAGTTGCAGCTGGTACTCTCACCATGGATACCCTATCTACAACTTGAAAAGCGCGGCTATAATCCGAAGTTTTAGGCATACCAAGCCAGGAGAGCCATGGTCGGCTATGGCAAGTAAGCTGCACTAGCAACTGCAGCTCGACTTCGCCAACAAAAAGTCCTCCACTTCGCACTTGGTAAGCCTGACGCCACTCAACTGTTGAGTCCGTGGCAGAATCATGCACAGAAAGTTCTGCGACGGCCGCGCCGAGTAGCGTGCAATTTATAAAAACAAAAGAGGTGACCAAGCACACGCATACCCTTGAAGTTTGAACGGGCTTGACGCAGCGTCTTGGAAGCTGCGTTGAGCTGTTAAGCAACGTGTTTGCGATAGAAAAGCATGTCTTATCTGTCACCTGTACCGTAAAAATTTAGATGAGTGCTGCGCAAATCATTCGCGGTAAATAACGTTGAATTATAGGAAGTCATGCATTTCCCGGTGCAGAGAGACAAAGCAGCGTGCTAATGCGAAACCTCAGAGAATAAAGCCGCGTTAATTGTCTGCAGACCAATAATGTTCTGTCCAGGCTTCGTGCAAACTCTAAACGGCCTCCTAGTTTCGCACTCGGTAACCTTTGACTGCTGCTTGAAGCAATACAGCGCTGCATTGCTGCCCTTAACAAAACCTGCCCATATCAGCCAATATACATCTGTACTACATCTGTAGTACTATAAAGAAGAGAGGGGTGTGGGTGAGAGAACAAACGCGTGTTAAGGACATATTAGTAGAACTTATGAAGAAGAAATGGGCGTGGGCAGGGCATGTAATGCGAAGGCAAGGTAAAGGTTGGTCATTAAGGGCAACAGAGTGGATCCCTAGAGACCGCGTGCGTGGCAGGGTGCGGCAGAAATTTAAATGGGAAGGTGAGATCATGAAGTTTGCGGGTATATATGGGCCGCAGTAGCATAGGACCGAGGTAATTGGAGATTATTGGGAGAGGGCTTTGCCCTGCAGTGGGTGTAGATAAACTGGGCATAGATGATTATGATTATATAAATAATGCCCCAGAAAAAAAACAGGTGCGAGTGAACAACTCCCGTCAGACACAAAGTTAGCTCGCCAGTCTCCGTGCATGTATGGTCTCCAGAAACGTTTCTAGGGACCATAGTGTACTATTGAACAAAATACAAAATCTGGTCATTATTCTTTCCGAAAGCGGGAGCCGTAGGTATATAATAAAGGTAAATAAGTGAATGTCTTTGTGCAGCGCATGCTTTATTTTGAGGTAACAGACTGACTGTCGCATACGCGCGACACATAAGATTAAGACTAACAAATCACCTGTAATGAAAACTTGAATTAATGGCGCATACATCCAGACGATGCCTAAATTAACCGTAAGATTTTAAAAGAATATGTGGGATGCAAAACATTTTTACTGATGGTTTTACCTGAGGGGCGTCAATTCAGCCCCATTAAAAAAAAACGTTTGTTTTTATGGGTCCTATTGCGTTTTATCTCCAGAAGAAGTGCAATCGTTCTTAAGTGAAAAAGCTTAATCGGCGCCCTGGGCACGCTTTCAAAGCAGTTTCTGAGCGATTGGGGACTGTGAAATCTAAACTTTGTTCAGCAGGCCTGCTGCAATAATGGTGTTTTCCCACTAGGTCGCGATGGCTGGCAGAATTGTTGATCAAAATTACCTATCCAAAAGTATGCTTACCACTGTGGAGAGAGTTTCGCCCACTGCAACTACTTCAGCTTGAGCAGTTTATTACATAGTTGTACCCCAAAACACAGAAACATTTGGCGGCTTAGTAAACCCGTCACAGTTCCCTGTAACTTAATCGATGCCTAAATGTTGTGTTGAAGGGAAAAGTACTAATAAGTGTTTGTATGGCAAACTGTTTATTGGACAAATAATCTGCGAGGGTCATATTATATGTACTTTAATAAAGTCCTACACAAAAAAGAAAAAACTGGGTTTGGCTGCACTTGTACATTTCACATTTCTGCCGATCGTACTTCAGGAATATTTTTCAAAGCATATTTAGACCAATGGTATTGGGGAGTAAGAGCCTCCCTGCCGCAAGGGTTATTTATGAGGTGAATATATTAACCGCGAAAGCATTGTGTTTACCTGATGGAAACGGCAGAGAAAGAGCAAAAAAAAATTCCTCCTGGGTCCTAAGAATGTTTAAATGGATTTAATGTGGAAGCGCGATTTATTTACCTTGCGTCACACGCCTCAAGTGCTTCGGCATTTTCGTGTTGGCAGACCATGCTTACGAGGTGCAAAAGTTAATGCTACAACATGAAGGCGGAAATCCTATAGTAACGAAGGACACAAGTCGCTTCGCCATCTCCAATGGCCAACAGATTAATCGACGGCTTTCCCTATGGAACTCCACAGCCACGAGAGCCACGATCTTGTGAAGCCTTCAAGCGATTGAGCTCAGTTTGCCTTTTAAAAGCAGAGATGTGTACGGCTTAGGTTCTCGGTATTTTTCTTGCCAGTCGTAACCATACATTATTCGTAATATTTGAGAAAGATGGCCCGCTCTCTCAGTTCTTAAGGACAGCAGAGGGCTTCAGGGCTCATATCCTGGTGCAAACCACGTATTATTTTAATAATTAACGCATAGTTTTATTTCCTACTCGGGTTTCTGTTTTCTAATAAAAGGAGGTCCAAACGAGGCTCTAGCGAGGGACAAGGGCCGACTGCTAGTGACAAGCATTTTTCTCCTTTAGCGTCGGAAGGAGCCGTTTAGCATTGGAAGGAAGGATAGCGTCGACAAAGTGTTCCGTTATTAAAAATATTCCCTGGTAATTTACCAGATATAAACATTTTGGCCTGTCTGTTTTCTGCCAGTATAGAGGTAAATTTAACCAACGGGTCAAGAGCTGCAGTGGTATATTCACAAGAGATAGATAAAAGCAATAGCTTTCAGAGAAACCAAAAACACTGATGTTGATTCAGTATGTTCAAAATTTGCATTTCTAAAAAAGCCTTTGGAGGGCTTATGGATAATATAAATATATAGCCTACGACGCAACATCATTTATTTAAATGCATGTTAGATTGGTTTTTACTGCCGAAAAACGTGACTCGTTGGAAAGAACAAGCATGTCTGAGGTCTTATGGTCTCCCACCAGGGGGCAGGAGATGCGAGCGAGCGCGGGAAACTTTAATCGAATTGAGAAAATAGGCATTGCATCTACGCGGAGAGCAGAGAGAAGAAATTTTATAATTTAGAGTGTCATAGAGGGAAGGGAGAAGAGCCTGTGACGTTATCAAGGCAGCGCAAGAATACGGCATTTCGGGATTTTTAAAGCCGAGCAGAGGGCGTACACATTTGGCTGTTTTTTACTCGCGCTGCTTAACTTACACGATGGTATGGTGCTAATTTAGCCCAGACGTAAGGCGGACGAATGTCCAAATTTTTGGTGGTGCTGCCTAAACCAATATGGCATATGCTTGGGCTACTAAATCCAGGTAAAAAAAACACGCGGATCCAGGTCACTCCTCCCCTAAATTGAGTACGGGCACGTGCCTGACACCGGGTTGGTGCTCTAAGTACCACTTTCAGAAACCTTTCCTTGAAGTCATCTTGTTTAACTGCGTAGAACACGATAATATGAAAATAGGTGATCGCTACATTAGCGCTTGTATATGTGTATATGTGTATTGTAAAAGCTTTTTTCCCAGTTTGTTGCAAAAAACTACAGTAAGAATAAATTATACCTTCTTTTGTGTTTCCTTGCACATTCCTTAACGTTGGTATAATGCTAAATATCTTGTGTGCAACTTTGAGGAAATTTTTAGAAACTGGTCTTACTGGTTTGATGGCGTGAGTGGAGTTAATGATGCCTTCCTAGAAAAAAATGCTCGTTAGAAGTGACAGGGTTTTAAAATATGGTCGTTATAACAAATTAAAGTTGATTACAATTTGGGCTATCAAAAAGGCAAGGCGGCAAATGGCCTCCTTGGTACCTAACTTATCTAACCTAATTTACGCGTTCACTGATATAAAGTAGAATAAACCCCTGTCAGAACCCACAAGGGAATTTATTGGCACGAAAAAATGTCTAACAACGAGAAAAACCAGGCCATTTCAGGGTAAAGCCAACATCGGTAAGCTAGAAAAAGGACCACGCAAGGCGCAGGTAGAAGAAAAAACGGCTCAAGAGAGTGGTCTGGAGTTGAGGTGATCTGGCGAGGGTGCGGACAAATGGATTGAAGCGATACGGACTGCGCACTGAGGGTAGCCCACCAGCAGCCGCTCACTGCAGTCACGCATTCCTCGGGAGGACGGAAAGGCACCTGCACTCGGCCCAACTGGTTCTACCGGCGGTTATTAGGATTGCGCATGTAGTTTGCCTTCGGGTGTAGGTGCACAATGAGAGGGAGAGAGAGGAACTTCTTTATTGAGAGAAGTGACGTTCCCGCAGGTGTAAGCACCTTTCAGGGGTATCCAGGCCCCGCGTTTGTTACAAATGCTCCCTAAACAAGCAAGAGCTGCTCGGCTAGATGCGAGCTGGACAGCAGGTTCTCCCACTCCGCTCAGGGTATAGAAACCAGGGGGCTAGGTTTCAATTTTCTCGTTCACTAGAACAATGTATATGAGTGGTCCTGGTTGTGTGCAGTATTTGCATATTGCTTCAGAATGATAAGGGACAGGAAGTGCATTTGCAGTCGGTGTGCGCATGTGGCATTCTAGTTGCCTGAGTATTGTTTCTTCCGTTTTCGTGAGCCTTGGAGGGTTACGACGAGTGTCATGTGGGTGCGCCAGTATTGCTGGGGGATATCTAGGCACTTTGTTAATGGTGCGACATCGGTGGTCGCCGCTGTGGCATGGTCTAAAAGCCTTAGTCCTTACTATGGGAAAATGCGTTGCCTTCAGGGAAGAATGCGCTGGTTCGCACATAATTTCTACGTTTATGTCCGCTTGCTTTGATCTGAGTATGCGATGTGTCGTCGGTGCCACCCTGCCCGATGTGACATTTTTGCATACTTGCATGAACTCGTTAAGATAACTATTTCTTTGGTTTGGGTCAATGCTACCTCTTATGCTTCCTGTGTTGTCTCTAGCTGTAGGGTGGCGCTGATTACGAGGGCGGCCTTCGCCTGTGCCAACGCGGTTCTTGGTAGCCTTTCATGGTATAACGCTGCATCCATGTAGCCAACCATGGGGAGGGACCCATAATATTTGCTCAGGGCATTCGCCCTTGCCTCGCTTGTGCCATGAGGATAAACGGGATGCACCTATCTAGGTAGCGGGTGAATTATGATGTGGCGTCGCCAATTGTGCGGCATTTTCTTGGAAGGGTTAAACCGCCTGGTTAAGTCAACCGGATTTGTTTTGGGACTTTTTGACCTACCGATGTTGCTGGCTCGCAGGAATTTAGTTAGGCAGATTACCTTCTATATGCCCGTAGGCCATATTATGGAGCTTAATGCAGAAGAGTCTGTCGGCTGATGTGTATTTCAAAACAACCACGGCTTGCTTCGTAGCTTTTTTGATGATGATGTTTGCTTGTCGGTTCTATTTTACTTAGTACCATTTAGAGCGCAGCGTACGCCAGCCTCGAGGTGACCAATGATTGAACGAGGCAATGATCTAGGTCCTCGTCATTCCTTGATGTCTGTTAGCTATTCTTTTGTTGTTCTGCAGCATCTGCTGGGTTTCGTTACTGGCGTCAGATAGAAACAAGAGTATTTATATCCCTTGATATACCCATGGTTTGATGACCAGTTCCTCTGGGGTGGCTTGTATATTCTGGCACTTATTGTTTGCGTGTCGCCGGCGGGCCATAAGAAGCTCTTATTTTGGGGGTGAGCAGGAACACCCAAATATCTAGGCGTATAGTTGACTTTATCCGCTACCAGTTTTTGGCTGTCCTGCAGGCTACAGCAATTTGTTCCCATCGAAAATGTCGTGTCGTGGTCATGAAGTGCATGGCGTAGATGAGGTAGACTTGCCCGCGTCGTGGGGTACCCATGATTGCCATATTGAACAGGAGTCCAGAGACTGCCTAGCCTGCTGAGTGCCTCCACATCCTAGTGTAACGGGCGCAGAGGCGACCACTCACACCCTAAATATGGTGGTGAGGCCCGAGAGAAGCTCTACACCTAATTGTGTGTGCTTTCCCCGCGCCCTGTATTGTTCAGATTCCGGAATATTTCCTGAGGTGCCGCGTTTTGAAAGCCAGATTCAGGTCAAATGGGGAATAGCCATCGCCCTAGGGGTGTGCCGTGTGTCGGGGAAGTCCATCTACTACTTCAGTTCAGTGAGCACTTTCTTTGTACCAAAAGATTTTCTAAAGCCCACCACCCGGACATCCCGGTTGTATCGCAGCAACCTCAAAATTGCAGTAGGCAAATAGCATGTAGATAAAACATCGCAGAAAGGGAGCTTGCCACAGTGCTAGGACACGCTTACTACTCCTAGGGCTACGAGATTTGAGGGTTCCGGCATTTTTTCATGTTCAATGTGGGGCGCCGTCAAAACAGCACCCGACAAAAGGGCACGCGACAGAAGAGCACCGGCATAACAGCACGGCGTCAAAAGGGCACGCGACAAAACAGCACGCGACGAAACAGCACGGCGTCAAAAGCGCACGCGACGGAAGAGCACACTGACAAAACAGCACGGCGTCAAAACAGCACAGCGACAGAAGGGCACGATTTTATAGGATGCCTAACTGGGCAATTGTTTAAATTTTAAAGCGTATGCAAATATTATAAAGGGCGCAAGATGCTCTGTAGGAGTTTCTCTTCACGTTCCGCTACTCTTTCTTGTATAGAACCAAAAAATTCAAAAAGAAAAGACAAAAACTTGGGCTACATGAAACTCAAAATGGCTTTTGTTTCTATTTCAACAGCTAGGTTTATAGAAACTATCCCTTACACTTATCGTTTTTTAAGTAGCCTTTCAATTTTTGGGGGTAATATCAGAGTATAATAATAATAAAAATTATTATAATAACAAGATATTCTCTTGAGACCCCTTTACAAAACTTTTAGGAAATCTCTGCGTATCACAGTTCTTTCGATTCTATTCAAATATTTTCTAGCCTTGCAGTTCCGATTGAATGTAGAGGTGCCACAATATGTGGACGCTCTCTTCCACCTTATGTGACTCGGCGTTGCCTACACATTTTTTCTTGTTTAAAAACTGGCGCAGCTTACACTGCAAGAGAAAAGGCAGAGCTGGCGACCCTCTCTCTTCGTCGGAGACCAGTCTGTTTCATCTCACATTTATTTCCTAACTTGCCGCTAAATGGTCTCCAAGCCTGGCAGGTCCGGATCGTTTCGTCCGCAGGCTTCCACATCTTTCCCAAAGTGGGCCGCCCGCGCTAGAACTGGCGGCCGAGTCTAAAGTCAACGCCAGCGCTACGAACCCAAAGGAAATGCGGTGTGCCCGGAATGCGATGCTCAATCAGTATCCATAACGCGAGGATCCCAGGTTCGATACCGACCACGGGCAGGGGCCCCTTAGGGGCTGCGGATGTTGGCATCTGCTGTCGTCGTCTTCACCGTCGTAATCGTCGGCTCACGTAGTCATGGTGGTAAAACACAGGAAAAGTCGTTTACGCCTCGCGCTAGAACGTAACGCGTAATAAAAAAACCGGGACTCTCGTTTACCCCTCGCGCTGGAGCGCTTCGGAACGATTACTAAAAAAACACGGGGACACTAGTTTACGCCTCGCGCAAGAGAGCTTCGTGCTTCAAAGACAAGAGACTTGTACAGCAAAACTGTATACCTCTACCCCCAGTGGTTTCATCTCCGTTGGCAAAAACGCCAAGGTGCCAAAATATACTTATACACTGCATGCATCGGCCCACTTCAGGTTTCACGTTAGTGGAGATGGCCCAGGATTTTTTTCTTTCCAATTATTGTTATAATGTTGTTCACTGCCGCAGCTACAACCGTGCCACCCTCGGGCCTTTGGGGTGGCACAGTGTTAGGTTTCCGGTTTCATGGCATTTCGGGTTTGTGGTTTCATGCCCTCCCGAACCACAGTTATTTCTTAGGCTTCAAGGTTTTTGGTGAGACTGACGGGCAAAGTTTGGCCTAACCAGTCCTGCTGTTAAAATGACTGGGAAAATTTACCATCCCGCGCATACGGAGAGCACATGGACAATGTTTCCAGCAAGTTATTTTAGACTGCCCAATATACTCCAGGCTAAAACGTGAACTGTACCACAAACAATAGCAGTAGCTAACCATATTATGGTGGGTCCAGAAACTATTAGGTGTATGGCCTGACGCTGGACGTCAAAATAAGGTTGTCCGTGCCTTCAATGCATCCTTTAACTCAACAGGTATCCCTTCCAACTAATAACGAATAGTTTAAGCCTTTCACCGCGAATTCCCCAATACGAACCCAGAAGAACCAACTCGGTAAACCTCGGGAACCCTGTGGACGTTGTCGTGTACTTGTGATATCTTTAATTAGGTCTATGGCCCTTCGTTCAGCGAAATGGAGTAGCCGGGGTTTACTGGCTTCCAACCCTTCTTCTAAATAAACCAGTTAACCCAGCTACCTACCTGTTTTCTAAAAGACCTAGATGGGTTCCTGGGCAAAAAAAGCTTTAAACATAGCTTGAATGAGACCGAGGATTCAATATATGACATGGCTTACACTGCGTAAACCTACAGTTTAGAAATATTTACACTATAAACAATAGAATGTTCCCTCGAATGTGTGCCTTGTAAAGAATAGGAAAGTTCGAAGTCGCTAGATAGGACGATGAGAAGTTATAGCAACCACCACACAAAGTTTGAACATAGTAGCGAACAGTATTTGAGAAAGAAGAAAAAATCCCGTACCATCTCCACTCACGTGAAACCTGCGGAGGGGCAAAGCATGAGTGTAAAACAGTATTCTTGGCGCCTTGGCGTTTTTGCCCACGGAGATGAATCCTTTGGGGGGTAGAGCCTAGAGGTATACAGCTTTGCTGAAAAAGTCTTGTTTCTTTGAAGCAGAAAGCGTTCTAGAGTGAGGCGTTGGAAAACGAGTGTCCCGGTGGGTTCTTTTAGTACGCGTTTTTTCCCATGGTGATGTCACTTTCTAGCGCAAGTCGTTGTAAAACGAGTGTTCCGGTGTTTTACCACCGTGACTACAATGACGACAATGACAGGAGACGCAGAACGCCCGAGCCCCTAAAAAAACATCGGGCAAATACACATAACCTAGTTCGACGAAGTGGAGACTGATGATTCACCTAACGTACAGGACAGAGATTGCGAATAAAACAGAATCAGATCATTGGCTCAACCTACGATAAATGGCATTCAGTTTAGCATGCTGCAAAATAAACAGTATATACGCAGACACTGCGGGAAGCAATGTAGTTATTCAATTCAACGCAAATTATTCTTGCACAGCTGATATTCAAGGCGAAACCCTTCCACCGTGTGCATAAAACCATAGCGGTGGCTTTAAACAAGTAAGCCTACAATCAGTTAACGCGCTGAAATAAACCACCACCAAATAATGCCTTTCTTAGCGAACGGCGTTTCGTAGAAGGAGGATTCTGTCAAGACGTTTTGTTGAATTAAATCGCACACATCTAGAGAAGCGCCTTCTGCGTGGATGGACAAAAGATAAGCGAGGTTGTATTATATTCGCGCTTACTGCATTTAAAGTTGGTATTTCAACAGCAATCTTGTGTTCCTAATTTGTTGTACACTGTAGGTATCCATGCCGCTCATTTATTTCTTTCAAAACAAATTTATAACTATGAAGGGCTTAGCTCTTTGGGCTTCTGCGGGATAGTTGCATGCATTTTTTTTTACATGGCAAAAATCTATGCCTTGTTTCAGTTGCTGCCTTTCAAATGCTACATGCAAACACGGCTCCAGGACACAAAAAATAATTAGTCATTTAATGAGTAAGACGGCTGAAACACTAAGCTTTCTCTGGTTTAAATGAAGAAAGTGGGCGCTTACGATTCGTTTCTTTGAATTCGATTTATTCAGATGTTAGAGCGGCTTGGAGTATAATTTCATGGAGAAAGCAAGCCATTCTGAACTATTTATTAGAGGTGTTAGGCCAGCGGATGGTTATGCGGCCTTTCGCAAAATGTACATTTATTTGTGGAATATGAGCCGACATATTTAAAGGTTTCAGTTAATTTTGTTCTTTATTTCTTTTTTTCTAGGGACTTAATTTATAGAGCAAATCAGTGACAGTATCATCGTGTATTTTTTTTTTTTTCACTGGTTTGTTGTGACGACTTAAGCCGTATTTTTTTTAGCAAAGCTTTGAGCAACCTGCGACAACAGCTGAGTAATATAGCGCCACGGCCTGCGTAATTGAAGTGAGTGCGTGTTGAAATATCGTTTCAAAAAAAGTTCAACCAATGAAAAAGGATCGACGAGCGATTCTCATTAAATAATCGCAGAAGACATTGTTTCAAAAAACACGCGTAATTACAATTTCGCTATTTTAATAATGTTCTCATTGTTATTTTCCGGCATTTTCTATTTCAGTCTTTGTTCATTTTAGAATATTTTTATGATGCACACTTTTTATTTGGTTAAGTAATTTTTGTAAGCTTGTTCTTTCTATTCTTGGGTGTTCAAAACTTTATTGGACCATCTGCCTCCAGTCACGCTGTTATAAAGATGAAATGTGTCAGCTTGTTTTGCTTTAGTCTGTGCGTATGCTTTCGTAGTACCTGCGAAAGTCTCTGTAGGTTATTTCTGCCAGGAATGCCGCAGATGAGAGGGGGGGGGGAGGAGAGAGTGTAGGTGGCGGTCGAAGAGCCCTAGGGAAATAATTGAGACGCTATTGTAAAGGACACTTTAGACTCGCCAACTTCACGTGCGTGCCTCGGCTCGCGGGGGAAAGGTCGACGAACCCAAATTCCAAGGAAGGAATTCCGGACGCCCCATGGGCCACTGACGGTCGTCATTGCATTGGCGTGGGTCGTCATCTTTTGGAGGGGAAAAACCTGATGAGTTGGGAAAATGGGAGTGTAGACGAAGACTTTGACCAGAGAGGCCAGCCTGGTTGCCAGAGAGTAGTTGTCGCCTTGCAATATACGCAAACAAAGTTGTAATAAACGAGTGATGGCACAAGCAATAATAATATAATGAGCCGGAGAGTTCAGTCTCGTCTACATCGTCGGTGCAGCCGCAACTAGTCCCAGTGTCCCTACGCAAACAAAGTTGTAATAATCTAGTGATGGCACAAGCAATCGTGATATAATGAGCCGGAGAGTTCAATCTCGTCTGCATCGTCGGTGCAGCCGCAACGAGTCCCAGTGTCCCCCTCGGGGGTCACGGAATCCGCACAAAAAAAGAACGCGAATGATATGACGCGAGTAAATCAACGCAGCCGCTGCTTGAGCTGGCGAACATGGGTATGTCGTGCACGCTAATTACAGGGATGAAAATTACTTGAAAAACAAGCAAGAAGGGGGCCCTCCAGGCTCTAGCCGGTATCCGGACATTTCGTTGTAGGAGAACATGTCGGTGCAGGACTTTTCGGTGCGGACATTTCGGTGCACGGACATTGCGGCGGGTGGACCACGAAAAACCCGAACGCCCTTTGCCAGTCTTAGAATCCTCCTCTCAAAACAACCGCGCTATTTGCACTCGTGTTCACAATCCCTCCTCTCAAATACACACGTCAGCATTTGCCCCCGTCCGTGTAACATCGACTGCGCCCTCTCCTCAGTAAAAACGAGGGGAGGGTCGGCTTTTGATGCACACAAGAGGAACAAAGTGGCAGTGCCATCCTTGCGCGGGACTATACAATGGCCTGCCCCCCCGCCCCCGACACAACAGCAACAAACTGGTATTACAGGGCATGCGCGGGGACGTACAATGCGTGCACGTGCTTTCAAAAAGATGTTTTCCTCCACGACAATATCGCAGGCTTGTCTGGAGAAAAAACAAGGGACAACAGTGTTTGAAAGTCAGTTTATTGTGACAACGCAGTTTACTTTAAACTTTTCATAAAATTTCCTGCATTTTTGGGGGCAAATGAATGTTTGTCAAGCTGCTTTCTTTGTAAAGGTAGAGTGCCTTTTATTTTCAGCAAATATCATTAAGAATGCGTTATACCGTGGTGAACACCGCCAAAATGCCTTAGCTGATTTGCTTGCCGTAAAAACTTGTGGTCCCTATATGAAACTTATGGTCCCGGAACTTATGGCCCCGGAAGAAATGATCCCGGGCACCTCATAGGGCAAAATGATTCCACAAAACCTTACGTTGGCTCTTTGTTTAAATTTGTTGCATCTTGCTGAAGTGGTGTATCGCATTCTGTAACAAAAACTTTCAGTAAACCATCGCTTCATTTTAGTATGCATTTTTTCGAAAATGCAATTGCATGGCGTAACACAGTTGGCCTGTTTCTTGTTATTTTTATAGGCGTTTCCGCCGTTATTTTCCGGCTTTTCATTTCGTTCTTTGTTGTAGGTGTTTGAAAATACATTTTTATTTCTTTAGTTGTTTGTAAAATCTTTTACTTTCGTACTTCTTTCGTATTATTTATTTATTTATTTATTTTGTATTTATAAATTGCGCGCTACAATTTATTTCTTTTTACGCTATTATAACTATTAAACTGTTACATACGCTTATTATATCTTTTCGCTAGTCGTTCCCACCCCTCTCCGAGGTTTACATTGTCACAGCTACTGCACTAACAGCCACTACGTCCAGGCACCGCCAGACTCCACGCTCCTTTCTCACTCAGGAAGACAGTTTTTGAGTCCGGCCGTGTTCTAGGAAGCCGCACCTGTCGCGAGGAACCGCCGCGAGTAAGAGAGGTTGGTGACAGGCAGAGTTCCGAGACATATGCACGCCTTTTTACGACTACCTCTCGCACCATCGTCTGGGCCGCTCACGACATTCAGCACCATGAGAAATTTCTTCTACAGAGGGCAACGATGGCCAGCTCAAGCAAAAGAAATATTCTACCGAAGCGAACCCCCTTCACTCCCCCCCCCCGCCCACTCCTTCCTGTTTGATCTCGCTTTTTAAGGGGAGTCCCAAAAAGGCAAGTCTGGCGGCGTGGTGCATCAACTTGCATCAATAGTTGGCTTTTTATTGAACCATGACAAGTGTCGGTCCTTGGTTCTCGCAATTTCTGGGCAAGTAAAGCCATCAGAAAGACGAGCGAAAACATGTTTTCGTATTTGCGCAAATAAATTGCATATATTTGTGCTCAAATGCAATTCCGAACAATAATGTTGGTTGTTGATTGTGGGTGACCGGTTTCGATGAGCTCACCCGCTGCCCATAGGAAATGTTACGCTCCCGCATCACGCCGGCAAAATTAACAATTCGTGTTAGCAGCAGTCATTTAAACCTTGCAGCAAGATACGTGGCGTATTAATAGCTACATTGCATAATTTACAGAAAAACAAAAGTATCTAAGCTGCAAGCTGCCAAATTATCAAGGTCGAAAATCTTTATCAGCGCCGCTTCGCTTGATCCGAACGGCAGATATCCAAGCCTTTCAGGTGGAGAGCGCCGTAACGCAGCTTAGCTAACGAAATATACCATTCATCGTGTAAAATTCTTTTTTGAAATGGCGATAAATATGCGAGCCTGATGCACTACTACAGCTCTATGTTGTCTGACATTCAGCAGTACCGGCCCACTCACATTTTAGATATTTCACATAACCTAAATTATACTGCATTGTAAATAGGCTCCCCGCACAGGCTCAAGTGGCACACGCTTCACAAGCTTTATTAAGCAGAAGAACAAAGCGAAGGAAGCACGGGAGAACATATACGTACGACGACAAATTTGTATGCAGCATTTACCTCAAGTAAATTCAGCCTTAGCAAATATATTATACAGGGTGATCAAAGTTAAGTCGACAGGTTTTTTTTAATATGCGTTTATTTTACGTGAAGACCCCCTCTACAGTGAGGTTATGCGTCCAGAGGGACACAGAATGAGGTGCTAAATTTTGATGTCGGTGGCTTAGTTAACTAAAATTGAATAATTATTTTTTGTGGCTGCAATAAACAGGCATGTTATTATTGAGAAGTTCTATGTAGTTTCATTTGGCAGAATTCTTCTAGCGCATCCGTAATCCGAGATATCGAACTGCGAAGTTTAATTACCGTTCGCATGATTACGCATGCCAGACAGTGACGACCGGCGCAAAGCTCCTCCCCTTTGTTCGGTGTTTCAATAACGGTTGGAATACTGCAGGTGGCTACCGCCAGCCAAGACTAAAAGGGTGCCAGTTATCACTTTTTCTTAAGCCTCCTCCTCGTTGTCGAACTAAACACCGTACACAGCAGGTGGGTCACAAAAGGGAGGAGCTTTGCGCTGCTCTGCGCTGTCTTGCATGCGTAATCATGCGAACGGCAATTAAACTTCACGATTCGACATCTCAGAATACGAATGCGCTAAAAGAATTCTGTCAAATGGAACTTCGTGGAAACATGATTTCCCCGAAACGCACTGCCGGCAACAATCTCCTGCTTGGTGTATGTAGAAAACAGCCCTTAAAATGCTCGACCCACTGCTTCAGTTGTGGCTCCGCCTCTGTTGTGGGGGATTTCGTACTAGCCCTGTCTGCAGTCTATACACGGAGTGTGGCAAATGGTACTCATCACCTCAGAGAACCTATGTTGACTTGTTATACGCCTTTAAAATTTCATCAATGGACAACCATCCCTTTAAACCGGTTTTTGAATGATACACCCACATCCCAGATCTTCTGAAATTGCCCAGCCATTTCTGCACCTTCCGCCCTCAGAATAAAAGATAAGGTGTCGAAGTGACTGTCTCCTTTTTAAATACCTATAAAACGTCCTGTAGCACGCTTTTACCCCCATCGCAAGTTCGCCCCGCGCTGTGAGATTCGCAATGCGTAAAAATTGAGAAAAATTGAGTTCCAACAAGCGCAATTTCGGAGCGATTCTTGTTTTTACAGCGTAAATATCACTGTGCAGAATTTTATAGTGATGCGTCCAAAACGTCCTCCACCGTGCTAAACACCACTATCTTTACAGCGGAGGCGTGTGCCATGTGTCTTGTTACAAGTCATATTATTATTAATATTTACAATACTGCTAACCCTTGCGGGCTGTATTAGGGGTTGGAGGTGAACAGGTGAACAATAAACACTATTAGGCAAAAAACAAGTCCAGCCGTCGTTTAAAGTACTGTGAGGATCTACATCCTCTGAACACCTCCTGTACATCCTGTAAACATATTAGTGAAGATAATGTCCCCAATTCTGTAATTTATACAGATTCGTTGAGTGTGGTGCAGAGTTGTCATCCACAACGTCATCCAGAAACTATGTCATCAGTCTCGTCCTAAAGACCATTACTTCTGCATATGCCTAAATTCTTGAACTGACTGTGTGTTGGGCCCCTGGCCACTCTGGGATAGCCGGTAATGATACTGCAGATCATATGGCCGCTGCTGCTGTACTTTCAAATACACTGCATATACCAAAATGATCCTGCACTGAACTCGAACCACACATCAGAAAGCACCTTCGCATTACATGGCCAGCAGACTGGAATAACGATACAGAAAACAAGCTCCACCTAATAAAACCACACTCGGGGTCATACACTGCGGACACACGAAACAGACACTCTGAAGTCACCCTTGCTAGGTTACGGATAGGCGACACACATGCGACTCTCTCACACCTGCTCACTAATTCTCGAAAACCCAAGTACAGCAGGTGTGGGGAGGGCCTACCTGAGGTCAATATCCTATTCACATGCAAGGAACTCCACATAAAAATACACAGACACTCAGGAAAACTACATAGATAGCCCATTCCGTCACACGCAGCCTTGTTTTTGGGTGACAATGCCATGAATTTAGCGAAACGCATTTTTAAATATTTTTCTGGTGCTAAGTTTTTAAACCCCATGCCCTATCATGCATAATCAAAACTGGACGTATACACCAGCCATAACCATTGCCTTGATTTATTTTACTGTTATTCTGGCTTACACATTTATCACCAACGGTTTTCTGTTACCCACTTTTGTTTCGCGCTCTTTGCCACAGCTGGCCTTGCGCCAAAAAATACTACCATCAACAACCCAAAACAACCACTGCGGCATAGCTAATCTAACATAACTCTTGATATTCAATGCGAAAGCTTTGTTGATGTTCGGTAGGCCCACTTCCGGTGTGTTGAGAGCCGAATGGCTCGCCATTCCTAAGTCTCTCACGCTGGCGTCGCGCGCTTGGCATGGGGACCGTCTACAGTGAAGCAGCTAAGACGCCGCTGGCTGACAACAGCTCAAAGCGTCCCACTCAGCGGGGTGATCAGAAAAGTGGGCCTGAGCTTGCTCTCATTCCTGGCCAAGCTGCGGGGAGCGCGTGCTCCAAGCCGGCGGCTGGGGCTGCGGCTAGCTCCCGCGGCGACGGTCGAGCTGCGCATGGTGAGTCAGGTAATGCGTTGCCAATGGTCGCGTAGATGCGCTAATGTTACCGTCAAACTGCTGGTGACGGAGAAACTTTGCTAAACAAGGTTAGTGAAATTTTGTTATTAAAACTGTGCTGCTCAGGGCAATAAAAAGTTCTGATTTCTTTGCCAATCGGCACACAGCTAGCGGTCTTCCGCAGAACTTTGTAACGATCCCCTAGAAAAGACTGACACGTAATATGTGCTTTTTTGGTATGAGTTGGCGTGTGTGGCGATTGCGCAAGTAAAAATTAGAAAGCTCATCAAACATAGTGACGTGCACACTCACCTGCACGCGGCGCAAAATCGCCCTAAAGTTTGATCAACAAGATGAGAAAATGGCCAGTCACCGGCAATACGTGCCCACAGATTTGAGTGACTGTTCACTTGGAAAGTTAATTTTGTAGTTTTTAAACTAGATTACTTTGTCTGAGAAGGAAGAAAGAATTACTTGAACTTTTTAAACGCATGTTGTGAAACAATTATTGCCATAAAACAAATAAAATCCTGGTACTTACTACCACCAGCCCGCCAGAAGATGATGAGGCTGTGTAGGTCGCCTTCTTTCTTCTGCACTGATACATACTCTGCTGGATTGACGAAATGTCTAGCTTTATAAAAAAAATTAGAAGGCAGGTAAAAGCCCCTTGCATTACGGACCTTATTTATCAAGAAATGGGGAAGGAAAACTTTGTATCACAGCATGTTACCAACTTTGTATACAGTTAAAAAATATTATTTCCGAACAGATATGGAGAGACCAAAGCGACTGATAAAGCAAGAGAAAATGCAATTTCCTCTTTGGGCGTCCCAACAGGGTGCTGCTGAGATTTATTATGCGATATCCTATTCCCTGAATTCAGTGGAGTACCCAGATAAACCAATATAATGTCGTCCGTTCATTGATTGAAAATGAATAATGCGAATAATGCGAACACAGAATAAACAAAAAAAGCGAGCAAACATCGTATTTAAAGTCGCCAAGTACCTTTTAGGTGATTATTATAAATCTCTTACGGTATACTAGTGTAAATGCAAGAATAAAATTTTAAGGGCTTACTCTGAGACTTGGAAATTTGAATGCCCTGATTGCGCCTTTTTTTTGGCCTATTCCAGTTGATATTTTGGATCACTGAAATAAACCAAGTTTTCAATTCTGTTTGAAGACACGTTACGTAAAAGAATCCCGGAACGTTCCTCTGCTTGTGCAAGACTAAGGACTAATAACAATAGGAAATATTCTTGTGATTTGTCCCTAGTTAAAAAGTAGAACTCCGCCGAGCTTACAGTATTTTCTACACAAAACACGTATTCCCGGACGTAAAAACTCCCCGACATAAAAAAGACGCATATACAATCACGCTACAATTGTTTGTTTGCCTTGGTTTTTTACTGATGGTTTTTTCACTTCCTCCTTCATGTTCATGCATGGGCCTAAGTGCACTAAGAGCATTAAGATGTTGGTTCTGGATACAGTAAAATATACAGCATTTTGCAATTGTGGATACATTACACGCGCGAAAGTGCCTTTTTTACGTGGCGCTTTGTGGGTGAGATGAGAAAATTTTCTACCCTCATGATGCCCAAGTTGCTACTAAACTTGTTGATCGGATCATTTATGCACAATACAGTCACAAAAGCAACTGTAAAACGTCAAAATACCTATTCTAGAAAGATGTTTTGCCGGCAGCTAAAATCCAATTTGGTAAAAAATACTCGACACAGCGGACACTCCTGAAACCAAAATGTCAAACTGCGCTGGAGTAATACTAATAACAAGTAAATGCGAGTGAATACATTAACTCACTGCGTCCAAATGCAGTGTCCCTGGCGCAGAAAATGGCAACAGCAATGGCCAACTAACACAAAGTTCGCTAAGAAGCAAATAAAAGAAAGGTCAGCGCGAAACTTGAGAAAAGACAATTACAACTCGAGGAGATACCCGGTTCGGAATGGCAGAGGGAAATATCCTGAGGTTGATGAACACATTCTCCTAGCACGAAAGAATAGCAAATGGATATGTAAAAGTCCCTATGGTGCAGATAAATCGACATTGACTGCCTTTAAGTAACAACGCTGGTATCGTGCAAGAAGTAGAGATGCTAGATATGATTCGGAGCAGCGATGATAGGATGGTTAGATGGGAGGTAATGCTGAATCTCAAAAAGTAAAAAAGGAAACTCTTAAATATATGAAACCTCTCAAAGAATCAGTCAGAGTCAAATCGTGAGAGTTAACAATAACCCTTCGAAACGAATTCTCGCTTATAAACGACAATAAAAAGCTCAGTGTAGACAGGCTCAATTAAACCTAACAACATCAGTTGCAGAATCAGCAGGAGCTGTGGAAGAATCAACATGTAGGGGAATTACTGATAAACTAAGTAAAGGAAAGAACAATTGCCAAATGTATGAACAAGATGATGCCAAGAAAGGCGGTTGAGATTGCATTAGTGGAGCTTTCGAAACTTGTTAAAATATGTAAACTAAGCAGCATGAGTTCGTACAACACGGCAGGGACCGAAAGAACGCTGCAAATACGGGGAAGCTGGAAAGAAGGTAACACGATGCGAGCTAGCCATCGGCACAGAGAAGATAGGAGAGCTCCGAGATACGGAGGGAAACAATACGCACAACTTAGCGAGAAAGTAAAGACAGTAGAACAATTGTGCACCAGCACTATACCAGCGGCCTTACGCCTGGCCAAAATACAAAGAATGCAGGCTCAATAGTACCTAAAGCGGAAGTTAAAAAGAGTCTCAAGTGGATGAAAATAGGAACAGCTCTGGTAACGAAAGCATAGCCGTAGATCTTTTGAAGGATGGAGAATATATGATACTGTAAAAGCTTGCTGTAATATTTTCCGAGTACTCGAAAACTCTAAGGGTACTCAACCATAGATCACATCCATGTCCTCCACGAAGTCATACAAAAATCCGCAGAATACAGTAAACCGCTTTCCGTGGCATTTATAGATTACCAGAAAGTGCTTAATTCCGTGCTCAAAAACAGCCGTTTTCCTAGCACTAAAACAGAAGGCAATGGACGAAGCCTACATAAGGCTTCCAGAAGATATATATATATAAGGAATGCATGGGCAGCGTAACTTTTCGCAAAAAAAGCAATAAATGTGTGATCCGAAATACAGTAACACCGAGAGGTACCATATCTCCAAAACTATTCACAGCATGTCTGGAGTGGGATTTAGAAAGATTGACTGGTAAGCATATGAGTAAGAATAAACGGAGAATACCTGAGCCATTGGTGGTTTGTGGACGACTTCGTATTATTGAGTGAGACAATAGAACAGCTGGAAGCAATGCTTGAGGAATAATGATGTGAATGAACAGCCGTAGGAGAGAACAAAATATGAACAAATAAAAAAACATGACAAATAAGCACGCCGAAAACGTCGTCATCAGCTTAGGAAACGAAACCATAAAAGAAGTAAAAGAATAGAACTACCTCGGACAGATCGGTGGGCTTACCCTAAATTCAAGAGATGTAAACCCGCCGCAGAATAGGTATGAGTAGGAGAGCATTCGGCACGCACTCCCAAATTATGAAAAAGAATGTACGTTTGTCACACAAAACAAAAATCTACAACCAGCGCATACTGCCGGTGATGACAACACAGCTGAAACTTGGCCCCCTAATAAACCACTAGAACGTAAACTGTCGTCCTCCTGTCGTTGTCGTTTTATGTCATTACGGTAAATTATGCTGTCAGAAGAGTGTAAAAAAACAAGTGTATAACGATAACATTGGTTCCAACTAAAATCGCATAATTTAAACTAATTTAAAATAGAGGCATAAGAAGAATTTCTTCCGATTTTTTACAACGTTTCTTAAATTCCATCTGAAAATTGTTTCAAACGCCCAGTACACTCCTGTAAGGCATACTTTGCCTGCTGCGGCGTATGACACCAAGGCAACTTACTGCCAGCCTCTCTCTCATTTAATTGCATAAATCTGGTTCAAAGCAAGAGAGGGCGCCACCGCCTCAGCAAGAACGCGGTTGCTTCTCCCACCGGAGCTTCTTCCACGCTTAATAAGTGCACGGCGAGTGGTGAGAGAGAAGCCTACAAATCTGACCACAATGCATGCTTCCCCTCTCCCCAGGTTTTACGTTAGTGGAGATGGCCCGGGATTTTTGTTTGATTTATATAGGGACTACGTGGCTCATCTGTATAGTCAAGTCCATAAAATAACCTACTTCTGAACACCGTCGGAACTATGTTCTTGGAGGGGCGGCCTACTCGCCACCGCCCTTCGTATGGTAATGCTGCCTATGCAGTGCAGCATGGAGCCTCTTGTTTTTTTATTTATATAGTAGTTAATCTTCCCCTGGATGTTTCTTTACTGGTTTACTAAGTGGTGTCATTTTCTGCACTCGAGGCCGTGTTAAATAAAAAAACGTTATTACCAGTTTAAACAAGTTTTTATACCAAGAATGGGCGCCGGCATTTGCGAAAAATATGGAAAAAGCCAAAGCCATTCGTTAGTCAAACCACTATACGGTCCACAGTGTTTAGTCACACAACGATGCTGCAAAACTAAAATTTATTCAATTAGGAAGTCCATCGTGGTAGCTCCTGCGTATTTTAGCTTGCATACAAGGAGGCATTTTGCAATGAACACAAGGAAAACGTTATTTTCATTCTAATAATAAGAAAAGAATTTATCGCACACAATTCCGGAGATACATGGTTGAAAATATATGAGAAAGGCAAGAACAAAATTTAGCGCGGGGTCGTAATTACAGACTAACCCAAATTTTCCAAGGCATAAACAGCGAAATGCACCGTGATACGGCGTATAGGGTGTGGCCAACATGAAGCCGAAAAAATCTAATAACGTTCCTTTGGAACAACCAACGGAAGATACACGGACAAACATATTTCCGAAAACACCATTCTCTATTTCGCAAAACGTTTAACAACTATGATACAAATGCTCACGAACATAACTTTGAGCCCGTACACAAGTGTACAAAAAGAAATTGCAAACCCTTATGTTCTCAAACCAATGGAGTAAATGAACGTTATTCGGCAGTACACAGCAAGGCACACCGCTCTTCTGTGTTCAACATCTGAGGACCGAATCATTACGAGTAAATTTGCGGTCGCCCAAACAAGGTGTTATTATTACGCAGAAGACTGCCACAATGCCAAAATGTTGATCAAATAGAAAATGCTGTTATTTCATCCAGTTGCAACATTTTTGTTGTTTGCAGTTAGCGTTTAGGAAAGAGAGACCATGCCGATTCGTGCTACAAAACGTGTTCTGTTCAAGGTGTAAATAATTATCCTCAGCCGCATTGAAGCTTGCCATTTTGGCGCCTTCTGTGTATAAGCAATTGTAAAAATGAGAGAAATATAAAAACGAGCCGAACGAGTGTAAAAACATACAGCCAACATTTATCACTGTATGAGACTCCTCGACAGAATTGTATTAAGTAGGATTTCAGAATGCGGGTTATAACCCATGTACTCTGCTAGCATAACAACCAAGCCACTCACTGTCAGGTTCTTGTACTGTTCATTCACTTTAATTCTGGTTACGAATGATTCCGAAAATATTGAAACTGGCTCCATGTGCAGAGAGTGCTGTGTAGTGACGGCTAGCATTTTCTTCGCTCCAGAACCGCTTCTTCCTTTTATGATTACGGGATATAGAATGATACCTGGATTGCGCGTGAGAATTAAAAGCAGTAAAATATTCAAGTTATATAACCAGAAAAACAGGCATCTTTGTCAATTGTTATGTACATCGCACCTGCTCCAAAGTCGAAAATCACAACCGTTCCACTTCATATTAAAGGGCTATTATATATGGCATAGGAAGCGAAAACTTCACCCGAATACACTACAATGCCTAGTTCTCGAGAAATACACGTAGATATATACCTTTTTTGTACCAAGCTTCATGCATATAAACATTAAGCACTGAGCAAAAAAAATTATTATAATCACGCAAAACAACCTTAATTCCTCATTAAGACAGCTCTTATTGCTGATTAATGAAAAACGCAGGTCCCGGTGTGGGTATGACTAAAATGATCATTATATTGTTTAGTGCGTGAAAGTATTAAACATGAAAAAATTAAAATTTGGGGTCATTTAAACCCGCGATTTCCAGTCAGGTCACACGGAAAGTAAATACCACACGCACGCACGGCCGTAAAATTATTTTTATTTGCAATAACCACCTTATTTTCCGCCTCAAAATCAGTCCATATTCAGTTTACTGCCCGATTCCCACGTTAAATGTGACAAATCCTCACATTTTACGCATGTCTAAGTTTAATTTCGTGCATTCTGTACGCCTTAAGCATAGCGTCTAGCAAAAGTGGTAATTTTTACGCCATACGGGAACAGCTGCAATTGAACCTCTGACGTCGTACTTATAACTTCGCGAATTCTCGCTGACTTCTAACGAACGGCAGCCCCAAACGTCAGCATGGAAGCTATCGGCGTAATATATAAATGGCATTGATGCAACGGCAAGGTAGAAAAGGGCTTTTAATTTCCTATGCCCTCTGACACTTTACCTCTTCGGAGCCAAACACTCGATTATGAAGGTGGAGTGCTGCCCACCTGCGGAGGTCCGAAAGACCCTCCCTTATGTGCATGCCCAGCCATTCATACTAGAAGCCCATTCCCGGCGCTTTACTGGCTTTTCCTCCAAGAAAACTTATGGGACAGTCATGGCAATGGGGAAGGCACATAACGGAGTATACATTTGAGAAAAACGCGTCTGGTCGTTTCAATCAAGACGCCAACTGCCACCTGCGTTACTTTGTCGACCTACCTGACGTGTATAATGACAGTGATGCAGCCAACACATGTTCTCTATCAGCCCTCTTTACAATTAAAAAGTACCGGGTTGTTACGCAATAACAATTGCAATAATGGCCAGATGAACTTCGGTTCGGCAGATCCCAGACTTGCTCCCTTCCCGTGGGTTATACAAATGTGTACTGTGCCAACATTCAATTCGATAAAACAGCATCATCTCTAAACATCAAGCTTTGTTTCGAATGCATGTCTCTATGATATGCAATATTGCTGATCACCGTGCACTCCCTCGTGAGTGCGACTGCATGCGCCACAGGTTCTGATATGGCGGTCTCCCCTATTCCTTTCGCCACTATGTCTCTGCGTGCCACAAGTGCAGCCCCTTAAATGAGGTTTACGATGATGCGAACCGGTCAGCTCACACAGCCAAACAACGTTGATGAACGTTCCTCTTATTGCGGGGATTGCCACCAGGCGGCCCATCGATGAAAACATTCTTCACATCATCTCCGTTATGCACCCCTCTAAAGGCCAACCAGCCGCCTCACAAGCTACAGAACATGCGTCGGTGGATAGAATTCGTACACGCTATTAACTTGACCCCAAACTTTCAGCAAGCAAACGACTATTTCGTACTTACCAAATCTAAAAAAATTCGGCGAACGACTTTCGAAAACAAAAGGTTAGACGCTTTGGCGTGGTGGCTTCATCACCAAGCTCTGTGACCTCGTGCGAGCTTGCCCAAACCGAGACCGCCAAGCGACAAGTACGGCTGTTAAGTAGCTACGTTTCGTCTCTACCCTCCCTACCGATCTGCTCTACTTACCATGACATTCATGGCGAAGACAGTTGAAGCAGACAGCACAAATATACGTCCACAATCCGATATTTCTCGGAAATGGACTTTTACGAGAAAGGTAAATCATGCCTTTTAACAAACACCCGCGACAGGCACCTCGTCTTTTTTCTTCGTGCCTGGTAAAGCCGTGCAGCATCCGTGGAAAAAAAATTTCACCATCTTCCTGTAGGGGAACCCCGAGTAGTATGCAAAGCAGCCATTGGGTAGACTCAAGTTCCAATTAATTTTTATTTGGATCGTGGCGTTGCGGGAGGATTATGAGGGGAGCGGAGCGCGCTCCGCGTCATTTATACCGCGGAGCTACAGTGGCGCCCCCAAACGGAGTATACAGCGGCTACCGTCGCGTCTCTAACCCTAAGCTGCTTCGCATTATCGGTTGGCCAATGCTTAGGGGCATCCTGCCACAATCATCATCAGCGGTGCCTGAGCAGCCATGCGCAGTGGGGGTGTAGTATTTAGAGTTTCCCTACGGGAAGATGACGACGGTCGTTGAACGCGAAGCTATCTCGTGATGGATTCTTTCTTTGGCCAATTCCTAGGGTCATCCTGCCACAATCATCATCAGCAGTCGCTGGCCAGGCATGCGCGCAATGGGTGTGCGGACGGCGGACAACGCAACGACAAGGGAGGGAGGGACAAATCCCTGAGCATGAGATGCTTCGCTTTTAATCCAATCCCTAGGGGCATCCTGCCACAATCATCATCAGCGGTTCCTGGCCAGGCATGCGGATTGGGAGTGTGGTACTCAGGGTTCCCCTGTGGGAAGATGATGACGGTGGCTGAACGTGAAGCTACCTCGTGTTGGATTCTTTGGTTGGCCAATTTATAGGGGCATGCTTCCAGAATCATCATCAGTGGTGCGTGGCAAGGCGTGCCCAGTGGGTGTGCGGACGGCGGAAAACAACGACAAGGGAAGGAGGGACACAGCCTCGAGCACGAGATGCTTCGCATCTAAAAGACACGCCCGCATACTACCCCCGTATTGCGGTCGAACTTCACTCCAAGCCAGAGATATCAAGGTAGGTGTCCAGTTCAGGAGGTCTCAATATCTGTGACGCCTCTATCCTAACCATGGCTACCAACTTTCAACAACATTAAGCCTCGACATGAATGGCATGAATGAGATGTGACTTCGCAAAAAACAATTTCCTCATTGTCACGAGCCCGTTTAATGCGACAGCCGCACGTTACGCAGCCTCCGGACCATCCGGTGGCTTCACGCGCCTATCATGTGGGTACACACGTTTTAGCTCCCTCAAACACCTATTCAGACATCTCCTTTGTCCTCCACACCTAAAAGACCTCCGCTCAGAACCGGAGAACTCGTTCAATTCCACCTGCATTTCAAGGTGGTAGATGTGGATGCACGCTGCATGGGGTTCCTGGCTGTATTTCTCAGACATTGTTCGGCGAGACCAAAGTGCAGTATGGGTCATGTACACAAAGACAGCCCACATAAGATAGCCATTGGGCTGTAAAGTGGAACGTTGGACCGCGCGATCGACCACAAGAAACAGTAATTATGTCTGCCCGGAGAAAACATTTCAGCCGATGTACAACGTGCGCTACTCCTGCAGACCCTGAAATAGGCACATAGGATCCAAAATACCTTGCCTACAAAGTAGAACACCTCACATGTACTCTGAACTCGACTCCACCTTTCCAAAAAACACCCTACGCGAAGATGTTTCAATCGTAAACCACGAAGGAACAGCGTAAGAAAGTGCAAGCCTCCGCTAGCACCCTCGATACACCAGGATCCTGTTTACCCGCACAGAAAGAGCTCTCCAGTTTCATACACTACATGTAAACCAATATTTATATGCAGCCAAAATCACACACCTCTATACCTTGGCCTGGTCTAGGATGCACCTACCAGCACCATCCCCTGAGCCAGCCAACATCTTACAGGTGACCGGCTAAAGAGCCTGAAATCCCGTGGTAAATAAATTCCCTTATCACAACCACACCCGCCCCAAATCTCTCACAACCCCACCCGCACCCAAAATCTCTCTGAACTATTTGAAAAAATGAGGCCTTGCGTTACAAAACAAAGGGCAATGAGAACAGAAAATACCTCCCTACGACAATCCCAGGCCCTTGATGCAATCTCCAGACCGTCGCAGAACCGCCTCCACAGCTATAGGCCCTAACACAACCTCAACACACTACAAACACGATACACAGGAAAGAGGCTCACGCACCTTGAGGAGTTTATATAGAGCAAGCTCAGTTTGTCTAAAGATTCTTGCAGAGCCAAACTACAATGGAAATTCATATGGACTCACCAAACAAGGTGTGTTCTTGCACTTGCGTGCAGTAGCTGCGGCGGTCAATGACTACATTGCTTCTATCTTTGACCCAACGGATGGCGATTCGTTGTAAAGGGCTCTGAGTTGGTAGTCAAATTAAGGGGGTTACGCTAGTGAAATGCTTTCGTAAAACATCTCTTCCAATCCCATTACAAGCACCCTCATATCGACACCACACATGACCCTGGTGATCTAGTGATGTGTCGTGGATATTCCACTTCTCAAAATACAAATGACACATCGGTCGTTGTATAGGGCAAACGTTTTACACAACGGGACAGTCTTGCTGACAGCCTTATTTTCCGCCTTCTCCTTTTCCAACAGCACCCCACCCGCCGCCTACATTCACTATTTAATACAGACTCTGAGCATAACCACAATTTTTAACCCCTCTTTGTACCCGTCGAAGCGGTTCTGTTCAGCACCCTCTCATAATTACTGTCGATATAAATTCTCCCTCCACCGCCAGGGAGAACCCTCGGGATACCAAGACATGAAGGCTCTTATGGGAGTTCCTCCAAACTCAACGTGTTACTCTAACTACAAAAGATGACCACGAATGGGTGGAAGATAATTCAGTTTACAGTGACGTTGCACCGGACCTCGTACACTTGCAGGGATCACATTGTACATTAACAATAATTTATTCAAACCCCAGCCACCTGCACGCTTGAAACCCATATCACTGCTAGGGCTGCCTTTCGTGAGTTTCGTACGACTGATAATAGCACTGACCAAACAATTGAACCTAGAGCGAAGTGCACACAACTTATCCACGATGGTTACACGCACGATCTATCTCATAGACGCGGCCATACTATCCCTCCATGGCGCCGCCAGGCTACATCCCAAGTGGAAAGCTCTTCTCACTCTGACACATCGCTGCCGGAATCAAAGTCATCATACGGGACTCAAAAACCCCTGATCGCTCACCTCACAAAGGCCTAGAGGCCAACCCTAAAACACCAGTCTACGCCGCCTCGACACCATGTAGGAGAACACACAAAATGGCCTCAAAATGAAGGCCACGTGTGCTTTCCCAAAGTACTTGGTAGACGCAGATCCTGCAAAATGATCAAATTACTCTTTTACCCCACGAGCCCACCAGTTAACCGACTCGACTCGAACTTTACTCCGCGCACTAGCCCAACCTTACGTGACAATAGGCAGATCCAAGCAACTACCTCAGTACACTTGATTCCTTTAGCTATCCCGCTTGATCCTACAATTTCGTACTAATATATACGAGAGGAAAACGGGAGCTCCGATTGCGGACCTTCGTGGGCACTCTCATTGCAGCTAGTGACGGTCCACCCGCAAATGGCATGGATAGCGATAAACCTTCTAATTTGTCCCGAAGCCAAAATGAACATGGGGTAAAATTTTTTGTTAATATTTTACGGTGCTTCTGAATAATCTCTGACAAATTAATTCATTTGGACCTAAAGTTATATAATTACATACTATATCACGATTGTTCCACAGTAACATTCTAGCCAACTTTCCAGCTTGTTCATAGGCCATGTCAAGGAGAAGTGGAGCGTGGGTATCAAGTACGGGACAGTACACTCACTCCAGTGCTGCTCGCCTAGACAGTGGAGGCAAATTTCTATCTACTATGCATTATTATGAAACTCTAAGCCCGTGACTTGCCTAATATTGAAACCTAAGCGTGAGACGTTCTGCACGTCCTCCGACTCAGGTAAGCTCCCGGTAGTTACCTCTATACAAAATACTATGTTCCGTAATTTTTGCGGCCTCCAAGTAATGCATTTATTGCTTACTTTGAAGCAGGCACTCTTTTCGTTGATTTTACTAAGTACAAAGTCAATCTGCTTCCTAAACCCGTGAAACCCTTTCCACCCAAAACCCTCTAAATGTATTGCTAACTTCTTTCTTAGAGAAACCGATAGGACCAATAGTAAATGCCCGACCCAATTCCTACTGAGGCAAAAAATACTCATCCCATACATGACCCAATACCCCGTAGGCGTCGCGGCTAATGACGTACACCTACGTGTATACACGGACCTCTCTAAACCACCCCTCAAAAGCCCTCAAAATGGGCTCTTCTGTAGTATTGCCCCAGACCTACAAAAGAGCTCTGATCATGTAACGTATTAGGTCGTCCTTCGAGGGCTCGCTCCGATATTTCCTGCTCAACATTCATAAAATAACTTATGCACATTCCATTCATACTTGGCATTCCTTGAGCTCAAGTGTCAAAACGAATAACTAGCATCTATCGTAACACTTCAAGCTTCATTCCGCTCACATTTGTTTATTCTAGCCGTTGTCAGGTTCGGGACAATAATAATAACAGAACGAAAAACTTTCGACGAGACTAAGTTCTATTGCTCCAAGCCACACAAAATGAACCCAACAGAAACAGATACAGTGGTGAGACAATAACAAAAGATGAGCGTGGCTAACTATTGGCAAAACGTTACAGTCCAAACAAAAGTAGAGAAAGTACGTGGTTTATCACCGAAAATGGTCCACCGCACCTCACTTCCCGGTAGCCCAGTCAGGGCGTGACATCTCGGGTCTGGAGGTAGGGCAACGCGGTCCGAGCTTTCATCGCTGAAGAGCCGACGCAGCTCTCTGGGAACGTCGCTGCCGATGTCCGACCGGACAACCTACTTCTGCGATTGGGCGTCCGGTGCTTCGTTGTGAAGGATCTCTTGGACGTGACCCGGGTCAGGGCACCCGGCCGCCAGCGTTCCGGTCTCTCTTTACTCTCGGTGTTCATCTTCCGCCCCTTCTGCTGCCACCTGCTGTCGCTGGCCGCTTCCCATTGGCTGGTCGCCAGCGCACGCTCGTGCCGTGGTCGCGAGCCTTCGGCGCCGTAGCTGGTGTCAATGACCTTCGTGCCGAGTGCCTAGCGTCTTCTTCTTTTCATCTTCTTTTTCCTGTGGTCAGGCGATTGCTTCGCATGATACGTCACCCCACTCAAGCATTTTTCACTGAAAAATGTTCACCCCCCACGCACAGTTCAATATCACTTCACAAAGATGTTGGCAGTCCTACCACGCACAGTCCACAAAAACTTCACAAACTGTCCGCGGAACACTAATATTATAGCACGCCAAATCCATTCCTAGTCTTTAACAGCATCAGCGTACTAAAAAACAGCACACAAGCACAACTTAACCAACATGCTGACCAACTGTAGTAAAACGTCCTCAAACTGAACGTGCACCAAATGAACGCAAGCCAAAAAACCAACATGGCAGTGCTGTTGAGTGTATTACAGTGGATTTGTGGCCTTTCGGCGTTTCGAGTAAAATACTCTGCTCGGATACACAGGGAACCATTGGCTCTATTGACAGCCGGCTGGGATCGTTCCATTTTTTTGTTACCCCGGGGGATTCGCCTGCTCTCTGGCTATGTCTACTCTCCGAAGTTTCAGCGTGTTACAGGTACCGGGCGATCGTCCTTCGGGGCTCCTTCGGTTTGGTCTTCGGGCTAGATCCTCAAAGTTTTGTGCCCCTCGAACATTGCCAATCACCACATCGTATAGTGGTGATTTCAAACAGCTTACCAACGCCATTCCAGTGAAAAACGGAAGGCTCGATGAACACTTTCGCTTCTTGGGCAGGATACATTTTCCATTGGCTAACTGTAACATGCAAAGAGGTTCCGGTAAGTGCCGCTTTTGGAACGAGAGACTGGCGAACGATTACTGTGTTAGTTCCCGTACCTCTTAAAATAATAGCCGGCTTGTCATCGACTCTGCCCTTACAACAGGCATATTATCCAATTCCTGCACGGACTTCTAAGACGGCATTAATCGCCCTCCATTTTTCTTTCCTTCCACCACCGGGCCGGGACTATCCATCTGCTCACGCTTACGTTCACTTGTCTCAAGGTTTCCTTGTTGTTCGCCGTTATTATCATCAAAAATTAACAAGTGGTTCTGCTTTTGGGCATCCATCAAATGGTCAGCAGCAGTCGCGGTCTCCGAGAGTGTTTTGCTCTCCCTCTCCCGCACAAACATCGCGAGTTTTCTGTGGCAGTTCGAGAGAAGTTGCTCAGTGATTAACAAATCAGCGAGTTTGTCGAACGTTTTCTCAATGCTAGGGAGTTCTACCAACCGCTCAAAATAACCTTTCAGTCGAGCGGCGTATTGTTCAGCGGTTTCGTCCTTCTCCGGCTTCGACTGACGGAAGCGCTCTCTATAGCCTTCTGCGGTGAATCGAAACCGCTGCAGTAGTGCAAGCTTGACCTGGTCGTAGTCTAGCGACTCTTCTTGCGAAAGGCGGCCGTAGACTTTCAGTGCCTCTCCGGTAAGGCACGTGCTGATGGCGATGGCCCATTTTGACTTAGGCCAGCTTTGACTTTTGACTACGCACTCAAACCGTTTAAGGTATGCGTTGAGATAATCTCGGGCATCTTCAAAAGGCGGCAGGAATTTGCGTGCGCTGAAGCTTTTCGGGGTGCCAGCCTGAGCCTTACCAGTGGTTTCTCTCCCTCAGCCATCTCTTTTGGGCCACCTCTCCTCGCGCTGCATTGAGTTCCGCCAAGCGAATCCACAGCTGCAAATTGCGTGTTCGACTTCGGCACGAGCCCGCTTTTGTTCAACTTTCACCAGCTTGGGCTCGCGTTCTAAGCTATTTCGTCGCGCAAGTGCTTCTGCTCCGCCTGGACCCACTTGCTCTGATTCCTCGCCACTCAATCCCAAGCGTTCTCCCATGGCAATGAGCTTCCGTGTGTCCATTTCGGGTTCGGTTTTTTTTTAGGGGAATGCCAAATGAACTAGCCTCGTCCTGTCGCGGACGCCAATTATTGTCAGGTTCGGGACAATAATAATAACAGAACAAAAACTTTCGACGAGACTAAGTTCTATTGCTCCAAACCACCAAAGTGAACCCAACAGAAACAGATACAGTGATGAGAGAATAGCAAAAGATGAGCGTGGCTAACTATTGGGAAACGGTAACAGTCTAAACAAAAAAATTTCCCGCTTTTCCCCGAGGGGAGAGTGAAAGTGCGAATGCACGAGTTGAATTGCGCGGTTCGTAATTTCGCGAAGAGAGAGACACACACACACACACACTACAAAGAAAGAAAGAATGCATTTATTCACAGACACCTATTTGTGTTGTCGTTGTACTTGATTGCTAGAGCGGATCTCAGCTTTGAAATTTCGTGTCAGTACTCCGTGTAAGCAGTGCATTAGCCCTTCTCACGCCCGATTCCTGGCCAATGCCCCACGTGGGTATGGTGCCATTTCAGCGGCCAGGCAGCGCGCGCCCATCTCCCCCCGTTGCAGAGGAAGACGAGGAGATTCCTGGCCAATCCCCCCCGTGGGTATGCTATCCGGACATCGCCGGTGGCGCAGGTTCGGGTCGCTTAAGAAGTGCATCGCACTTAAAAGCAGAGAAAGTACATGGTTTGTCACCGAAAATGGTCCACCGCACCTCACTTCCCGGTAGCACAGTCAGGGCGTGACATCTCGTGGCTGGAGGTAGGGCAAAGCGCTCCGAGCTCCGGTCGCTGACGAGCCGTACGCAGCTTCTCTTGGAACGTCGCTGCCGATGTCCGCGAGACAACTTACTTGCGGGAGAGCGGTGTCTGGTGATTGTTGTGAAGGACCTCTCTGACGTGACCCGGTCAGGGCACCCGGACGCCAGCGTTCCGTCTCTCTTCACTCTCGTGTTCAGTTTCGGCCCCTTCTGCCGCCACCTGCTGTCACTGGCCGCTTCCCATTGGCTGGTCACCGGCGCACGCTCGTGCCGTGGTTGCGACCCTTCGGCGCCGTAGCTGGTGTCAATGACCTTCGCGCCGCGTTCCTTGCGTCTTCTTCTTTTCATCTTCTTTTTCCTGTGGTCAGGCGATTTCTTCGCATGACACCGTCTACCTCCTGCCATCATCCAACACAATATCCCTCGGTCCGGTATAAGGATGTAAGCCAACGATATTACCTGTTCAGTAGCAGCTGCCAGCGATGCGGACTTAGAAACAACACTTCAGCGGAACAGCGAGTATTTCAGAAGTTTGGTTGGACATTCTCGGCACCCACATCTTAACTCATCCTGCTCTCATTGTATGCCACTACCCCTAAATAGCACCTAACCAGCATCTACTAAGCATTTTATCTGGACTATAAATTTAAGTAAAGTGCTCCAGGTAGTCAGCCAATACAATTGGTCAAACATGACAATATTACACAACCTTTTCGTGCATGTCACGAAGATTATAAGGCTCCTGAAGCGCCTAACTGCAATAAGCCATGAGGAAAGACTATTCCCAGAGAAGAAAGACTATTCCAGGCGTTTGTGATGAGACGGGTAACAAACTAACCCAATTACTTGTCTCTCCCTACCCAGAAGGTCACCAACGTAGACGAACTCATGCGTAAGGTCCGCAGTGCTGCCTTCGGCTTACGGCTTCACGATTCAACTGGCATACTAGTAGGCCTGTTGAGGCAAGGGAGCTGTAGGTGCCCAGCCGCACCAAGAGTTCCCTTGCCAAATTAACTGAAGTACACTGTACGGACCTGATACAAAGCCTGGCTAGATACGCACCTATCCTAATAATACTGTAGGATAAACAACTACTTAGTCCAACTGCTACAAGCCCCACGGCTCGTATACCACAAAACTGCCCTGATAGCAAATTGAATAATGCTATCCAAGCAATACACATCCTGCTTATTGTACCGGCTTTGGCGCGCCTTCGAAATTGAACTGCTTTCTAAGCGAGCCCTCCTTCAAGCCATCCACATTTCATCCTACCCTTCTCCCTTCAGCCCACAGTGAGGGGTAAATACATTGCGCAACTGCATATGTAGACTTGCCTTACCCCTGGAAAAAGGTTCTGGAGGCTTAGAGAACGACCCCCATTCCCCACTTGTCTGCCGGGCGCAAGCGGTGGTGGCGCCCCTTCTGGCCGCCATTGCGCTGCGGTATATTGGTTCTGGGAGAGCAGTATTTTAATCCCTGTCTGGTAGAACTTCGACAATCTTGGTCTTTTCTTGAGTTGGCATTCAATATTAAGCGGATCCCTGCTAGAATTGCATCCGCACAGTGCACGTATCAGCCACAGCCGTCCAGCACGGCAACAGATATTGCTGAATTGCTCCTCAGCAGATTATATTTTAGATGCGACAGCTTGGTAGTTCCGTACTGATTACGGTCACTAGTTTCACTCGAATATCTTTAATTCAATTTTAAATTTGGTCAAAAGAGCTATTAAATATAATACCTTCACCTCACAAATTGTTACGTGCTTCCCTAACATATATATGTCGATTGTAGGGACTCAAAAACCGCATTGCATTGCGTGACTATTGTATATATCCATATTCTTGAGGAATGGGTGCAATTTTCTACTTTCTCAACGGCCTACACACCCTACCATCGTTCATCCATCGTTTGCAGCCCGCTCTAGTAGTACCTGCAGTACGAACACCCACAGGAGTGGCTACTGATGCGCACCATGGCAGTCACATAGCTCTTGGCCACAGAGAAGCCACAGAGAAGCCAATTTTTAAAATTCGGCCCTGTGAACGCTAGTGGCTGCAGGATCTCCTGTCGTCCTTCGGGACCTCACCGACTGAGTTTGCCTGGGCGAAAAACGCCTTTTGTTATCGGCCCTTCTTCCGTGGTCTCTCGTCAGCCACGTGAACTAAACAATACCTGCCTTTGCATTGGGCCCTTACGCGACTATTCATGTTGCGGTATTGTGTAAACAGCCTACAGTTGGAGACGCACACCATTTCGCATTGTGCAGCGATGACGCTCCCACAACAGGGAGGTCATCTCACCTGAAAACTGGAGAAAGGCCGGAAACACTTTGCTGTTTAATCATTATAGATGAGAAATACAAAGCTTGAGTGTTGAGTAAAAGCGGAAGATCAGAAAGGTTGTTGCCAAGTTATGTACTCTGAGCATTACAGGTAGCCTGGCCTTTTCAGTGCTTAGATCATCAATATATATTTATTTTAAACGGCGACATGCCTCCGAAATTGTTCGACCTGGCCTCTTGCTTGCTCCTCGCGTTATGCGGGTACCTTCACAGCCATCGCGCTTCATCTACAACAGACATTTCAGTCTGGTCGGACTGACGCCTGGTCGAGCGAATGTGAAGCAGCCTCTAAATGCAATTTATATTGCTTTGAAATATCTACTTTTGCGTGGGTCACTTCGCTTCATTGCAGCTACACAAACGCTTGGAATAAAAACGCAATTTATTTAAAACGTTGTTTCACTGCAGTGTGAAATTGGAACACTTAAAAATAAATCTCAAATTTTTTATTCAAAACATTTTGGAATGCGTAGTACAGTGAGGCATCCTGGACAAGAGTGACGTCATATGAGCCAGCGAGAAGCAAAATTAAAGTCTGTTAACTGCACGTTACCATTGAAGGGATGCGATTAAATGGAACTAGATTCGCCACTGCACGTGTATAGTGTCGAGGGGTGATTTTGACGACTACATTCGTACAAACGAATATGTCTCACATCAACAAAAAGATTCCAAAAATGTGTTAAGGGAGTTCCCACAGCCTCACTTCTTTTCTTTAATATGTAGAAAAGTTTGGAAGTTTGCGATGAAAGTGGTATAGTTGTTATCGGGGCAAAGCAGTCTATCTAATGAGTAAGACAAGTGGTTTTTCTTCACGGCCCATTTAGAAACGCCGCCAAGTACCTCACAATACCAGGCCACTTGGGCAATATTAGGTCAACCATACTTACCGTGCCCTTGGTGCTATCTTTCAAGTGGTCAACCGAACTACATTTGAAGCTGGTTACAACGAAGTTGCCGAAAATTCGCAATTTATTGTTACATGCAAGTTTCAAGTTAAGGCTAGCGTGAATCAAAAACAAACAAAACCAAAGGCTAGGCATCAGTAGCGGTACCCTTCACAAATTTATTTCACTGTGAAAAACGGTGTGATTTGCATCTACTACTTTCCCATGAGCGTAGTCACAACAGTAAACAAAAATCCCGCCATCTTCACAAAGTGAATGATGACGAAAGGGGCGAAGCTAAATTGCTTATTGGTAGAACCTGGAAACATTCGCCCACGCATGATATAAAGACTCGACACGTCACGTTTACCACCGCTCCGTTCACAAGCCCGTCGACGACGTCGATGTTTGTATTGATTATGTAGGGCTTGTTTGGGACGATGAGAATCTACATAAGTAAGTTGGCGAATTCGGTGAGTGATATTTTAACCACCTTGGCCATCACTTTATGCAGAGTGTCTTGCGTTGTGTACCCACGGTACGGGTCTTCAGCTCGCAGGCGACGAACTAATACCTCTTCTTCGTCATCTCCTTTTTGTTGAGTAGCAACGAACGCGTTGAACGTTTTGACTTCTTCGGCCAATCTTTGGTTGGCCAATTTCTTGTAATCGGCCGATGAGGCAGGGTGGCCGAGCCCACGTTTATTACGGTTGCGTTGGCTCCGCCATGAACAGGACCAGGCGCGTAGAACGAGGGTGCCGCTCCAGAGCGGCGGCCGATATGTTTCGTGCCAGGTGGCCACTCTGTTGATGATGATGGTGGCGGTTAAGAAGATGATGATCGTGGCGATACAGGGCTCCCCCCGCCTAGCGTGAAGGTGCGGGAAAGTGACAAACGTAAATGAAAATGCACGAAAATGCACATGCGCTATGTTCATGCATGTACGCATCGGAGTTCGTTAGTGGCATCTCTACCCGGTCCGGGCTGGCAAGACGCAACTTTTTGATCCAATAAAGGGGCGATTTGTGCTCTCTCTCTCTCTGTATGTACAATTGTCGTTGCAGGAGAGTCCGTGGGCAGTCAGTGGTCAAGTTGGTAGGGGCTGACTATCGGCACGGTCTTTGTCGTCTCGGGTAGCGGGCCGGGATGGCGGCACTTGGTGGGATTTTGCTGGGAGTGCAGGATGGGACGAGTTCGTGTAGGGTGTAGCAGCGCCAAAGAAAAAGTGGCAGGAGCCGTGGCCATGGTGTAGACAAAATGGCCATGCTCCGAGAATTTGGCGCTGCACAAGCAGGCCTCTGGCGACGCGTGCACATTGTCGTTCGGCAGCCAGATCGACGAGGCTGACTTCCTTGACGGGGAATTGTCGACCGTGGTTTCGGGCGCAGCAACGTATGTGGTGGGTTCGTGGTGCTTCCGGGCTATGACCACGTTCCTGAGCGCGACAACAGCAAGACACCCGAGTGCCGGAGCGCCGACGAGTATTTGCGCGAATCCGGAGTCGCCATTGACCGGACACGAGCAGAGGCGTTGGAAAGACGCCATTGACGGCTTGGGGGCGTGGACGACGAAGCTCGCTTTGAGGACTGTTGCTTAGGGCGTAAAACACAGTTGTCTTGGTCCGGCGATTGGACGGCCGCACTGTGGTCGTCCTGCAAGTCGCGGTTTATGGGGCGCTCTTGGGGCACCTGATGTAGAGCAGTGGCTGCGGCTGTGTTGTTGGCGTCCGATGGACAGGGCCACAATGTACGATTCACCTGAGTCAGGCTGCGATTGCAGTGGAGCTGGGTATTGCGACAACCTCAGTGGTGCACTTTATGTGCAACGCTGGCGAAGCAGGCGACTGAGGTTCGGAGAGATAACACGGTCACGGAGCCAAGGCGCTCACCGGAGCCCTCGCCTGGAGTAGAAGAAGCGGTCGAGGTGAGCTGTGGCAAGTGGGTATGTGCAGCAGACGCAACAACGTGTGGGACTGCGCAATGGTGTTGCGTCGAGTTGGCTAAGTGAAAACACCAATTCGAAAGTACCGCAAGTCGTAGTCGGGGCTCGCACTTGCTGGTCAGGCGAGGGTGGACCTGCAGGCGACGTGTAATCCACGGATGCCGTTGGAAGGCGTTGTGGTGTAGGACAAAGGCGTTCCTATACCGTATTGGTTTAGGACAGCGGCCTTCAAGTCGTCATACGCAACGGGTCCTGTGGTCGGCAGCTGGATCTTATCAACGCGGTCAGCAGGTAGCTTCTGTAGTGTCCACGATGTACCTGATTTCCGGGAGCAGATGTCATTTACATAAATATGGCTCTCCAAGATGACGAATCCATGCAGCGTGGTTTGAGATGGAATCAAACGGGATCAGCAAGGCAAGGTCTGGGAGGACGGGGAACGTTCTACGAGTGCCGTCGTTCGCGTTGTGGCTGGGGAAGCAGCGTTGCAAAGCCACGGCGAAGCCGCTTGTCGGGTCACCTAAATGTATAGGGGCCGATGAGGCGGTGTGGGCCGAGCCCACGTTTATTACGGTTGCGTTGGCTGCGCCATGGACAGGACAAGGTGCATAGAACGAGGGTGCCGTCCAGACCGGCTGCCGAGTGCCGACTGTGTTCCGGGCCAGGTGGCCAATCTGCTGATGATGATGGCGGCGCTTAAGAAGGTGATGATGGTGGCGCTACACCCTTAAGAGATCCTGCAACAATCATCATCATTCCGCCGTGTATAGCAGCAACGAGGCACGGGACAGGGCCCGAGCAGGAGTCTTGAGCTCGCAGGCGACGAACGACAACTCTTCTTCTTCATCTCCTACTTGTTGGGTAGCCACGAACGAGTTGAACGTTTTGATCTTTCCGGCCAATTTTTGGTTGGCAAATCCCTAGGGGGAACCTGCCACGATCATCATTATTGTGCCGTGTACGGCCGGGGCAAGGCCCGAGCAAGAGGAGCTTCGCCCCTAAAAATGAAGAAATGTCACTTAGCCGCGCATTTACAAACGTAAATAAATTACCAGATTTGCCTTTTGACATGTTTCGTTGCTTTCACGCGTTTCAAGGAGCGACCTTCTGCTGCAAAAAAGCCTTTTCGTAAACTTGATGCTCTTTTCGGCCCACAAAATTGGTGAGAGGGTGCTAGCAGGTATACTGAACCCGGCGGCTCTATTTGTTCTCGTCGGCGGCGAGAGAGGGAGAATAAACTTTAGCATATAGGCGGCATTTAAAATTTCCGAGCTTGTCTTGCAAAGACAAAACCTTTCAATTTCTGGTCGCAGAACTTATCCCCATGAACCGATACCACAGACAGCAGTGGTGCCACGCGACTACCAACCTACCGGCAGTCCTAGCACCTAACCGACACCACACTCACACGTGGAGCTGTACTGTACTTCGCGGTGCGGATAAAATTAGCTGAATTAGTGGATCTCTGCACGTGATATTTCAGAAAAATAAAAAACAATGGCCCATTGCGGTGGAGAACTCGTTACTAACAGTCGCAACGTCTTCATTACTTAGAGATAGCAAACACATGGGTTTCATTGGGGCTGGCTATGGGGAAGTGAAAAACATCGTTAAATCAAGAAATTCGCTACACAGAGGTTTGTTACATCCAGGTGCAACTGCATTGCATTAGGCAGCAACCTGGCAAGTGCTGGAACTGTAAGCAACCTTCATTCTATTTAGGTGTGAGTGGGCCACGACTTTTGCTGTGAGAACTTGAACTGCTGGTAGCTCTTCCTGTGATCCGCTACTCTGCTAAATAACCTAAGGTAATATTTTATTTCTCTTATCTATTTACCTGAAGAGCCCAGTGTGTACAACAAAAGGGGGATACACCAACTTGGTACGACAGTGTCAATAATTCATTTGGTGAGGGAAGAATACTAATAACAAAATGGTCAGTCAGCAATAACATGTTGCACTCTTCAAAGGAGCAAGCACACATTATCAACGCTCATGATACACTCCACTTGAAGAGTGACTACAGATCATCACCGGCTTCTAAAGAAGATAACAAAGCAAGTCTGAAACGTGGTGAATTGGTAAGAGCGACCATGCTGGCGGGGAGAGCATTCCGTTCAACGCTACACAAAGAAAAAGGTGAAAATGGGTATTTATTGGTTTGCAAAAATATTGTTGTTTCTTACGTACATGGTCGATACCAGCAGAAATTTCAGGAGCACGGTAAACGAAGGTTAGCAGAAATGATATCTAACTATGATACAAAGTGGGAAAGATATGTTGCCGATGTAAGTTTATGCCTGTGGCTAGATAGGGAGGGTTCAAATTGGGCTTCAATATTTGAATGTTTTGTTAGCGCGAGCAAAAAGAGGAAATAACGCTTACTGCTTCATTTTGTACTGATTCCAGCATATCAGTCAATATTGCCTTGCGAGGGTGCCAAACTGTTCACCCGTACTCTAAGTAATGCCTGATCACAGTTGTATATGCCTAAACGTTCTTGGTCTGTCCCCTATAACTCTGAATGTGTCCGCTAGTTCTTTGTCCCGAGCTTAGGAAAAAATGTCGTTTGGAGAATTTCTCCGCAACCTGTGGCTCAGTGGCTAAGGCGTTCTGCTCCGGAGCACGAGGACGTGAGTTCGATTCCCGGAAGCGCCGGCCGCTTTTCTGATGGAGGCGAAAAGCAGAAACGCCCTTGTGTACGAGATTTCGGCACACGAAAAGACCCCAGAGGTTCAAAAATTAATCTAGAGCCTTTACAATGGCACGCCTTATCGCCTGCATTACATCGGCGCGCGTGAACCCTATAATTAATAAATCAATCGTTTGGAAGCATCTGACAGAGGAGGTACGCCATAGCGCTGGCCCTAGCCATGCCGGAGGTCAGGCACGGTGGTTACCGACTCCAAGAAAGCGTACGCAAGCTATCGGAAGGGGATCGTCTCTCTGCGGCAGCACTATACTCGAGAGACATCCCATACACACCGAGACGAGTCACCGAGCTCGTGTGGGTCACGGCTCACACGCTCGTGGAAGGCAACAATACCGCTGACACTATGCCCGAGAACTAGCCATCCGGGCCGAGGAAGAGCAACCACACCCCTGTTACGAGTTATACGGAGATCGTCCGTCTATACAAAGAAAGAAGAAGAGGCTTCCGAAGCCACACAAGCAACTAAGGCAAACGGCAGCAGACGATATTGCGCCGCTTACAGGCAGGGTCGCTCGCCACCCGGCGCTTGTGCACAAAATGTCCCTGCAGGACACGACAACACATGTCCGTTCTGCCGGGGAGACGGCAATCTCGCGCACATTATTGGGGAGTGCAAAAAACACAAGACACCCCCCTGCACCCTTCCCCCCTCCACCAATTCTAACCCGCTCCAGCGATGGGAGACCTTACTGTCCAGCGCTGACCTCGCCATTCAGCAACAGCTGGTGGCTCGAGGAGAAGAATTACTCGACACATATGGGTCCCGCGAATAGGGAACCACCCCATCTGGTGCCTGCGCGCACCATTCTTTATTTGAAGCTCCATTAAAGTTGTTCACTCACTTACGCCTCTACGCGATAATAAGGCCTCTGAAATGAAGTATGCACTCTTTGTTATGTCAAAAAATGGTGTATGGGTGTATACATGATATTGCACACTGGGCTTGAATGCTGGTCGATATACTAGGAATAAGTTATATACAACGGTGAACACAGCTGAATTTAAAGAATAATCTCTGAATGTACTTTTTCCCCCTATTATCGTAAAGTGAATTGATACCATGCAAATTCCATACAATAATTTGTTGAGTGCCGTGCTCTTCTTAATTGGAAATGTTTTGATTAGTCACTTTTTGTCGCTATATTTGTTCAAAAAAGGGCATTCTGAGCCACACCGAACAAAGCACATATAAGTTTACATTTGCAGTGTAAGCGACTGTATTGTAGGAAGTAGTTTCGTTCACCGAGTATTGTCCTCGCTTACTGCTCGTTCACTGATGCACTGCCAATGATATCTCGCTTTTTTACTTTTATTTTGCATTCTAAACTTGAGTGGTTCTGACTTCAATTACAAATTCGGTAATAATATTACTACTATCAGGGCTTCAAAGCAGGTCTGAAAATATAGCTTAATATACTTATCCAAAAGTATATACCCAGAAAAACGTTTTTAGAGCAAGGGTGCTCAGGACTTATCGAGAATTTCTAAAAACCACCTGAACACATTTGGATACGTTTCGTATTACTACTACTCAGTATAAAAGCACTACAGTAACGCTATTGCTAGAAAACTTCGCTTGTGTGCAACGGTTATATTTATTGCCAGGAGCAGAGCGCACGTCATATTTCTAGAGAAAAATTGCATTGTTTGCTTACCTCCGGCGCCACATAAATGCAAGGAGATGTAACAAATGCAAAACACTGGGTGTACCATATTATTCTTCCAAAAATCATATAAGGTCCGCGGGAGACGACGCTTCATAGCTGGCACAACTAACGCAAACTTGCTCCTACTGATGCTACGAAAATAGAAATAGGTAAAGGTCTTTTCTTTGATGAAATCATACATTTGAACTTAACATGTGGTGTTCTTTTATATACAAAAAATTAATAGCCACAAATTGAGCCAGATGGGGCATTAATGCAAATATACAGGGCTATAAGCTAAGCAATTTTATGCCTTTTACGAGGATCAGTGCAATGAACCGCCGATGTTCACATTTTCCTCGCAGAACTACTCAGAATTTATTAATATATATGTGTCCGTACCAGATGTTTCAAATGAAATAACAGAGCGAGATAGAGACTAGCAGTTTGCTAAGGCGAACCCACAAGCTTAGTTCCAGAGGGCTTGTTTGAACCAAACGCGAGCAATAATGACTTATAACAAAAAAATAATAGAAACTCTCTGAGATAATTGGGGAGCGAGCAACCATAACATGTATCACCGGAAACAATCCATAAAACTTTCTCTTTCTTATGACTGGGGTGCTGCTACGATAGTAAAAATACTAATATGAGGTAAGCTTTTATTAGACCGGAAATAGAAGTGCACGAACAAGAAAACAAGAAACATAATGTATATATATACTGTTGCGTGCGGGAACTGGGGACGACCTCTGCGGCCATTAACTCTGGCGCGCCTGCGCATCGCTGTCGCGTCGGAAGGACATCGGGAGGGGAGCCAAGGACGAACTGAAGCAAGTCTTTAGACCTTCGGCTGTGTGTCTGATAGGTAAAATAGAAACACGTGTGTGCGTCGGCGCAATCGGGGGGACAACAGCGGGTCGCGGATTCATAGGAGACCGAAGGCCGGCTTCTCGGAACCACTAGACCATGGCGGTGCGTGCGACTGGAGATCTCCGGAGCAGAAAGAAACAGGGGAGTCGTTTTTGTGCAGCGTTACAGAACGGCTCTCCACGGAACGCTGGTCCAGACGAAGAAAGGCCTAGAGACTGCTTCGTTTGGATGTAGCAGCAAGAACTGACATACCTTTCATCGTCAACTGTCCGCCGTCTGGCCTACCTCGCAACGATATATATATATACAGTTTCGGAAGTGGAACTTCCTTCTCAGGGATTGTCCCTGAGGAAGAAGTTCCACCGAAACTGCGACTAAGTTATAATAAAAAAATAAAGAAACTTATCTCCTGACCGATCTCTGGGCGAGCAATCCAAACTATGTATAATGATATATACAGTTTCCGATAATGGAAACTTTCTTTTCCTAGGACCTGCGCTGGTCGCGCTACAAACTCACAAAATCGCAATTTGTGGTCTATTTTATTTGACCGGAACAACAACGTGTACTTACCTGTATCAGAAAATAAATGATAATACGATTTCGGGACCAATGGGAAATGGCCGCTGATTTAACGGGGCGCGCCTGCGCAAGTTGTGTTGGAACGCCCGGAACCACCGCAGAGTGAACGCACGTTTTGGGGATTCGGCTGTACGTAGCCAAATGGTGACAACATAGAAACACCTGTGTGCTATCGACGAATCAGAAAACCGGTTTTCGGGTTTCGCAGACCAAAGCCGCATTTCCCAAGGCGAACCACGTTTATTTATTCAACATGAACGGTGCAGTGCGACTGTTGAGATCTCCGGAGCAAAAAGATAACAGGATGCGACCTTTGTGTGACAGCTTACAGAAGGCTCAGGAAGGGCGGTCCAGAGAAGAAATTTTTAAAGTGTTCCGTTATGTTGCACACAACTGAATATTATATACGGTGAAATAAGTCCGCGTACTTCTACTTTGTCGATATATATATTTATATATAATATATATATATATATCTATATATATATATATATATAATAATATATATATATATATATATACTGTGAGCGTGAAGCTTGGAAGCGTAGAAAATCATTTATTTCGCTGCTCTATTATCCCCATCACCAAAACACATCGAGGAACGCTTCGTTCTCGACGAGACTGATCATCATCATCATCGTTGGTGGCTGGTCCGGTGTTCCGAGACTGCTTAGTCATAGAATAAATGCCTTAACTCACCGAGTAACCAAGGCCCATTACAAGTGGTGGAGGTTGCGCTCGATTCCCGTCCTCAACGCCTTTCAAGCAGACCCTGGAGCTCCCGTTCAGGTAGGCGATTGCCTGTAGTAGCGACGCAGCGTGAGGCCGGAAGCAGTCCCGCTGGCACTTCCCCTGCTGCGCCTCTGGCATTTGCTATCACCAGCTGCAAGCGCGATCCTCCTCATTTCGCCGGGCTCTACCATGAAGATGTTGAAGACTGGCTGGATCAGTTTACTCGAGGTCAGTGCGTTTACCGTTGGGATGGACGTGGCGAAGCTAAGAAACATGGTTTCTTAACAACAACAACCAGCTCGCCCAACTGGGCCACTTTTTGTCAAGAGCTTGCGCCAAATATTCGGTAGAGGCAAACCGCTGGGTCAGACATGGCGAAAAGAAGCTGGCCAGTCGCCTTCAAGGCCCTTCAGGAGGACGTATGCGTCTCACATAGAGGAAGTTCTCGCTCTATGTCGCCGCCGTGGATGCAAGCATTGCCGGAGACCGACAAGGTTCGCCATGTCTCTGAAGGGCATAGCACCTTTTGCCTTCAACGCCCTTGTAATTCAAAACTCCTTCAACCATCAGCGATATCCGGACAACCTGGCTGTGCCTGGACAACTGCAAGCCGTCCGTCTGCAAGCAAATGGTCCTGCTATGCAACCACAGGGGGACGTGGACCTACGCGCCCTCATACGTCAAATCATCCGCGAAGAGCTCCAGTTCAATGACCCGCCGTCTCCTCCACGCGATTCCCTTCCGCTCGGAGCGCTCCAGTTGCGCGAACTCGTGAAGGAGGAGCTGGCATCCATGACGGGTGTGATGCCGACGCCACCCCCCATTACTACAACTCCCAACCCGTCCTACTCGGCGATGGTTATCGCGACCGCCCCTTGCCTCAAGATGCCCCGTTCGCACCCCGCCACATGTAACAGCGATCTCCGCAGCAGCCGTTCCACGGGGGTACTACACCAACGTGCGAACCCCTCGCCAGGATTTTCCCGAGCGACCCGACCCGTCTGCTATTACTGCGGATCCGAAGCCACATATCCCGCTTCTGCTGACGCCGTATGCAAGATGAGCGAAGAGGGTACGCACCGTTTGAACGAGATTTCGGTTGTCCTTACGGTTCACAACGTCGTATCTATGATTCAACCCCGCGACGCTCATCGCCACCTCTCCCTCGTTTGAACCGCCTTCAGACCAATCGTCCCTCCTGCCGCCGATCACCCTCACCGTATCGACGGTCCGTGTCTCCTCTTCACCGGGCTTCCCACGTTCCGACAACCGCTCGGAAAATTAGCGCCTGCAGTTTTCGGAGGTGAAACTGCGTCGCTCGGACAATGCTCAAGTCCCTGCCTCAACGACCATCAAACTTTTTTATCTGTGCTAGTGGAAGGAATTTTTGTTAATGCCTTGTGGATACTGGTGCAAGCGTTACGGTTATTCATGCAGATTTGTGTTCGCGTCTCCGTAAGGTTAAACCTCCTTACACCTGGTCCTTCACTGTGCAATGCTAACGGAGTCGTACTGCAACCCTCAGCGCAGTGTACAATTCGAGTATTCATAGATGGAAGCCGTCATCACGTTCCCCGTGCAGTGCTTACTCCGTGTGCACACCAATCTGATTCTGGGGTGGGACTTTCTATCGTCGAGCGTCCGCTGTCATTTCCTGCAATTTACAGGCTGTCGAACTCACGGCTACTCACTTCTCCAGCGCTTGATGATGAGGAGCCGCCTCGGTTGGTGGCACAAGCTGATCAAGTTTTGCTCCCTGGGCAAGAGACACTAATGACAATGTGCTCAGATAGGATTCAAGATGGTGACATTTTAGCCGTTTCAGCAGGGCCCTTCCTTCCTAAGGAGTCGTCATTCCCTACCTGCCTCGTTCGGTTTTCGAATGGGTCAGCGGTACTTGCTGCAACGAACGTCAGTTCAGAGCCGATCTTGCTGCCAAAGGTGCTGCTATTGCTACTGCTGCTGCTGACAGCCAGGTCATGTGTGTTATGCTCATTTGCTCGTCGTCAGCAGGCCAGCGCCTTTTGGATCCTGCATCGTCATCGGCCGCTCTTGTCGCAACCATTAGGTCTGACCTCAGCGCTAACGAGGCAGAGTCCCTCTTTGGCTTTTCTTGAAAAACACGCAGCTTGTTTTGACTTCTCTTCGTCAAAGCTGGGGCAGACATTCCGCAACAGCACACCGCATTGACACGGATGGCTCTCGTATCATCCGCCGCCGTCCGTATCGTGTATCTTCGTCTGAGCGAAATGATCATCGAGGACCACGTTTCGGACAGGCCTAAACGCAACATCATTCGCCCTTCTATTAGCCCGTGGTCGTCGCACGTCGTTCTGGTTCGTAAAAAACACGGATCAGTGCGTTTCTGCGTTGATTAATCGTGCACTAACCAAAATTACCCGAAAAGATGTATACCCCATGCCCCTAATAGATGACGCTTTGGACTGTTTACAAGGTGCGGAATATTTCTCGAGCATTGACCTCCGATCCGGCTATTGGCAAATCCCGATGCATGAATCTGACAAAGAAAAAACCGCGTTTCCACCCCGGACGGACTTATGAATTCAATGTTATGCCTTTTGGATTATGTAATGCCCCAGCTACTTTTGAGCGTCTCATGGGATACAGTCCTGCGTGGACTCAAATGGAGGACATGTTTATGTTATTTGGATGATGTTGTCATCTTCTCATCGACTTTTCCTCAACATCTTGAGCGCTTGAACGAAGTACTTACATGTTTAGCAAATGCTGGACTTCAGCTCAACACAAAGAAATGCCGTTGTTGCCAGCAAAACAATCAAAGTCCTCGGTCATGTTGTCAGCAAAGAAGGCATCCAACCAGACCCTGACAAAATAAAACAGCGTGTGCTCAATTTTCCTCGACCGCTACAACAAAAAGCCCTCCGCAGTTTCCTCGGCCTTGCCTCTTACTTTCGCCGTTTATTCCCGGTTTTGCCACCCATTGCTTCACCTCTCAACAGGATTCTGCAATCCGACGTTCCCTTCACCTTGGTCCGACCGACTGTGAAAAAGCTTTCACGCTCTTAAAATGGTGCGCTTACTTGTCGCCCAGTGTTGTGCCACTTCGATGAGTCAAGACCCGCACTTCTCCATACCGACGCCAGTGGGACCGGCATTGGCGCTGTTGTCCTCCAAAGGGATGACCACTCAAGAGAGCGGCCTGTTGCTTATGCCAGTCCGCTCTCTCACGCCACGCCGAAAAAAACTTACAGCATCACAGAACAGGAATGCCTTGCCGTCGTTTCGGGCTGTCCAGAAATTTTGGCCATATTTATACGGCCGCCATTTCACCATTGTAACCGATCACCACGCATCTGTGCTGGTTATCGACTTTAAGAACCTTACTGGAGGCCTTGGACGGTGGATTCTTCGTTTACAAGGAATACGACTTCTCTGTCACATACAAGTCGGGCAAGAAACACCTCGATGCAGACGCGCTATCTCGCTGCCCGCTATCGCCTTCACATGCTGCTTGCGTAACGCCGCCGGTAAAGCGTTGCCGCCTGCGCCGCCAGCAAAAAAAAATTCCGGGTTGTTGATGGCGTGTTGCATCGTCAAAATTACCATCCTACTGGAGAAAAGTGGGTTCCCGTTGTACCCCGGGCACTGCAGCAGAACTTCTGGAGGCCTTTCATGACGATGCGACCGCTGGCCACCTCGGATATCAGAAAACGTAAGATTGCATCCGAGACCGTTTTTTTTGGCCTGGAATGTCCACAAGCGTATCCAAGTACGTCGCGTCCTGTACCTCCTGCCAGCGTCGCAAGCGCCCTACATCACCTCCGGCTGGACAGCTACGACCCATCTCGTGCCCCGCTGAGCCTTTCGAGGTTGTTGGGATTGATTTGTACGGGCCGCTACCCTAGAACTCCTACCGGTTACCGCTGGATCGTCACAGCTGTGGACCATCTAACACGCTATTCTGAAACGGATTCCCTTGCAGTTACTGGATGTGCCGAAGAGGTCGCTAGCTTCTTTTTGCACCGCATCGTCTTGCCGCATGGCGCCCCTCGTGTCCTGCTAAGTGACCGGGGGAGAACGTTTCTCTCGAACATCGTTGCAGAAGTCCTCCATGCTTCACGAAGTCTACACAAATTGACCACTGGATATCACCCTCAAACTAATGGACTTACTGAAAGATTTCATCGCACGCTTTCTGACATGCTTTCAATGTACATTGCACCTGATCACAGCAATTGGGACCACATACTCCCTTTCGTAACATTCGCTTACAATACGGCTACCCAACGCACCACCGGTTATTCCCCATTCGTCCTCGTATACGGCCGCAACCGTCCTCGCCAACTTGACACCCGTTTCTTTACCGCCCCCTGTATCACGTTCTGCTCGAAGCACTGAACAGTTCATCTCTCGCGTGAAGTATTGCCGCCAGCTTGCCCGTGACCCGCACTACTCAGTGTCAGCAAGGACAGGACAGAGCGCTACAACGCAATCTCACCGGACTGTTGATTTCCGACCTGGCGATGAAGTTTTGGTTATGGACCCCTTTCCGGGTTCCTGGACTTTGCGAAAAATTCCTTCACCGTTTCCTTGGACCGTACACCGTTCTAGAGAAAACCTCACTGGTCAACTTCCGCATAACCCCCGTAACTCCACCTGCCGACCGCCGATGCCGTGGCACCGAGGATTGTACACGTGTCTCGGCTCACAAGCCGTTTCCATCGTCGTCCTTCCGTGTGATTGCGGCCGGGGAGGCCGCCTTGACGGGCGGGGGGGAATAAGTGTGAGCGTGAAGCTTGCGAAGCGTAGAAAATCATTTATTTCACTGCTCCATTATCCCCATCACCAAACACATCGAGGAACACTTCGTCTTCGACGAGACTGATCATCATCATCGTTGGTGGCTGGTCCAGTGTTCCGAGACTGCTTAGTCGTACAATAAACGCCGTACCTCACTGAGTAACCAAGGCCCTTACAATATATACATACATATATGTGTGTGTGTGTATTACATTTAGGCACACAAAAATAAAACTAACTTGTTTTGCGCAATAGGTGTTCTAGTCTTTTATCTCTCAGCGACAATGATTACGAAATAACCTGAGATATTTGAAGGTAGGGTAGTGTAGTGCATACCATTGCAACTTTAAATACTTAGGGGCAAGTGATGGAAATGCAGTCATAAAACTTTTCGGGAGCACTTGTCAAATTTTGTGGTTGCAATAATTTGGTCTGATATCTTTGACCCTTATAATTGAGAAACAAACTTTCGGCTGGTGCAAATAAGCAACGCCTGTTGCTGATATTCACGACGTCGGTGGGTAGTTGCGATCAGGCGAGTGTCGTGTATGTGTTTTGAACAGATGGCTGTTTGGTCCAGGATATTGCGTCAGCAACATCCCGTACCCAGGGTAACACTTTTCACTCCGTTTAGTTTGTGTTGCTTTTCCAACGTGTCTCAACAGAATGCGCTCAGTGGAGTTTGAATCACCAGCGTACCTACCGCTGTCCGCAATTTACGTAAAGTTTCATCCATCAGAAATCATCTTTTTATTCATACAATTTAGGGCACATTTGCTGATATTTTTCATAAAATTGCCCAAGCAATATTTTAGTTTTTTTCAGCTAGTGAAATCTGATGCATGGTCACTGGGGCCGCGTTCAATGACATTTATGAAACTGATGAAACTGACCTTGTTTTGGTTTTGGTACTGCCCCCTGTAGCCTGCCACAGGTCGTTGAGACAAGCCAATAAAAGGCATGCACCAAGAGGGCTGGTATACATTTCCTACCTTTACAAAAATAGTATTCATACCTTTTAACGGCGAATATGTTTAGAAAATCGTTAGAGTTTGGTGTACACAGTGAATATATCATGCGAACGTACGTGAGATCGTGGCGACTGCCTGGCGGCTGCCTCGCGACTGCCTGGTAGTTATAAGAGCAAGAAACTTCCGATGTCTCGTGCGTCCGTGCCGCAGTGAAATAGCCAGGATCCCTGGAGCACATTTGTGAAGCCAAGCATGCCAACTTAGGGAGATTGGTCAGGATTGTGGTGATCGCCAGGCAGAAATGCCGTGCGCTCGTTCGTGCGTGCCTCACGGCGACTGCATAGCGTTCCCGGTGCAACTTTATAAAGCTAAGAACACACACGAATGGAGATTGGCCAAGATTGGTAAAATAACCACAGCATTTGCTGTAAGCGACGCAACACCCGCTCGAAACGGGGAAGACTCCAGCTTTCGCCACTATCGTGCTCGGAAAAAGAGAGAAGTCATTGGTTGTGGCGCTTCATGATGATGTCCAGTGATTATCACTTCCGAAAAATGAAGGAACCTCACACTGTAGGAACCATGGTGAAGTAAAGGCTGTTGCGTCAGCGGAAAAGTAGCCAGTCGGCTCAATCATAGAACTCAACCATCGTGATGGTCGTGAAGATATTCGGTACGCGATAGTGAGAGCTTCCGTCATTTTTTTACACTAATGCGTTGAAGATCGCTACTGCTGTATCATGCACTACATATCAACCGTACCCAACCCGCACAAGGACACTAAACTAAAACACCAATCCGCTCTTTCTTGATGAGGGGCATGGAATTTTATTAGAGTAAAATTCCTACCATAGGGGGACCAGGCAGTCATTTCGGATTCCTCAATCTTTTTCGCGGTCTCTCACCAATTCTCGACGGAGGGAAAAGTGTTGGTGAACCAACTCAGACACTTTCCGTTATTGTGTGTTGAGTGACTGGAACAGCTACATTCTGGGCGATAAAAGTGCCCCGCAGAATGCCACGGTTGCCGCGCTAAGCTGTGACGTAGATGTCCCACATGCGCTCTACGATGACATACAACCATTCTTACGTAGCAGAAAGAGGCGATGGCGTAAGAAACTAAAGGACGCACAAACAGACAACACACCGTATTGTATAAGACCACATATTTGCTGATACATCAGCAAAAGTGATTGTTGAAATGGTCTCCCCAATTTTCCTGCCTGTGGCACATGCTACACTGTACCCCACACCATCTGGGGCTGCCCTAAAGACCAATTCCCTCTAATTTACTCCGACGAGCAGTGGGAGGGGGCGCTGGGTAGCTCTGACCTAGGGACACAACTGCCCTTCGTGGACAGGTCTAGGCTAGTCGCTGCCAGGCTAGAGCCTGCGGCCACCCCGACACCTTGAACCTACTGCAAAAAATACATTTTTCTCTCTCCCTCTCTCGAAATGGTCTCATCCAGCTTAGTGAAGGGCCTTAAATACGAAGCCAATTTCCACGTGACACTGATTTTTCAACAGTGTGCGGCAGTCGTGGAAAGTCTCTATCTGTAATTTCTTTTCTAATTCAATTTAAAGCACTCGGACTAAACATTTGTAAGACCTTTCCAGACTCCAATTGTTCGTTTTATCCTACTACGACCTTGAAATTGCTGTCAGTGTAGTTTTAAGTAGCCAAAGAGGATCACGTTTTTCCATCTACTGTCGTATCAAGTATTACCATAAAATTATACTTCATAGACGGCATTTTATATATATTTTATTCAGATTACTGATAATACTGCAAACTGATTTATTTTAAACTTCTATGGGAAGTTGTTATCATGTTGGAACGGTCTGTTCCATCTTTTCTCTCGTGCCATTACATCATGATAACTACCCAGCAAATTACTGATATCTCTGCGACATTCCAACAATATCCCAATTACTATATCCCGCCAGTATATCGGCCGGTCGTCCCAGCACACACATTTTTTTATAATTGTTATGAAGTCACATTTAGCATCGTATTAGTATATCACGTAGCACCAATTGATTCATCGCCCAAAACATAGTCGCCAGCAATAATTGAAAGAACAAAACGGGGTGAGGTTCACGTTGCGGACTGGCTCAAGAAATGCCCTATAGGCCACATTCTAGATTAGGTCTGCTGTTTGCGGCCACTTCGTTGCATCCGCCCGTTCTTTTAAGGCCAATCCCGATGCTGAAATGTCCATGAAAGTACGCAGCACACTGAAATATTCACCTTTATTTGCCGCCACTTGATTCGGAAAAAGTCACCAATTTGTCTTGTGAAAAACCGATCCAAAGACGTGAAGCGGAGCCCCGACAGCATCATAAAATGCCACTGAACTTTCAGGTCAACCGAAAATGTACGTATTCGTTTTCTCCATTCTCTGCTTCGCGTGTAAAATTTTGCGCGTTTTCAAATGCCAGCTAACCTATTTTCGATCTCCCAATTGAGGGAAAATATATTTACCCGAATGGCAGTTCGTCGCCGAGATTTTTTGCTCGTTTTAGATGGCCAATATTTTTGTATTTATTTTATGCATAATGTTGGGAAAAAGCAAGGTATTTTATAAATAATTCGCAGCAGTTGTTTATATACTATACGCAGCGGTTGTTTATATACGCAAACTAACGTTATATAGAACAGTAGTCCGTAATAAATTAGAATACGCCTCTTCCATATGGGATCCCAGTACTGATAACTTAATCAGCTCCTTAGAACTAGTACAAAATAACTCCGCTCGTTTTATACTGTATAACCACAGCGGTGCCGCTAGAATAAGTCCATGAAAAACACTTTGCACCTTATTTCTCTTGCATCCTATCGTCAATTTTGTCCCCTATGCCAATTTCATAAAACATTCAATCACAGTTCACATTTGCGCACCGAACTCAAACTTCCACCGATGTACATATCCCCACGAGTCGATCACGTTCACGAAGTTCGAATCCAGCCCTGGCGAACAAGAGCTTGCCTTCAGTCCTTCATATCCCGCCCTTCAAAAGAATGAAACCACCTTCCCGGACCAACAACCACCATTGTCGACCACCAACTTTTTCGTACCGCAAGAGCTATTATTGTTTACCCAGGAACATAACAAGCCGGTACTCATAAATGAATTTTTTATTAGACCTGTATCTTTGCATCCACTCCACTCTTTATTGCCTCTTACTTTGAGGGTAAATGGAGATAAATAAATAAAATAAATTAATGAATAAATGAATAAACAAACAAGTAAATAAATAAATAAATAAATAAATAAATAAAAAGCCCATATACAGTCTTACCTAGTCTCTTACGGCTACATCTTGAAGGTGCAAGCGCTCACAAAACAGGGGCGAAAGTAGAAAACCATAGACGACACCGTGCTAACTCGCAACTATTTGTTTACTTAAAAGAAACACAAATATACACTTTCAACATCTCACGTGGTGCGTTCATCTCGCTCAAGATAAAACCATGAAAGGCATTTTTTAACAGGAATAAATACATACGGGTGTATACGCGACGAACTAAGGGTAAGGGCATTACAACCGTGAAGCCATAACAATCCAAGTAACCGCTACGATCGCAATGGGTTAAACATATAAAAATATTATTTGTCAGTTATAAAAATTGATGGGGAACTAACACATCTCACTCTTGACCTTTTAATGTAAACTGGTTCAATCAGCTCTCGTGTGGTTTTATCTCGATGCCATGACAAAACTCTGGTATCGCAGAATATGGGCCAACAACCATGCGTGGTGCACTGTTCCCGTAGTTGAGAGCCCTGCTTTGATTTTTCACCGTTTTTGTGTTCTTGCAGACGGATGTTTAAACATCGCCCAGTTTGTCCTGCATAATTGTGGCCACACGTGATCGGTGTCATATGGACAACACACACTGCACAACGCACAAAGGGGGAAGTATGTTTCACTTGGCATGCTTCTTTCTTTGCGGCTTCTGACTGAGTGATGACATTCTGTCTATTTTCCCGCATACCTGGTCAGTTTTTTGGGGGGCCGAGAAAGCCACATCGACGTCATACCGGTTAGCAACATTTTTTAACCCGTTCGACATCTTGTGGACATACGGAATAACGACAGGTCTTTTACCCTTATTTTCTTTTTCCCGTTCTCCCAGTCTGATTTAGCACGTTTAATTAACTTAAAGATTATCTTGCGAATGACAGATTGCGAAAAACCAGTCTAATTTATTCTTCCTAACTGGGTTGTGAAACTGCTACATATTTTTTATGTGCACAATTTTGTGAGGGATGCTCACAGACAGGAAACACCTATCCCCATTTTTACGATCTTTGAGTGGCCAGAATTGAAGTTTAGTAGGGGCTTCTTTGAAACAGGAAAGTAGGATCAGCATACATGCTTTTCTTCTCGATACAGCCTCGCATCCAAGAACTGTAATTCATATTCCTTTGGTAACTCAACTGTGAAGCTCAGTTCACCGCCGTACTGTTTAAAAAGGTTCACAACCTGAGTCCCCTTTTAGTCGAGGCTATCAGGCTTTACAAATACAGGAAAATTAGCGACGTATCTGACAATTTTCCTGGCCATCCCTTCCAAGTTATTCTCAATTTTTCTGTCAATCCTTCCTAGAAATATGTTGGTAAGAACGGGGCAAATTTAGACCCAATGCACACACCTGTTTTTTGTAAATAAAACTTTCCTTTAAATTCCACCAACGTGCACCTCAAATAAAACGACAGTATTTCCAGGAAGGTGTTGACAGACACACCACAAGTGCTGACGCACACTTATAAAACAGGCTGCTAACCGGTATGACGTCGATATGATTTTCTCGGACACAAACAAACTGACCAGGTTAAGCGGCGAAATAGATAGAATGCTATCTCCCAGACAGAAGCCGAAAAGAAAACAAGCATGCCAAGTGAAACATACTTCCCCCTTTGTGCGTTGTGCAGTGTGTGTTGTCCATATGACACCGATGACGTGTGGCCACACGTATGTAGGACAAACTGGGCGATGTTTCAACACGCGTCTGCAAGAACACAAAAACAGTGAAAAATCAAAGCAGGGCTCTCAACTATGGGAACAGTGCACCACGCATGGCTGTTCGCCTATATTCTGCGATACCAGAGTTTTGTCACGGCATCCAGATAAAACCACACGAGAGCTGATTGAAGCATTTCACCCTAACAGGGCAGGAGATAGATGTGTTAGTACCCCATCAATTTTCATAACTGACAAAGAATGTTTTTATCTGTGCAACTAATTGCGATCGTAGCGGTTTCTTGGATTGTTATGGCTTCGCTGTTGTAATGCCCTTACCCTTAGTTTGTCGCGTGTGCACTCGTATGTATTTATCCTGTTAAAAAGTGAATTTCATGGTTTTATCTTGGGCGAGATGAACGCACCACGTGAGATGTTGAAAGTATATATCTGTGTTTCTTTTCAATGAACAAATAGTTGCGAGTTGGCACCGTGTGTTCTATGTTTTTTCTGCTAACGTTCCTGTTTTGTGAGTGCTTCCACCTTCAAGATCAACAGCTACCAACTAGCCCAATTGTCCGTTCTACTGGTTTACGGCTACAGCGTGTAAATATGGCAAAATGCCATGGACCATTTTTACGGCACCTTGACTCAAGCTGCGTCGATTCGCTGGCAACACAGCGCAGTCGCTATGCCGACGCCTTCATCTACAATCTGCGCACTACAGCTGATTTGAAGGCGTTTCTTCTACTGCCGTTCTCTTTCTGGTTTAATGATCCTTGAAAGGAAACACCCGATGGTAAATAACGGGCGTCGTCACTGAGCATAGTTGCCATTCCCTTGCGTCTACATCTCGCCGATTACGCTCAGTGGTTTTCCATTGCTATCGGTCTGCCGGTGACAATGCGCATGGTGGCAGCATCGGCAAGTTTTGGAAACCCGCTAACCCGGCACTCAACAGTGAGGCATCTTGCAAAACACTGCAGCAACTTATCCATGTGAAGCGAAGTTCATCGCACCTTAGCGTAGCCCAATAAAACCGCGTGCTGCTCCCGTGGTCTGCTCCCGTCGCGTGCTTTTGATTTCGCCAGCCACCCGTACCGCGGACCTGTTATCAAACAAAACCAGCAGAGGATAATTTGAAAGAGTGCTGGGCTCAGTGGGCTCATCGACATGGCAGGTTCGGCTTCACAAACGTGACGTCAGGCCTTTCCAAACCTTTTCTTTCCTCCATGTGAGCTGGTCAACGAAGACCGCCGAAGCGACAAGGTCGCTCGAAAGGTTTTCACAATGAAGAAGGCCTATGTGCTAACACCGGTGTTCTAACGCAGCGAGTTGCTCTCCACCGTTAGCGAACGGCAGATACTTGGCGCGGTTGAATTTGTGGTGGAACAGCCACGGCTGCATCACTGACTGCCGCAGTGGAGGCTGCTTTCGGTCGTTTTAAGTCCAATGCACTTCTTAAGCGACCCTGAACCTGCGTCCACCGGCGATGTTCCGCATCACATACCCACTTGGGGGATTGGCCAGGAATCTCCTCGTCCTCCTTGGCAACGGGTGGGGAGATGGGCGCGCGCTGCCTGGCCGCTGATATGGCACATACCACGTGGGGAATTGGCAGGAATCGGGCGTGAGAAGGGGGCTAATGCACCCGCTTAAAAGGAGTACTGACACAATTCAAAGCTTGAGATCCGCTCTAGCAATCAAGAACAACTACAACACAATAGGTGTCTGTGAATAAATGCATCTTTCTTTCTTTGTAGTTGTGTGTGTGTGGGTGTGATCTCTCTTTCGCAAACATTACCGAACCGCGCAAATTCAACTCGTGCATGCGCACTTTCACATTCTTCCCCTCGGGGAAATGCGGAGAATTTTTACGCCCATTCGCGCTGCTGTTTATTCTGCGCAATCAGCTGATAACGGAGTTATGGCCGCTGGCAGAGAATTCCGGTGTGAAAGAGGCATCGGTGGTGGTGAGGGGAAAACCGTTGTGATAAATGTTGTGAAAGCGGGTTCGGCTGTGGCGCGGAGGAATCCCGGAGCGGCACCAAGTGTATCGGCAGCAACGGAATGAAAACCGCGGAGAGGTAGGAGACATATACTCCTTCACTCTAAAAAGCCAAGAATATGTTCAGCGCTCCTGTGCACGCGACTCGCGGAGACCAGCAGCCTCCACTGCGCACGTTTGTCAAGCCACTTCTGCACACTTGGGAGATATGCCACGATTGCGGCGACCACTCGGCAGTTAAAAAAAACCAAGAAAATTCCGAGCGCTCATCTGTGCGTGCCTCGCGGGGACAGCCTAGCGTCCCCGGCCCACGTGTGTAAAGCCAAGCATACCCACTCAGGAGAGCGGGATGAGATGGGCCCCAAAAAATGCAGCGTTGTCCTTAATCGGGGCAACACTTTCTCGTAACTGTCATTCCTAGCGGACTTCACGTTCGAATAAAGATGGGAGTCTCTCGTGTCTAGCTTTAGCCGTAATTGTGGCTACACGAGCGCGCAAAACAGGACACGTCATTGCACACGCCCCTCTGTGATGTTGAATAATTACCACTTCAAAAAAACCAAAGAAACTCCCACATGGAAATGGGTCGTTGGGGCTACGAAAAAACAAGGAAATCGTCTATACTAGGTGAATTAAACCTTTGTGATGGTCGTGAAGGTTGCACACAGCTTCCACACCTTCAAGTCTTACGCGGTACTTTGAGCCCCCTTCATTTTTTTTCTTCAGGCAGGTGATGCGTACATGTGCTTCAAAAGTTAAAATGTGCACGCGAGCGGTGGCCGCAGCGGCCAAAACGGCATGCTAGCGCGATCTGTGAATAGATGCGCCGCAGATAGCGCGAGTGCCTGGGCGCATCCGGCTTGCCCGTGTCGATGTTATGAAGCTCTTCTTATCGCCGGCCCAAGGGAATCCGCGCTGCTATCAACGACGCTCGCCAGGGGCTTTTCCAGTAATTTGTGCATGAATGTGTTTGTGTGTCTCGGGAAGAAAACTAGGTCTTCAACAGGGTCCGCGCTCTGGTTCGTGAAGAATGTTACCACTTTGAGTATGTGTGACTGCCGTACTTTGCGATTTCACGCTACCAAGGACGTCACTTAAAACGCAGAGGTAGGTTGGCAGAGGAAAATGTATTTACAAAAGACACAGTTTACCACTGGCACAGAGGCAGATTGGTGGCGAAATCCCAGTCGAGCCGCAACTCCTACTTCGTCTACCTTCTCTTCCGTTCCGTCAGTCCTTCAACACCACCACATACCCAGATAAAGAGAGAATGAACATATGCAGTTGTTATTAGTTTCCGCTCCTGGCGATGCTGGCCAAGGTCTGCGACCCAATTTTCCGGCTGCTGAATTACCACCCCGGTGCCTGTTATTATGACGGAGGACCAGCGGTAGGGGGATCCCGTGTGTGGTGCGGCTTGAGGCGGCTCACGTGGAGGAGCTGAGGAACCGAGTGAAGAGACCACGTTGGAGGCGCAAGAGGCACAACTTCGGAGCTGATTTGAGTGACGGCACTCTCGACGCGGTAGGGGCAAGTTAATGGGGACATAAGCTTTTCAGACAGTCCAAGTCGGAGAGAAGGAGTCCACAAAAGAACCAAGTAGCCAGGAGCAAAGTTTGCAGGGTGGTGGCGCTCGTCGCATCGAGGCTTGTGTTGTGCTTGTGATGCCAAGCGCCGTTCTCAAGCAACCTGGCGAGCCAGGTAAGCACGGACGATGGCGTCACGACCATACGTATAAGTCGGCTGAGTCGAAGCAGGAAGCGTGGTGTCGAATGTAGGGCATGCTGCTCACGGCCAAACAGAAGGAAAAAGGGAGATTATCCAGCAGTGCCGTGCCTGAAGGAATTGTATGCGAATGTACACATCAGGTAAAGTAACGTTAAATCCCGATGGTCGTTGGAGCCATACATTGCAAGCATGTGAGTGAGCGTTCTGTTCGGCCGCTCTCTAAGGCCAGTTTTGTGAGGGTGGTACGCGGTTCTCAGTTTGTGATTTGTTTCACAAATGCGAAGGTCGTCGACAACTTGTGGTGAGATGTACCGGCCTTGATCCGTGAGCAGCTGGCGAGGAGCACCGTGATGCAAGATAACGTCATGAAGCAAGAAATCGGCCACACCACGGTCGATTCACGCATCCTCAGTCGCGAACCAGCGCAGTCCCGCGATCTATATAAACGGTGAGTAAGCATACTGAAAGCCTTTTTTCTGTTTACGTAAAGGAACTTTATGGTACTAAAAATATCATAAATAGCTCCTAGAAGGTTCTAGTAGTGATCCCGACCACAAAAAAGAAACATGGTTCACAACAGGTAACGCTTGGGTGCACAAGACAATCATTCCCAAATAACGAAATCTAAGCTGTCTCTCTCTCTTAAAAAATAGCATACAACCAATGCAACCTTTGGAATGAGCCATGGAACGAATTATAATAGGGTAACGCTCAGAGAAATGAAACGAGCTTACTGTTTGAAGGAGTATGCGAGAGTAGAAGATGTATTTGAAATAAGGACAAACAAACGCACCAGGGCTGAACATGTAGTGGGACGAAATGACTACTGGTAGACCACAATGATAACAGAGTGTCTATTTAGAGAGGAGTATAACAAAGGGTACGCAAATAGCTAGATGGAGGTTCTAAATCAGAAAATGTGTAGCCAGGGATGGAACTCGGGCAGCGCAGGGCACGGGCGCGTGGAGGTCAATGAAGGAGCCCTTCGTCCTACAGTTGAGCTAAATGAGCTGATGGTGCGATATAGATAACCATTTCTAAAGTGTCTCTCAAAAGCCATTAAAAACAATTGTCACCATTATTCTGAAAGCAAATGTCGCCCTTATATACCTCACATATTTTATGATAAACTCTACTCCATATGGTCTTCAATTTGTACCCAAGGCACGTCTACTGTATAAACTGCTTGTAAATTGCAAGAAAATATTTTATATAAAAGAAAATTTGGCAGTCCCATCAATTTAAAAATCTAAACTGCAGCGCCAAAGCCTCCCATCACTTCATTCGGCATGTGGCCGTTCTACTCTCCTTTTACATCTACTCGGAAATCAGACAATAGGTAATTGTTCTTCTCTGTGAGAAAGTACCTGCCCTCACAAGAGACTTTCTTGTGTCATACGAACTAAACTGCAAACAATAAAAAACGGGAAAATACCCCTTAAGCTGGAAGCTTTTTTTGCCCTTAAGGTATTCACGTCCTTCAATCCTTCTAGATTGAAGAGTGCTGTGTGTATATCGAACCTAAACTTTTTTTCTAGCTCTCGCCATTCTTACATAGAGATGAATTGTCCACTGGAAAAATAGCTTATCAAACCTCAGTGACGTGATAATGCTCAGATTTAATTTTTTTTCAGTGTTCTAGGAAGTAAAGGCATTGTTGTTCATTGTGTTTGTCGCTGTCGCGTCAGGTTCTCCCTTTTACGCAGTGTGCGTACACAAGTTTGCAAGCGGCTTTGTTCTAGGCTTCTCGTGATCGCCCACCAAAGTTATTCTTAACTAGAAATTCGCCATGAAGGCACAATGTCGTTTTTTTCTTCAAAATGAACTTCATGTTTTTTTCAGTACGGCTTGATTTTGACTGAACACCTTAATTCAGCCACGGGACAACTGAACGTCTGTACAATTATCTATCTTATATGTGTGAATTTCTTAATTTAACATGACCAATGGACCACTACTTATTGCAGGAAGACAGTTACTTTGCCCACATATAAAAAAGCAAACTAGCTCAATTGCATACCGTAGAGAAGTAGATCCAAATACGTCGGCTGAGGCTCCAGGGTAACATATAGAGGTACGAATAATTCTGCACGAATTAATGAAATAGCATTACCGGGAAGACAATGGCATCAGAGAACACCAAAATAAGTAGGACTGAAAAGTAACTAAAAGAGGGTACCATAAGCGGAAATTGGTTGCATTTATTACGATAGTAAAATCTCGTTAATTCGAACCGGTAGCGGTCACCATACTTTTTTGAAAGTCCGATCTAATGAAAGTGAATGTTTATTACATTGCACCTTTTGGGGGATCATTGCGGTAAGTTAGCAGTTTCATCCCTCAGAAGCATCTACTTGCAGTCCTCCTTTTGCCGTTGAACTAAGAGCGAGCACTCCTTACTCTATCTAAATAACGTAGCAAAGGCCATTTTTTAGACTTTTTTTAAGGCTCAACAATATGGGAGCACAAATAAATTCGGTCATAAGTTGTCTGTTAGACTCATGAGCAAATAAATGACCAGACGGCCTGACTGGTCCTTTGCCATCATGGTCCTTCGTCACAGGCATGACATGTTGTGCACTTATGACCCCTTATGTCTCCATATGTCAGGGCACCGCACATTCCGGCACTAGCGTCGACCTCAATGTAATCGACAAAGAGTACTACTTAAGAAAATGGCGCCACTCCACACCGTGAATGTGCTTGGAAAGCAAAGCTGTAAACAGCACCCTCACTGATTACACATGCGACGCTACTTAAGTTTACTCACGTCGCTATACAAATAGTGATACCAGAGAGAAATGAAATGCACTGAACCACACCCTTTAGTACTACAAAAAGATATTCTTAGTAAGGTTAAATCACTTCACGATGCATGAACGGTGGTTGGTTGAATTGTATTGTGGTTGCGCATGAGTGTAAACTCTTTTTTTATAAAATTAAAGGAAGCGCAAAACCGGTGTAAGACAATGTCACTTCTCCTTGTCTGCGCCGGTGGACGTAGGTGACGAGATCGGCGGCATAGACAGAGCAGGAGGTGCAGGAGGAGGAAATACTTGTATTCAGACCTCTGAACGGCACAGAGTGCGGCCCAGGCAAGTGGTTCCTTCTCCACTGGAGCCCATATGCAGTCCGCGCCGCATGTGCTCTCTCCAGCAGCTGAAGCTAGATTGTTGGAGAGGGGCTGGACAGCAGCATCTCCCATTCCTCTTGTTCGGTAGTTCACGGAAAGAGAGGAGGGCGCTCAGAGCTAATGTCGCACACCCCGATTTTGGGGTGGAGTTTTCCTACTTCTGAGCATAATTTTCATTCAGCGTCGTAGCAATTACGGTGCATTAAGGGAAGACGCGTCGGGTGTGGGAAGTAGCCAGATTGTATGAACAGTAGGTAGTTTGTTGTTCTCTGGAAAGGTCAGGGTAAGGCGAGCTATGGTCCGTCTCTGAAGGCAATATCCCTGAATGAGACAAGCAGGTGGCTGTCCTCGTGCAGCTCTACAGCAGGGATGTAAAAGCGCAGGCTTGTTGGTGGGCGTACTCGTTGCCTTCCATGGAAGCGTGAGCGGGTTTCCAGTTGGGGTTAATGGAACCATTTGGGGGAGTGCATTTTTAGCATACGATGTGCAGGTCTGGACACCCAAACCGACTGGTGATTCCGGTAGGCTTGTTAGGAATATGTGACTATCTCCCAGCTCCAGGTTGAGTGAAGCAAAGGTGTAGGCTCCCTCTTCTGCTGCTGTCATTTCTTGTGTCTTGAGTGAGCCACACGCAAGGAAGTTGGTTCTGGAAGTAGCCACGATGATGGCGTACTGGTTCCCTCGACGTTGGAAGGCGTCTCTGTAGATAACTGCATGATACCCACCGACGGTGTTGTTGAGCGCTTGAGCCCGTGCTTGTCGATGACCCACGTCGTGTGAGGGGTTCATATTTCTGAGCAAAGGGAGCATCTTTAGTTATTGTCGCCAAGATTCCGGGGGTACATAAAACGGAGTGACATTCTGTGTTGTCCAGACAATATGGTGAAGGATGCGGCGACCCGCCGCAGTTCTGCTCATTCGGAGCTTCTGGTTAGACAGATGGCCCTCTATGAACGCCTTCACCGTGTTTTGGAGCCTCGCGCTAATCAGCCTCTCTGCAGACGCACTCATGGGAAGACCAATGGCCTGCTCAACCGCCTTTCTAATCAGTATATAAAGCATCTTTATGTCCTTCTTGCCGATAAGAAGACAGAGGGTTGACGAGAGTTGCGAGAGGACAAAAGCTTGAATTATTAGAAAAGTATCGGATTCCTTGAGTCCTCGCTTTTGGTGGCAACTCACCTGATCATGTGTATGATTTGGTAGATGCTGTGTTTGAGGCGGTGCAAGCATACGTCACTTGGTGTTGACCTGGAGATGTAGGCCCAGGATCTTGATGATGGGGCTTGGAGTGATGGTCTGGCATTCTAGCAGTATTTAATTGTGTTCCTTGATGGGTCGTATGTCGTGAGAGCGGACGACAAGGCGCTGTAATTTTGTACTTTACCACTGGGGGCCACGAGCTTTAGCACATTGGCTTACTAGAAATGAGATGCCTGTCGTTGGTGTGAGCTTACTTTAACTATTGTAACTCCTAGCACACACGCAAGGCACACACAAGGCCGCTGCCATGCCGTGGGCAGACCGCACAGCGGCGTGAGAGGTCGCGTGACGCTCTCACGTGGCATTCAACGAGAAGGCACGAAGTAAACCTGTTGATGGGCTTGGTGAGTGCATCACCTTTCTTCCCCATCTCTGCGTGGGCTCGTAGCGAAGAAGACGACCGTGTTGCCCTTGCCCCGTACGGCAGAGTCACCGACGTTATTAGGGAGAGGTGGAGAGTTCAAGGCATCCACGACAAGGGCTCGACTACGCGGTCAGTTACCCTCAGCTCAAAGCGGGCGTGAGGCCCGAGGACCTTCCGCACCAGCTCCGAGTGGCGGGCGAGTCAGCGCTCGTGGTCGTGCCTGGGAGAGCCCCGCAGTGCCTGCGCTGCCAGAGTACGGGACATATGCGACGGGACTGCAAGGTTCCGCGTTGCAGTGTCTGTCGCCGCTTCGGCCACTAGGCGGCACAGTGCACGCGGACGTACGCCGCCGTAACCGGACCCGTGCCAGGCGACAGCTCAGCCGAGCTTGTCATGGACGCGGAGGAAACCGAAGAGTTGGCTGCGGGAAGTGCCAAAACTAAACAGTACGCCGTATTAGCGAATGCCAGCTACGGCCAAACCGCCGTGAAAGTGTGCGTCCATCCAGGTACCCCTCCACCGTTTTTGCTTTTGTCGCATTCTTGGGCTCATTGAGAACGCTTGTTTGACATTTACCAGTGTTCGCCTCAATATGAAGAACCCGCCGCGGTGGCTCAGTGGCTAAGGCGTTCTGCTGCTGTGCACGAGGTCGTGGGTTCGATTCCCGGCTGCGGCGGCCGCTTTTCTGATTGAGGCGGAAAGCAAAAACGCCCGTGTGTTCCAGATTTCGGCGCACGTTAAAGATCCCCGGGTGGTCAAAATTAATCCGGAGCCCTCCACTACGGCGTGCCTCATCGCCTCATCGCCTGCGTTGCGTCGGCGAGTTACACCCTACAATCAGTAATCATCAATATGAAGTATCAACGAGAAGTGTTAATGACTCCTTTGGCGGTTTGCAGTGTGGCGACCGTGTGCGCAGGTTCCCTCGAGGCGTTTCCCCCGTTTTTGAATGCGCCATATACGCCCACGCGTCCCGACTTTTTCGCTCCCTTGAAATGCTAAATTGTAGCACCCCTGTTCGTATCACCACGCTAAACGTTCGTGGCCTGGCTGACAGGCGTCGGCAAAACCAAGTTTACCGCTTGGTTGCCGATAAAGAACTTAATATTGTGGCGATTCAGGAAACGAAAGTCGAGGGAGAAGGGCAAACGCAGCGCATGGCGCAAACTTTCAATGCGTGCCACCATGTTTGCGTAAGTCACGCAGTTGGCGTTTCTGGGGGGTGTATGCTGTTAATTAAACAAAGTTTGGGCGTTGCTATTTAATCCGTCACGGCTTGTCTTGCAGGGCGGTTCATAGTTTGCGATTTTAAATTTTTGTCCCGCAATTGGCGTGTTGTAGTTGTGTATGGGCCGACACGAGCTAACTAAAAGAAAGTTTATTTCGAAATATTCGTGCACGATTGGACACTGAACGTATAGTTGTTTTTCTAGGAGACTTTAACTGTGTATGCTCTGCGCGCGACAAGTCCAGTGACACGCCATTCCGTGACTCGAGTATCTTGAAATTGCTTAAGGCAGCATCAGACTTGTTTAGAAGATGTCGCGGATGTGCTTCTTGGCGTAAGACAAGTGCATTTCACCCATTTTCAGGGCACAAGCCACGCCCGCTTGGATCGGGCTTATGTTTCGCTCGAGCTCTTACCTGAGTGCGGAGATTATTGCGTGTCACCCGTGTCGTTTAGCGACCACTGCCTGGTTTCTTTTACCCTTGGTGGGCGCAAGTCAAGAGCAAACACGTTTAATTGGAGTCTTTGGAAAATGAATAGTAAATTATTGCAGGAGGAAGAATTTACAACTGAAATAAATGAAAACATACGGCGTTTACCAGATAGGGGGGTTTGGGGGTGTGTAACATCTTTATTTGCCTGCTTTTCGGCTGCAGGAGCTATCCCCCTCTTAGGGGGGGGCAACTACCCGCGCTTGGTGGCGTTGGACCGCCCTCAGCGCAAACTGCGCGGCGGCCCGTTGTGAGTCCAGATCTCTTTCGCCCACCGCACGGGCGAGGTGAGGTGGGAGCGCCTCGGATGAGTCAGGGTTCACGTCGCAGTTCCACATCATGTGGGCTAGCGTGGCCCTCGCGGCCCCGCGCACCGCACACACATCGGTTTCGTAGAGCTCCGGGCTCGCGTGTACGGCCCACACGGGAGTCCACGTTGCTCTCACTTGCAGTTGGCGGAAGAGCACCGCCTCCTGCCTGGTGAGGTCGGGGTGCGGCCCCGGATAGCGTCTGCGACGCTCCCGATACCACTCCAGGACCCCTCCGTACGTGGTCACCGGGGCGGGCTCCTCCGCCTCCGTATCGTCGCCGTCGACGTCCTCGCCGTCGTCCGTCGATTCCGTCGTTGCCGGTTTCGGTCGTTCGAGGCACAGCGGGTCGCGGGTCGGCTGGGCGTCCTGTCAGCGCTTTCGCCGCCCTGTCCGCGTCCTCGTTCGGTTGGGCTCGGGTCCCACTGCGCCCATGTGGGCCGGGAACCACCGTACCGTTATCGGCGCGCGCATTGGGTCTGGGGCCCCGCACGCCCTCACCGCACTCGCGCACACTTGATTTTTTGCAAAGTTGGTGACTGCCACTCGGGAGTCGCTCAGTACTGTCGTGCATTCCGGATCGAGAGGGCCAGCGCGCTGGCCAACTCCTCCGCCTGCTCCGCCGACCTGGCCCGCACGGTGCCGGCCGTGACGAGTTCGCCCGTCGTTGCTCTGACTGCTCTGCTGGCCACGTACGCGTGTCGTCGGCCCGGTATCGGGCCACGTCCACGTACACGGCGCCGGTGTCGTTGGAGTACGTGCCGGTGAGCGCTCGGGCTCTGGCCAGCCGTCGTTCCTTGTTCTTTTGTGGGTCCATGTGCTGCGGGAGCGGTGGGACCTGCAGTTTCTCGAGCAGGCCCCGCGGAAGCGGCAGCCGTCCTACCTCCTGCAGCCGCGGCCTTTGTCCTAATCGTTCTAGGATCGCCCTGCCCGTGCGCGTTTGCTCGAGGCGAGCCGTCTGCGCTGTTTGCTGCGCTTCTGAATCTCTTCTATAGTGTTATGTATTCCTAGCTCTAACATCCTTTCCGTGTTAGTGTGCGTGTATAGACCTAGCGCGACCTTGTGTGCCTTGCGTATGAGAGCGTTCAGCTTGTTACGCTCGGCGGCGTTCCAGGTGTGGAAGGCGGCAACGTAGGCCAGGTGACTGACGGCGAAGGATTGTGTCAGTTTGAGTGTGTTGCGCTCGCGCATGCCGGCGTACTTGGTGGATATCTTCTTGATGAGCCCCATCGCCCTGTGTACCTTGTTTGGAGCTGTTGTATCGTGTAACCGTTACGGCGCGTGCTCTCGATGTGCAGTCCCAAGACGCGCAGGGTGTCGACCTTGGGAATGGTGTTACCGTCGCTCGTGCGCACGTTGATGTTCGGCTCGTCGTTGTCTGTCTTGTTACTTCGAGGCGGCCGCAGCTGCAGCAGCTCCGACTTGGCCGGGCAGCATTGGAGACCCGTTCCTTGAAGTTGTTCTTCGACCGCTTCGACGGCCTGCTGAGCGATTCTTCGATCTCGCCATCGCTGCCGCCCGTGGTCCAGATCGTGATGTCGTCGGCGTATATGGTGTGTCGTACCCTTGGGAGGGAGCCAAGGCGTTCGGCCACCACGATCATAACGAGGTTGAACAGCGTCGGCGAGATCACCGCTCCCTGCGGCGTGCCCCTGCTGCCGGCGTCTTCGTCGGTAACTCCAGGTCTCCCGCCACGATGGTCGCGGTTCGCTCCGTGAGGAAATCCTTGACGTATTGGAAGGATCGCTCGCCCATGTTCAGAGCGCGACATCTGCCGCAGTATTGCCGAGTGTAGTACGTTGTCGAACGCTCCTAATAAGTCGAGGCCGAGGATGGCCGCTGTGTCTCCGGATCTCTTGGTCGTCCGGTCTATGATTTCGTGCCTTAGGAGGAGCATCGCGTCCTGGGGCTCAGTCCCGCCCGAAATCCGAGCATGGTGTTGGGGTATAGCTCGTTCTCCTCCAGATACCGTTGCCACCCAGATTTAGAAGCACGTGATCTAGGACCTTGCCGACACACGACGTCAGCGATATCGGGCGCAGGTTCTCGATGTCTGGCGGTTTTTCCCGGGCTTAGGGATGAGCACCGTGCGCGCCTCCTTCCACTTGCGGGGCAGGACGCCACTGCGCCAGCAGTTGTTGTAGTACCGCGTGAGAGCCGCGATTGCGCCGTCGCTGAGGTTGCGCAGCTCCTTGTTCGACACGCCGTCGGGGCCGGCCGCCGACTTTCCGTTGATCTTTTGCAGAACCGCGCGAACTTCCCCCTCCTCGATGTCCGCGTCGATTTCTGGGTTTGACGTCGCCCTCGTAGCTCGGCAAGGGCGAGGGTCGTGGCCGGTAGGTACTTGGCGTCGACCGGCGCCGGACTTCGTCGTCGCCGAGCTCTCGGCGGGCCTTGAGGAGGGTTCGCGCCAAGACGTGCTGTTGCGTGCTCTTGGTCTTGGTGTCGTCGAGCAGGTGTCGGAGCAACTTCCACGTTCGGATCTTGTGGATTTGCCCGTCGGCCTCCTGGCAGACGACGTGCCAGCGCTGGCGATTCCGCGTCTCGCAGTGCTTCTCGATTTCTCTGTTTAGCATCGCCACCCTCTTGCGCAGCGTTGCGGTTGTGCCGCTGGCCGTTCCATCGGCGTTTGAGGGAGTTGCGCGCCTCGATGAGGGTGTGCTAGCCTGCTGTCGACGTCGGGTGTGTCCCTCCCTCCTTCCGTTCGAACTCGGTGGTGGCCCGCCTCGATTCTTGTAGCACCGCCGCCGTCCATGCCTCAATGTCCTCGATGTTCTCGGGCACGGTGCCGAGTTTGCACGAAACTTGTCCCAGTCCGTGATTGTTTGTTTGCGATGCGGGCTCGCTCGATTTTGAGGGGAACGGTGACCTCTAGGATACAGTGATCGCTGCCGAGCGTCTCCAGGGTGTTTCGCCACCTCACCCTTCTCGTTGTTGCTGAAGGTGAGGTCCGGGTTGTTATCTCGGCGCACCGTCGACATTCCTGTCTGGGGGACTGTGATGTCGTTGGCGAGGTGGTACCCTGCCGCCTGAGTCTCCTTCTGCCAGGAGGCTGCGACCCTTCGCCGTGTCGTATTGGTAACCCCACGCCGTGTGCGGGGCGTTGAAGTCTCCGCAGAGCAGCGTTGTTTGGTCCCCTGCCAGCCGCTTGATCTTGCTGATCAGCGTGCCGTAGCGTTGTTTCGCGTAGTGGGTTTCGTGTACGCGTTCATGATGTACACGTGCTCCTTTCTGGCTCGGGTCTTTGCTCCGATCACCCACTTCTTTGTAAGGTGTTCCACGTTCGTGGCGTGCAGGAGGCTGTGTTCGAGGCTGACCATGCCCTTCTTAACGAAAGTGCAGATGCCGCCGCGCACGCGGGCCCCCCTTCTCTGGAGTCTTGGGAAGTGCAAGGCGTAGGAGCGGTATCCCCGGGATTTTCGGGCGTGCTCGCAGTGCGTTTCTTGGACGAGGATGATGTCCGGTCTCTTCTCCGCGCGTGCAATGTGCTGCAAGAATGTCGCTCTCCTCCTCCGGAACCCGTTCGCGTTCCACTGCCAGATGATGAGTTCGTGTGTCTTCTCGCTGTCTTTATTGTCATTACGGCTGTGCTTCAGGAAGCGGTATTGGCTGCGGCTTCGCCGTGAGCTTCTTGTAGATTGTCGTCATCATTTGCTCCATGTTGGTGAAGCGGATCTCTAGGTTGGCCAGTCTAGCCGACATGTCTGCCTGCGTGGCCTCGAGGGCCGATAGCCGCGTGTTGACCGTCTCGAATTGCTTGGCGCACGCGTCTTGAAAACTGTGGAATTCTTCTTTGGTCACGTATTGTTGCTCGCGAATCTTTGACTTCAGTGCCCGCCTCTTCTTGGTCGGTTCGCTGTCCGTGTCCATTTCTACCCGTGGAGCGTCGCTGCAATTCGCCGCTACGTTTTCAGGCGTTTGGTAGTTGCTCTCGGAGGTCTCTTCCACCTCCTCGGGCTTACCAGATAGGAAAACTAGCTGGTCCTCTGGGTTTGGGAAAATTTTTCAAACAAGAAGTAGAGTTGAGTGCGACAGAAAAATCAAGTGCACGGAAGTATCGTGAGGGACAAAGAGAACAACTTCTACGTAAAAACCTCGCATCGCTTACTAATGAAGAGTGCCAGTCGCCAGGGTCGCTTACGGAAGAGATTAAGAGGGTTAGATCGGAGCTTGAAGTTAAAGACCAGAATAAATACCACGGTGCCCTGGTGAGAGCAAGGGCGGAAAAGTGGCTATTGGGGGAAGCGCCCCCCAAAGAGAGCACTTGCATCAGAAAAGCGCTACGCTTCTAGAAATCGTATAGTTGAAATTGTAAATCACGGAGTGCTAACGAGTGACCAGACGCAGATAGTGGGTGTTTTTAAGGATTGTTATAAAGCCCTTTTTTCTGTTCATAAGGTCGACGCCGATAATTTGAGAGACGAATTCTTGAACTTAATGCCTAGAAAAAGAAGATGATATGAAGGCAACTCTTGAGATGCCAATCACCATAATGAAATTTTGAGTGCCATTGAAAATTGAACCCCAGGTAAAACGCCAGGCCCAGATGGCCTAGGCACGTGTTTTTACAAGGCCTTTAAAGACACACTTAGCGCAGTGTTATGTGAAGTTTACGCCGAAGCGTACGAAAGCAACAGACTGCCACCATCCTTAACTCTATCTCACACAGTTCTCATCTCAAAGACTGAAGATGCCAATAAACTTAGGAATGTAACAGCGTACCGTCCAATTAGTCTCTCAAATGTCGACTATAAGATATTAATGAAGGTCTTAGCTGCTCGGTTGCAATTAGTAGTGAAAGAAATAGTCGGACCACACCAAACATGTGGCATTAAGGGTCGTTCTATTACTACCAATACCCACGTAGCCCGTAGCATCCTGGAATGCTCTGACATCCTTGAGCAAGGAGTAGCAATGGTACAAATAGACTTAGAAAAAGCGTTCGACAAGGTCTCCCACGAACTGCTATTGATGATTCTTGAGCACACAAATGTAGGAAAAATGATTACGGATGGTGTACGCATGCGTACAGGGACTGTTGTACAAGTTTGGGTGGTCAACAAGTCGGTAGGCACTCCAGTTCAGGTAAGCCGTTCTGTGCGCCAGGGGTGCCCACTGTCCTCGCTGCTATTCGGTATGTTTATTGAAACGTTTTGCGTAAACGTCCTTAAAAATAAGAAAATCAGCGGGTTTTCATTACAGTCCGGCGAAGTTCGTGTGCTCGCCTATGCAGACGACATTGCTTTGTTTTTCAAGACACGAGTAGCATTCACGAAAGTATAAGTGTTCTTAAAAGGTTCTGCCTCTGCACTGGTAGTTCCGTCAATTGGGATACGTGTATTGGTTTCTGGCACGGCAGCTGGTTGTGGAAGCCGCTACATTCGCAGGTATCAGCTGGGTAGACACGCCAGTGAAGTACCTAGGTGTCCCCCTAAAAACTATAGTGACATTTATCCTTTGTGGCGCAGGCAAGCCACCGAAATCCGTGATAAAGCAGATAAGTGGGGAGGTAAGCAGTTGTCCGTGTTCGCGCGAGCGACTGTGTGCAATCTATTCTTTGTGGCAAGACTTTGGTACGTGATGCAGGTTCTGCATTGCTCGCGTGCCAATGTTCAAAGATTGCACAGGGTGTTTGCTGTTTTTATTTGGTGTTCCACTTGGGAGCGCACAAGCCGAACCAACCTGTTTAGACGAGTGCGCTGTGGGGGCCTTTCCCTGGCGCACCTTTTTCTACGCCAGGTAGTGAACCGCTGTCTTTTTCTACGTGAAGTGCAAAACCCTTTTCTGCGCACCGTGTGTCAAGTGGGCCTAGGTAGAGTTTTGCCTGAATTTGTTGTTACTTCTTGTGTTCGTGACGGTGGCATTCATGGCTATCTACGTGAGGTGGTACTTGCGGCAAGATTTTTATTCTCACGGTTTTCTTTCAAATATCTGGCTGCCATGCACAGAAAAAGCTGTATACAGACCTTCTTGACATCACTTTGCCGACTCCTTTGTACCGATCCCTATACAGTGCAGGGCCAGGACAAGATGTGTGTCAGCGTGTGAAAAAATGACTGTCCCGCCTTACGTAAAGCCTTTTTTTTTCAAATTACACGCGAGAATATTACCTGTTAAAAAATGGATGATTGAATAGGTTTGTTTGTTCCCTGGGGCCCTGACTGCTTGATTTGTAAAAAGCCAGAAACAGTAGACCAGGTTTCCTGTGGGACGTTTTCCAGAGAACACTAAAAAAGGATTTCCCGTTGGATAGCCATGGAATCAGGTTCTTGGCCGTGAAAACTACGGCGGCGTCCCGTATGATCTTTTGATGTTGCTGGCCCTGCATAGTATATGGAAATCTCGAATGGCAGTTCGCCATAATGATGTTGATGAGAAACCGAGCAGAGAGTTGTTCTGCCAGAGTGTACGGGAGATCTTAGAAGTGTATAAAGCCCAACCATCTCCACCTGACTGATTAAATGTGTTGGAAAGTGTTGCATGGCTTCGGCCTTTTTAACAATCGCGCACTAGCAAGTGGCGTGCTGGTGTCTTTTCGCGCTTTGTAATTTTTTTTTGGTTGGTATTGTGTATACCGAAGACAGGCAATAAAAAAGGGCTCGTAGCTAAATCGTAAGACAACGGGCTCTCGCTTTGTTACCCTAGTAGTTCCAGGTTCGATTCCTGGCGGTGCGAGTAAATTCTTTTATTTGTTCGCGAAGTTTTCTGTTTACACTAACGGTCGCGAAAGAACCCTTGGGGGTAGAGGTAAAGAGCTTTAGTTTAAAACGTCCGCTTTAGGTGTTTTATACAGGAGTAATATCTCCTGTTACTTCTGTTTTCCGCTTTTTTTGTCGGCTCTGGAGGTGCCACAGCCCTGTGAATACGCGCCAGACGCATTTCTCTAGTCATGTACCTAGCTCTAAACCGCCATTGCTTAGGTGAGTAGTTTTATATCCGCAGGAGAAGGAACTTGTGTTCCAATTAACGAGATTTTTGCTACATTTTGTTTTGATTGAGTTTGGCCTGGCCAATTTTTACAGTCGGGAATACTTACATTGGAATGGTGGAACTTACACAACAAGGATTTCAGATTCCAAGTAAGTGGTCACTAGGGTAAGGTGTTCACAAGAGGTACGGTCCTGTTCTAATGCTGAATCGACTGACTGATGCTTCGCACGTCTGTCGATGCAGGGAAATACCAAATAGGGAGAGAAGGCTCAGAGATGTAGCTTACGGCAGCGTACCGGTTTTACCTTTGTATAGTCTCAGGGCTGTGGCTGTTTGACGCAGAGGGATAGTCGAAGGTACCCGCTACGTGAATGGGTCGCTGCACCCTTAGCGGGCACATTACGCACTAAGAGATCAAGGCTCCGAGAGGTCTTGTGGTGCGTATTCAGTCGAGTCAGCAGATCTGCCGTAAATGATTAGTAGATTTAGCAGTTCCTGTGTTTTTTCGTAAGCAATCGGTGATCTAATACATGGTTACGGAGGTATTTTTAAGTGTGCGCGCGTGTAGCGACCAATGCTTTTCTTCCATTACAGCCCTTCGTCTATTAAAGAGTAGTATTGCCTGTAGTGTTCTGTAACCCGCGGTACGAGTGTAACTGCGCGTACCTCTTCAAATTGCATGATTGTCGAAAACACAAAGCGTTGTAAAGTCAAATGGATATAAATGGACAATAGTTGTAGCTTTACAGTCGATAAAAAGGCAGTTGTGAAAACATACAACAGAACATTGCAAATACAAAACAACACCACAAGTTCTTGTATTTGTATCCGTCGGGCTACAGCAACTGCAACTCCTCCCAGCGCACTTTTAGCATCTTGGTGAACGGAAGATGCTCTTTCAAATCATGGCAAATCATATGTTCGTATGTGAAAGGTAATAAACGGTGAACGTTCCCATCGGAACTTCGGGCGAACTTGGTAGGCGGACCTATTGTTGCTCGCACATAAATAGGTTTTGGGGCTTTCCTAAACGTAAGAGTAAATTCTATTGTTGTTCTATTGTTCTATTATAGTAAATTCTATCACGGTCACGGTCACGGTCACTAGACTTGTTGAAACTAAGTTAGGAGTGCTCAGTGAAGTCGACTGCTTCAAAGAATGAACAGAAAATAGACTGGTACCCAGCGACACGCTCAATAGGCCATTGCTAGATGTTGTACATATTAACGTTTGAAGTATTAGGAAACACTAGGATTTGCTGAATGTTCATTTAAACAAAACGCGTACTTACTTGGAGGCGTTGTTAATAACTGAGATTCATCACACAGATTGTGGATGTACTACGTTTGCTCTACACAGTTTCTACCAATACTCTTTATGTTGCCCGGTGGAAAGGGAGAATGTATACTGGTATTTACAAAAGAAGCATGGCTGACAGAAGCAATTAGCAACGAGTTTAAAAGTTCTGAGGTTTTTGCTCTCACTATAAGCCATCCTTAGGATAGTTTTGTTATTGGTTCGGTGTAAAGGCCTCCGAATTCGGACCTTCACTCATTCTTTGATAAATTGGTGTGTTTTTGAGAAACATTACCAACGAAAACCTGATTTTACCGGGGGACTTTAATACTGTCTTCAGTGACTCATGAAAAGGGGAACCTCGGTCTACTTGAATTTATTGGCTGTTTTTGGCATACAAAGCCTTATATACAAGTTCACTGGGCAATAAATCTTGGTTTTGCGAATAACTTAATCGTGTGCTGACCACATAGCTTTCAGATGTTCGAAGTTTCAAACGTTCGCCACTGTAGGGCGTAAAATAGTAGCTGATTATTATTTCAACTCCTTGGGTGCCTTATCAACGCAGTCTGTAGATACTGATTCAGCTCATTTATTGGCTATAATAATAACAAAAGAATGAATGCAATAATTCTAAAATATCACTGGTCGTTATTTGTTACGGACTACGTAGGGGCTTATGGTTAAAAGTAGTCATAATCCGCAAATATATGGATCGCAATGCCAATACTGGAATTATCGCAAGAGAAAGATAGGCTGTGGAAGCGGCGATGTAAAAATAATCCATCTGGTTTACTTCTGCTGCAAGAATATCGAATATTTATAATAAGCTGACGGCCAAACTACGACTAAGTAAAACCAATATTTTGCGTTAGAGTCTAGCAAGTGTAGAAATAATATAGGAACAAACGTGGGGTCTTTTATTTGATCTCATGAACAAGCCCAGGCAAAAAAAAGATAATAGTCTAATGAATACTTTTACTCCAGAACACCCATTTACCAGCGCTAATTCGTTTAAAGAAACTTTTGAAGCTTCTTTAGAAAGGTTGAAGGAAAAGTCTCGTGCGGTGTCTGGTTTGTCATATATTGGCCCTACTCTTTTGAATTCAGCCTACCTGCCGTCAGTCGATAGAAACGAGCTATGGAAGCCTAGTGATACACTTTCCATAGCTAAAACGCCAGGTTGCGACCGATTGAGACTACGAGACATAAAATATAATATTGTAAATTTAACAACTTGATTGTGTTCATTTTAATCTGATACTTTGAAACAAGTGTAATACCGCATGGCATGAAGGTATCGGTGATTACGCCCATCCTTAAAGCTGGCCGTAAGGCGGACAAGAATAATTACGGACCGATTTCATTATGCCTGTTCTAATCCTGATAATGAGAAAAACTTGTCCATAAAAGCATTGGTATCTCTCTGTGATAGATTTTCTTGTTATAAGTACAACGCAATACGACTTCAGGAGTAGACTTAGTACTAGTTATCTATTACAAGAATGCAGCCAATATATATAAGCAAGCATATAACCAAAACAAAAACAGTCGTTGAAGTTATTTGATTTAACTAAACCATTCGATATTATCGACCAAATCATAATGCTACACACGCTAGAGAACAAATGTTTCTGCGGTACATACCAAACAGTTTTATCTGTTATTTTGCTGATTAGCATTCAGGTAGTGAGTGTTAAAAATATGCATATGCCTGTCATGCATGTTAAATATGGAGTTCCAGAACAATCCGTGCTCGGACCTTGCTTTTTTTAACATCTATGTTAATGAACATCGCAAACCTTCCAGTGAATGCGCGACTCCTTCGTACGCACATGACACGGACCTAATCTTGTCACGGGAATCTTACAATGAGGCTATAGTGCAACTTCAAAATGATGTAAACAAAGTAGTACACGGCTGGGTAGAAATCTAGTGTTTTTAAACAAGAACAAAACCACGTTAATTTGGTTTAGAAACCCGCTTAAGACAATAACACCGTAACGGATCTTTTGTGTGTTGCATTCTGATTATTGTAAAGACTGTTCGTGCCTTGGGGCCTACAGCTTTTCACCCCCACTGAAATTCCCTGGGTCTTTATTTTGGCCGAGCACATTGTGATGGAACATACCAGGGAAGAGGAATGACGCCACAGTCGACGCCAAAAAGCTCCCAAGACCAAGCGGTTGGGCCTGAGGTGGAGCAAGAGGGAAGGGTGAATGAGGGCACGGGCAGAGAGCGAGCGAGACCGAGCCAGGAGACAAGGCGGATCGAACGGGACATGACTCTGCGAGAACTCGCCTAAGACGTCCCTTCTACGTGCCACAGTGAGGTAAGGCCGTCGTCAGTCTCCGCCACGCTTCCGGGCACGTCACCGCCAAGGCCCGGGCATCGTCGCAGCAGGACTACCTCTTACCGGGCTCCGGCGTGCCGAACGGGGCGTGACCGGGCGCGAGGCGGATCAAGCCTTCAGCTTGAGCCGGCTGAGATTCTTCTGGCTTCGCAACCTGTGGTGCCAACCTCGACGACGCAAGCACCGCTATGAGAGCGATGTCGGCACCCGCATCCTTATACAACCAACCATGAGGGTGTTCTGGTCTCTGGAGATTTACGCGGGGCCGGTCGCCGACCTTGAAGTTGCGAGCGTTGGAGCGGACCACCCGGTGTGTTCCCGTTTAACAATTCTCGGCTAACATTTAGTGTGTAACCTTTTGTACTTGATCGAAACCTCTGTCCTGCAAATTCTGTGAGATATAATGTCTTCTCCCCGTTCGCACCAAGATGATTCCCTTCGTTTCGCGTGATCCGGCCCATTCCTTACACACATGTCCTGGGCTCTCCACGTTGATTACATTATCAAACACCTCAAAACCCTGTCCGCCTAGTTATATGAACTAATATTTAGTTCCGCTCTCAACCTGCCTCGGGTGGTTTTTCACGCCCTAGGGCAATCTATTCTTTGATATGAAATTCCAGTTTGTGGTTCCTGCACACACACCAAAATACACGGAATCAAAAAGTTATTGCATCCAATATCTAGTAATATACTATATGGTACTCACCTCGAAACATTGAACAAAAAGGTAAAAACGTACATTTCCGGCGTGGATTCTTTTGTGCATGTTGATAATCAAGTAGTACTTTTGCGAAATTTTTTTTGTAATCGATTTAAAAAAGTAGTAAAAAAGCCTAAGGTGCTACACAAAACAGACCAGAACAGAAATTGCCTAGAATATATACCACAACTAAGATAAAAGGAGCCGAGAGTACTACGTTCCATTTTATTTCAATCAGTTGCCCAAGGACAGAATTGCTATGCTCATTTAAAATTAAAGGTGAAATAATAAATTAAATGCTGGTAAAAGTGTGTAACCTAATCGAGTGCCGTTGACAGTGTTAGCCTGTACAAGCAGCGTGGTTATTTTGTAAAGCTCCTTCTGTACATTCCGTAGTTTTATTTTGTTCCATTATTTTTACTGCCTACTTCATTTGTGTATTCTGTAACTCCTACCAACATGTGTGTGAACTTGAAAAATCGGGGACTTTGTAAAATTTCAGGAGTTCGAAAGTGCATCTTGTTATAGTGATCTGTATATTGTGTTGTCTTTTCGTTTTGTTTTTGGCACAAGAATTCCCTCTTGTACTGTTACCCCTGAGCGAGCATTCCGAGTTTGCCGTCACCAGCCCACAGGGATTTGCACTTTTTCGGGCACCAAATGTACAGAGAAATTTATCGAGAAATAAACTTCTATGTATTGATGTATGTAAGCCTATGCAGGGAATGTGACGCATCTATGCTCATATACACGTATTTAGGTTGTTTGCGGGGTAAAGGAATACATTTTTGAAACTGAGTGTAGGAACATTTACATGACTGGTGGTCGACTGTGAGTTTTCCAAAACTTTCTAAACCATGAGTTTACTACAAGTAATCAAGGTTTGTAACCTTGCTACATGGCAAGAACAACCAATTCATAGAGTGCGTTTGTGAGGTTTACAAATACAGGATGTTCTCATTTCTCATAGAAAATTTGAAAGCCAACTTTTCTTAGTTTGTTGCTCCTCTGTAAACTTGTTGGTCGTAAAGCAGTCATTGAAGAATAAAAATTCATTACATCTATAAGTTAGTTAAACTTCCTGAGTATGTAACAGCTCAAGAAAGCAAGTTTTGTCCAACTGTTGCTTTTTTAGTTATATTTTCTGAGTAATTTGTGGTGACGCTTGCTGGGAAGCAGTTACCCTTTTAGAGTCCACTACAAACGATAAATAACCAGAAAAGTAATGATGCGGACTTAGGAGGAAATAACACGCACGCGCTGGGGCGCTCGGTTCCACTCGCATTCTCGTGTCGACGCACCCAAGCACGTGACGAGGGTGAGGGCAAGCACCCACACGGAGCCGCCGAAGGCGCGCGAGCGTGCGCTGCCCTGCGCTTGACAGGACCGCCTTTTCGCCACGGCCCAACCGGTCTGCGCCCAGCACTGTTTCACTGTCTTCGCAACATACACAAACATCAGATTATCATCTTAAAGAGAGAAACATTACCTTTACTGCCATCTGCGAACAGCAATACAGCAGCATCGCCACTGCGCTAGGCACACACGACGGCGGAGAGCCATGTTTGCCTTCGGGTGACTGGCTGACAAAGTTTGATTGCGGTCGTTATTTAGCCGATAGCGTATTTTGCTGGTGTGACGCGGGGAAGCGCATACACCCGAAAAACCTTTGCAGCTAACAGAGTGAGGAGTGAGTGAGGATATAACAGAGTGAGGAGATGGAACCTTTGCGGCAGCGACGTTGTGGGCTGCGGTCACCGGCGGATTGTCCAGCGGCCACCGCCACCCGCCCGGGTTGGCCCGTCGCGGGAAACCGAAGCGCGTCGAGCGGCGGCCCTGATTGTCCGGGTCGGTGGGCGCGAAGGAGAGCGCTCCAAATATCGGGTCATGCCAGACCTTCGAGAACGCGACGCGCTTCGCCTCGCGCCTGGTCTCCGGCCATCGCGAGGTGGCACACGGGCCCCTGAGTGGGTAGAATTGAGCGCGCAAGCGCGTGCGTGTGGTTACCGCTTTACACTTCTCCGGCTTTGCATTGCGCCGCAGCAATGCTATGACCTGGAGACGGAAGTTACCCCATTTTTCTCCAGCTCTTCGTATTTTCTTATTTGCGCCTGTCTTGAACACTGCTTTGCGGGTCGGTCGCCTGCTTTCTCACCAGTTCGTTACATCGCTCGCTAGCAACCAAGGGTGTGTGGAGATGTAGGTCAACGGTCCTTGCACTATTTATTTTAATGTAGAGCCATTACGCAAGCCTGTATACTGCCATTGAAGCGGTGACAGATATTCTGTAACCACTGCGGAGTACACACGTACGACAACAGGTCTATGCGGCACGCCGTTCACCTCATGGCTGTGAAATTATTGATGGCACAAGGCGCTTCTAGTCCGCAGGGTCTTTGAGAAACAAACTGCAACACTTTTGAGAATCCGCACTTGTACACAAACGCACGTTTCGTTGGGGGCACTGCACAAATGCGTCGACTCAACCCAGACAGAGTCTTTTGGTATTGCTTAATGGCTAAGGGCGCTGGGCTAATACACTAGTGCGACCCGGCGAGTTCATTTGCAGTATTTTACACTTTCTTAGTTTATTTTAACTGTTTTATTGTAACAACATTTTGCTTTCAAATTTATTCATGTGGCAGACGGTTGTTGCCGTATATGTTCATAAATAGCAACACTGCAACGCTTTCAATGTTTTTTTTTTTTAATTTAGGTCCACAATGATATATATTTACAATGCAATAACGACTGAACGTCATGAATTGTGATTGTACTATTTTATGCAAATAAAAAAATTGCACTGTTCCCATTGGAGCACTCGAAAAGCATGCGTACGAACTAACGCAGCCGTGTACCAGATGTCATACCTGTGAGTGCGCGCAGAGTAGCAAGACGAGTTACGCATTTTAAGTGCGAATGCACTTCTTAAGCGAGCCTGAAGCGTCCGCCGCCGTCCGCATAACAACAGCTGTGGGTGCGCGCGCTCCTCGTCTCCCTTGGCAACAGGGGGAGATGGGCGCGAGCTGCCTGGCCGCTGACATGGCACATACCCACGTGGGGGATTGGTCAGGAATCTCCTCGTCTTCCTTGGCAACGGGGGGAGATGGGCGCGCGCTGCCTGGCCGCTGACATGGCACATACCCACGTGGGGGATTGGCCAGGAATCGGGCGTGAGAAGGGCTAATGCACACGCTTAAAGGAGTACTGACACGAAATTTCAAAGCTGAGATCCGCTCTACCAATCAAGTACAGCGACAACACAAATAGGTGTCTGTGAATAATGCATCTTTCTTTCTTTGTAGTTGTGTGTGAGTGTGATCTCTCTTCGCGAACATTACCGAAACCGCGCAAATTCAACTCGTGCATTCGCACTTTCACATTCTTCCCCTCGGGGAAATGCGGGGAATTTTTGTCTTGCTCGAGGCATTTTCATAAAGGTTGAACATCATTTCGCCACGTGTAATCCGCCCTGCAAAAAGAAGGCAGTTCAAACACTCAAAAATGTCTGGGTAACTAATGTTTTACAGTCCATCGTGTGCTCAGGTACCAAAAAATAGCTACGCACGTCAGCGTGCTCTTACAAGTTCAGCTGGGCTGAAACTGAACGCATTGTAGTAGAATAACATGTCCTGTGCAAAGTACCGAATGAACAGCCAAAATGAGAAGGCCACGCCTCCAAGACTCGTACAGTTCTCTCGTTTAGTGTCAGCGATTACGTTACAGCTGATGTGTAAAATATATTTGTAGCGAAATGAAATAAGATTACCGTTAATGACGGTCAGCCAACGGTTTTTAGAATGAATGTAGTTGGTATGCAGCGGTATTTTCACAGGTTGGATATCATAAAACAATGAAGTGCGCCCAGAATTTTAACCTTTCGGAGCAGCTACTTAGCGCCACACTAAATTTCTCCTCAAAAGAAGTTTCGCACTACCGGGCAGATTGAGAACTTAAAAATTACAGGAATGCACAACCGCTGCATTCCTTGAAATAGTGCTACATGGACAATTTTTTCTGTGTTCAGGAGAGACCAGCTTTTTTTCGGTTACGACACGCTTTCCTATGACGCATCGATCCCGCCACGAAACCTTTTAGGACAATATGAAACGCGTGGGTTACCCAGTAGCTTTGATGATATGTATTAAACTTTCTAAAATTAATCTCTGCAAAAATTGTTTATCACGTCGGAGATAATACAGTTCCATATAAAAACAGGAATACCTCTATACGCTTCTCTTTCGGCGTTTTTGCAGTTTTTAGGACAAAGCACAGATTGTGCTTCAACAGCTGAATGCAGCTACTGGTCCGCCCGCAGGATTAGCAAGCAGGTCACCAGCAGTTTTTAATGCTTCAATGCTGCGCACTGTTTCAGCATTTGGCATCACGGCATTCATGGAGGCCTCCTCGGTGGAGAAACACCCCTTACCCGGCAAGCAAAAACATACGATGAAAAATCTAAACAGGCCATTCTTCACCAACGGAATATCTGAGCCTATTTGCATGTTTAAAAAAAGGATGAGGTTTAGTAATATTTTTTTGTCCGACTAAAAACTTCCTGAGACAGCGCAAGGTATTCAGGTAACTAACCAGTTTACTGCTTCTTCTTCTCAGCGCCTCAGGTCAAGCTCCTTGACTTGCCACAAACCAGCAAGAAAAAAATTCTTACAGTTATTCTGCGCCAAAGAGCCATCGCCACTCCGGTGCTTCATGCAAGTTTTCTACGACCTTCTTTAAAGCTTGGGCACTAACTCTGAAGCTCAACGTTCAAAATAACAGCGCTAAGGGCGCACGCGGGAGTAACAAGGAATACCTACCATCTTCTGCGAGAATTTAATAAAAATAAAATTTGACATAGCTTCTTTTGCATTTTCTTGGTCATTGTTTTTCAATATTTGGTTGACTTGCCGCATGTATTACATGGTTTGTTTTACGCATGTTTTCAACACGTCTGACACGAGTAAGCCCAAAGGGTAACGTACGTGAGCTATTTTTTGTGCCTATGTGCATATAACCTCTGGGACATGACGTGAAAACCAATGTGCCAAAGGATCCACTAATGTGCAGGAATCTTCCTTTGTTCCTTGCCGAAGCTACTTGAACAGCATGCCGATAAAAGCATGCGGGCGACGTAGTAACTTCTTGTTATAGGTTTCAGCGTAAACCATACGTAAAGGTTACGTGTTAGAGCTTACAATATAACGGTAAAATAAAGCTGCAAAATTTGGAAAACTTTTACCTACATTAAAGGATATACCCTAAACTATTCTAGGATGTTGATAAAAATACCCTAATAAACAAGTCGTTTTGACATCATTGTGTATACTCTCCACCATTACATATACTGCTTTGCTACAGCCTGCCTGTCATGTTTATTTGCCAAATGCAAGGCACTAATCTACAATGAACAAAAGCGTCCTGACTTTTCCTAAGATGTTCGATGTTCATCATTTTGTGAAGAAATCAGCTAATCCGCTAAAATGCAACATCAGAGCTTAACTCTTTTGGTACTATTTCTTCTTTCGCAATATCTTATCAGTACGAAGAAGTTATAAATGAATTTGCAGCATATGTAACTGTAACCGGCAATTCAAACTTCAATCAGATGCAAGGGCAATGTAAAGAAGCATTTGTGTTCTCCAATTAAAACTTATTTTCGCAATCAACAAATCCCCCTTGAAGCTTCTAGCGCAAACAAAGTAAATAATAGCGATATATATTTCACGATGTATTGTTTTGCAACAATTCGGGGGATTATTGATCACTTTTCAGAATACGCAATACGGGTTGGTTCCATTCGGGGTGTTGTTTTTAGCTGCTACAACAGAATCCTAAATATTTACTTTCACGAGAAATCCGAGGCTATGTGTTTTCGTGTTCGTGGAAACGTCTGAGCATCTTGTAGACCTCGTTTGAAATAAAAGGAGGCCTCGTCTTTATCTTCAAGGCCAGCTGTAGTCACAACAACTCAATCACAATGAGAGTGAAGCTTTGTCTTGCATTTTTGGCCTATTTCGCCTACCATTGCATCGCAGAAAGTCCCCGAATCCCTTCTGGCTATCAGCTGAAATACCCGCCTCCCAATCTTCCGTACGCCAACCTCACGGAGGTAAACTCAGTCCGCGGTTTCTGTGCTGTGTTGTGATCGCGATAGCAACAATAGTACGTTCTAAATAATACAAAGACCGTTAGCAGCTTATTCTTATATGTCGGACTTTTATGTATAGTAACAGTATTGGAGAACACCATGTTGCTCATGACTGTGGTATGGCGCATGATATTGCCTTTTAATGTCTCCCTTTCTTGTGCAAGCACACCTTCGCAGCCTGCTGTTGCAGGCTGCAAAGCTGCGAAGGTGTATGAGTTTATTTTCAAATAGATGGGATTTACAGGCACTAAAATTCGTTATTCTTACAGACAGAGATAGAGGCTGGTGAAGATAAAAAATACATTGTTGAAACGCAGAATTTGTTGGGTGAATACGTAACGCGAAATGCTCCATTTCTCTCTATGATGTTGTGAACCTTCTGCTTGACCAGGCATGTAGGACAAGGACTGTTGTTGAAACACAAAGTGTGTTTGGTGAATATGTACCGCGAAATGTTCCATTTCTCTCTATCAAGTTGTGAAGCGTCAGCTTAATCAGGCATTTAGGACAAAGACTGTTGGTGGTGCACGATGCTTCTGTCTCGTTTTCTAACCAATGGGGCATCAGTTTTATTGTTCCACGGCTTTGTGTACCCCAGATATATGTATGGGTAGTTTTTCAAGCTCGCTGCCCGAAGCACGCTTCGTTAGTTTAGATACTTGCTAACGGTTAAGGTATACCTATCATGCCGTTTCATCGTCAACTGGCCCAATTGCATAATGCTATGGGACGGTACATGCTTCGTCTCTTGCGCAATTATTCTTTGTCTCTGTGTGTAGGCCGCACTTAGAGCGAGAAACTAGGACATTTCAGTCTAATTTATTTCCAAGATCTACTCATTATTTCCACAAACTGCATTCGGCTCCACCAATAACAATTGATCCTGAATAAAACTTTAGAGCCCCTCCTGCATGTGAATGTAACACACCATCGAAGCTGTTTGTCGAATAAGCGCAATAATGATAATGGTGACACATTATAATGATCTGTTAAAAACACATGCAAATACCGTATTTTAAATACCTTTTTAATAAATTATCATTGAAGTTGTGTTGCGGTAGGGGCGATAAAACCAGTTACAGCCATAATGTGCAACTATACTCTGCCTCTCGAGGACCATATATGGACCGTGCACGGGAATTTCGCAAAACTCTATCCAGTCCACTTTGAGCTACCTATCGCAAGTAAATACAACGACAAAATAATGAAGTCTTACTGCCCGTCAAAATACCTCTACTTTTTGCCAAGATACATAACCAGGCGTCACAAGTTTCTAGGACAGGATTTCGCAAAACGCATTCAATTCCTCTGCTGACTGATGGCTCACCTATTCATGCGCCTTATTCAGCGAAGCTCCTCACTTCGGGGTATCATAACCATCCGCAAGGCAGTATCGTAGACGCCAGGCTACAGGGATGTATACCTGGATTTACAAAATCCTGTCCCCAAAGCATTTTACTCCGGAATTGGATCCGCTGTGCCTTTTTGCACTATAATAATAAGTCATTGTTCCTCATGCTGGTTCGTATATGTTCTAAAAAAGCAGTTTGTAGGGAAGTTTCCCACGAAAACAGGAAAGTTTCCCACAAAAAACAAGACGCACGGCTCACGAAACGCGACATCCCTCGCTCCGGCTTCTGCTAACTGGACTTGGCCAGCGAATGCCACAACTGCAGTGTACTGATGGCGCCGAGAGGCAGCGACAAGCAGCACGACCGCGGGCAAGCCCCAAAGGGGTTGTGTGCCGGTGTGCCTGAGCGAGAGAAAGAAGTCGGTAGTGTAGATCTAGCGGAATGTCTGAGGGCAGTCGCCGCCTTCCTGACAAGCCGTGGCCTTCAGCTGTCCGAGTCGAAAACGCAGGCCTTGTTCACCATCCTAGTGGCTACAGGGCACGCAAGGCGACACCGCCGCTTACCTTGAAAAGCCAGTTCCTTCTGTGGTGCACCAGGGACAAGTATCTGGGGCTCCTCGTCGACTGCCAGTTGTCCTGGCTACCTGCTGTGAAGGTGCTCCGCCGACGCACAACGAGGGTCTACCAAGCCGTGTGGAGGTTGTTGGCGCGTGGTCAGGGATGCACACACACCGTGGTCCTGCAGGTGTTACCCGGGATGGCGTCATCTTCCCTCCTCTATGCGCTGCCTGTGGTGCAACTCAAGCCGCACCGGTGAGACGAACTCGAGGTGGATAAGCGCCCGGCTATCGGCCTTTGCCTGGGCCTTCCGAGCACATCCCCGGCGGTGACGACGTACACGAAGGCAGGATCCTGGCCTATCCAAATGCGGGCCCTCCCGGTGGGGCTCCACCCCATCTACTGCCCTCAGGGCAGAACAGACGTCTCGGCAATCCTCCAGCGTTAACGCAGCCGGCCCAACTATCGCATGGGCATGCTACTCACTGCCTACGAGATCCAAATCGTCCTGCCGCATTGGCCCGGTCTCGAGCCACCACCACCACGGCCAGGGCGGGCTCTGCGATTCATACCACATTGCCGGGGGTCAGTGCCAAGAGGTCCACTTCACCCCAGGCTATCTACCAAGAGGTGGCCGCCGTACTGCAGAACGACGCTGCCGGACTCAAGCAGGTATTCACGGATGGCTCCGTGCAACACTCGACGGGAAGAGCCGGAGCTGCCTGCACGGCACTGGAACCTGGCACCAGCCCGGGGTGCAGCCTCCCCTTCCCGGCCTCCTCCCCCTACGCAGAGCTGGCAGAACTCCACCTGGCCGCGGATCTTCTTCTAGAGCAGGGGACCCAGGTCCAGGGGGTCATCATCCTGACTGACTCCCGGTCTGCCCTCCTCCGTCTGAGAACTGCCGACCAGCCAGCCAGCGCCACCGGCTACGTGGACTGGTCACTGGCCGCCAAGCGTATTGCAGTGGAGGCCCAGGGCTGTCTACTGCGACCGTCGCACGTGGGCATCATGGGCAACGAGGTTGCAGACGACCTTGCCAAGGGTGCTGCCCGACAGGCAGGGGCACCAGCCTCTCGGGATGTGGTGTCATTCGATGCTGCAGGGACTATGCTGGCCTTTGTGGTGGAGGCCCTGCATCCAGATGACGAGTGGTCAGTGTTCAGGCCCTACGGGTCCTGCCCGGACGCATCAGCAGAGACAACCGGTCGCTCCTGCTTCGCCTGCAGCTTAATTGCTGCAACGTGGAAGCGCGCCTGCACCACCACCAGGGCTTCCGGGCGTCCCCAACGTGCGCCGACTGCTCAGAACCCGAGACGCTCGACCACTTACTGTGGTCTTGCCGCCAACATGACACCGCGAGGGAGGAACTTCGGGCCGCACTCCAGCGACTCGGTGCACCAAGCCACAAGCTGGAAGACTTCCTGTTCCCCACGGGTACGGATGCCTTACGACAGCAGATCTTCCAGCACCTCCTCAACTTCGTGGTTGTGACAGGGCTAGTGCATCGTTTGTAGCCGTCGAGTCATGAACGAAACGAACGCTACATAGACATTTCCCTACTCACCTCGTTCTTCCCTCTCTTCCTGTCTTGCTATCCTTTGAGACTGCCCTTTCGCTCCCGTAGACTCGGTTTTATGAGGATGAACTGCCTGACTGAGTTCAACAATTTCCCCAGTTCTTTTCTCTTGCCTGTGTTCTTAATAAATCACCACCACCCGCCTGCGGTGGAACGTCTGCCGCTCTCAAAGGTCTAGGCCAGGAAGTCTCCACTGCTGGGCGAGACGACGACTTCGGGATGCCCCATAACAGGCTCAGCATTCCGGCCCTCGTCCGTTTCGAGCGTGACCTTCGTTCGCGTTTGCCGGCGCCCGTTGGTACACGTGGCGCCGGAGCAGAAGCCGGGGCCCTGTCGCGCATCACTTCTGCCGACGAGGCCAGCAACGGGTCACGGAACAAACTATGAGGCGACACCACTGCGCCGACAGCCCCGCCGCACCGCAAGTCTATCGTAGGACATTTCACGTATCCCCATGTGTGTGAACCGTAACGTGCTGTATCGCAAATCGTTTCTTCTTTAGTGTTCATGTCCGTCTTTTCTGTTTCTATAATATATTCCTATGTGAGTTCCGATGCCCGATTACTGGTACCAAATCCTCTGAAAGTAACATAACGTAGCCCACCCTTTCACCCGCAGAAATCCACCTTGCCACAAGCAACCAGACGAACCGATCAAATTCCCTACCGATGAAGTCACGCTTGCGACACAAAGGAATTTGTGATGCAACGGACGAGAACTACTACACTTGCTTCTCAACCTCAGAGGCTTCACGTCCGAGACAACCTGGGAAAAGCAAGCGTGGAGCCGCAACAATTTTTACCGATGAGCCACGCTAACCTACGACAACGCCACGCAACCACACTCTAAACGAAGAGACAAACGGCTCCCACACCATACCCAACCCACACCTCAATCGGAGTCCTCAACGCGCCGAACTTTGCCATCCCTGGACACCCAAGCTCGCCACCGGTCAAAAAGGTCGCCTATGCTGCCGCATCTATCAAGCACGCAGTGAGCTTCACGAACACAATCACCGACGGAAGCACCGCGACTAACACAACGCTGTAGCCACGGTGATGTTTAGGTTCGAAGTGAATTCCACGGTCACCAAATCAGTCAGGCCGATTTGAAATTCACCCAGACACATCGAGATGATTGCCCTGTTAACTAAATTCCTAATATATAGACACAGCATCGAGCAACTCTGGATACGGACGGCCCTAAATCTACGCGTACACTTCGCTGTGCCTGCGGGCCGGGCCAATTCGTATTGGGAGCAGGAATTCGGAGAACATCATCACAAGTTTGGTTTGGTGGCGAGACGTTTATACAAACTACAGGTGTGTGCATTGGTTCGCAGGTGGCCTCTGTCCTAAGCACAATTTTTCTGAGTAGTGTGGACAGAGAGCTGGCCAAAGATTTAGATGGCGTTGTTACGAAGGTGTTCAGGTACGTGGACGATTACTTAGTTGTGGGCTCAAACGTCGACAAAGAAGTGTTCATGAGGCGGGTGCTAGACGCGTTTAAGTTACAAGGCAAGGGGTTGATGTTCACGTCAGAAGTACCCGCTAATATTATGCTGCAGTACCTTGATACAAAATTGACCTTTCAATCGGATCATGTATGCTGGGCGTATTCTTCCCGTGCTGGAAGGCCTCTGCTTAGCTACGCCTCAGACCATTCGCGGTTGGTCAAGAATTGGATTGCTGAGTCATGCTTAAGATCTGCCTTGCTTAGGTCGTGCTGTCACGCAGTAAATGACGCTTTCGGACAACAAATACGCCGGTTGCGGTACGATGGTTATCCGCAAAATGTTTTGCTTGCATCGTGTGGCCGGGTGCTCCGAAAGTTAAAACAGGAAAAACAACGCACGACGGAAGAAAGCAGGCCCAGAGAGGAACGGTCCAAGGTTTCTGTAACACCTTACGTGCATGGACTCTCCCATAGAATTAAGAAGGTGGCAAAAAATTACGATGTAAAGGTGGTGTTCTCTGCACAGAACAAAATAGGAACTGTGTGTTGCATGGTCAAACAAAAGTATGAAAAAGAAGGAAAGAATGAAGGCCGGAATGAGTGTACTGTAAGACATGGAAAGCAATTTGTTGATTGTATAAAAGGTGTCGTGTATCGGATACTAATGACGTGCGGTCATGTGTATGTCGGTCAGACTGGAAGGTGTATAAATATAAGATTATGAGAACACTTATCTAGTTTAAAAGGACGCCCATGCACACATTTGGCATTGCAGTGCAACGCGTGTGGATGCACACCATGCTTCGACAACACTGTCATTTTGCTCAAGCATCACAATAAAACGTAAAGAGAGATCGTTGAGGCATTCCATATTTCCCACCAAAAAGAAGATTATGTAAGCCATTCCTCCGTAACATTGTTAGATAAGGAACTCCCGCTACTATCATCGTTGGTGTGAATTGATGAGTGTACACGTTTTTTGCTATGTGTGTCGCTGATGGGTTCTTGTACTGATCTGCGCAGTGTTGTAGGGTATAAAAGTCTGTTTTTTTTTCTAATAAACCACTCAGTTGATAGAAGGCGCTTGTCCGTGTGTTCCTTTCTTTGCGCGCGTTTCTGTGCGCTATTACCTTCAAAATGAATCAGCCTACCGACAAACGAAAATGGACGACGAAAGCTGCCCCCCGAGGATACGCAGAAACCCGCAATTTATGACCATGGCCAAGCCGAGAATCCTCGAACCCGCTCCCCCACCAAGAGCCCGACGTGGCGGAGACTTTGTTTTATTCCTGAAAACAAGAGGAGACGCCAGACGCAACACAAGTGCTTACGTTCAGTTTCGCCCCCTCACGTGAACGTACCTTCACGCAGTGAGTCGCCCCACTATGGTGCACCGCATCAGACGTTTTCTTCCCGTTGTCCGCTGTCCTCCTCTATACGGAGCATCAGTTGTTCTACTGCATTACACATTTTATTTTTTCTCTTTAGTGTTTTCCTTGAGCCACGACCTAGTTAATAGATAGCAGTACAGATACGTTTGGCACTCGGGAGTACACAACGTGTACTCCTGAGTATAGATTGAGTGCTTGTGAGCAGAGATCGAGTACGTCTACTCGTGAGTACAAGTTGAGTATGAGTACAGGTAAGTACAGATTGAGTATGAGTAAAAGTGAGTAACGAAGAATTGAGTACTCATTAGTACAGATTGAGTAAGAGTACTCGTGAGGACAATTGAGTTTTAGTGCAAGTCACTACGATGACAATAAGTTTGTGAGCAGTGAATACGAGTGAATTTGACTAGACGCGCTTTTTTAGTCTAATTGTGAGTACAGCATGAATGACAAACATACTGATTGAGTTTAAGTTCTTTCTGTTTTCCGAACTAAGGTCCTTGCAGAGTGAAAAGCGACGACGGGACATGTAAATAAACAATTTCAAACTTGTACAAACTCGTGGTGTTATGTCCTTCCCAGCTCACGTAGAAGGAAATCTTCCAGCTTCACTACGGTTCAAGCCTTGCGCAACTTAGCTTAAGCTCCCCAGACTTTATTCATTGAGCATTGTATATACGTTACTAGAATGATTACTGGTCCATAAAAAACGCTTCAACACTCCAAACGCATGCTTCTATTAAACTGAAATTTTAAGGTAACAGCACAAAAATAGTCACCAGCCTGTCTACCCCCACTGCAGGGCAAAGGCCTCTCCCATTATCCAATTATCCCAGTCTTGTGTTAACTGCGACCAATTTATCCCCGCAAACTGCATTGTCTCATCTGGCCATCTAATTTTCTGCCGCCCCCTTTCAACATTATCTCCAGTAGGGATCTACTGTGTTACCCTTAAAAGCACATACAAGCAGAGAAATTGATCGTGGCCGTACAAGGTTAACCTAAAAAACCATATGTATTTGATTTGACAGTAAAATTTCAGATTTGTGCTCCGTTGTGAAGCTTAACCGGTAAGCTTTCTATTACTATGTCCGCTGACATGATGTTTTTTTCGCCATTAGTTTTACTTCATTTAAATTCAGGGCGTTGGGAAGCTGGGGAGAGGATTTTAGAAACGGACGCTGAAAAGACCTTGCAAATGTGGCAGTGTATCTACTGCAGTTATATACACGTGTTTTAAATGTGCTGTGTGTTTTGCTTTTCAGTTCTATAACGAATTGCATGTTCCAATATATACAGCCCTGACCTATAATGGACCAAAACGCCAAGTTATGCAATGTTTGTACGACAATATAACAGCAATAACAAATACCGCAGTCTTTTTTACACGAAACTACTGGACTCCACCAAAAATAAGGTATGTATTTGGAACTTTTAATATATTTGTAATTTAAAGTAATTTTAGCGTATTTAAAATTTCACTTATATAACGTATTTGTGTGAGCAAGCCTAGGTGCCAACCGGGCTCAATCTGCGAAATCTCAAGTCAATATTATTTCTTCCAATGTTATTGTCCCCCTCACAAATCAATTTGTATACTGTGAGCGATAGACGTGTGAATTTTAACAGTCCTTCGTAAAACGAAACGGTATTTTTGCGTCAGGTCTTCTTAGGGAAACCTGGCGGTAGAGTATTTTTTAAAAGGAGTTGAAACGTCGCTTGTTTGCATTAAGATATGTGTGCTGTTATAATAAATTCAGTTGATAAATTTATTTACACAAATTACACCCAAACAGCCATGCGGTTCTGTGTTCGTGCTGAAGGGTGTTTCAAAGCCTCTGTGAACACGCCGGTGTCCAAAATTTTTAATTTATGTTACCAATGTTCCATTGACTTTTACCTGATTTTGCTGCCACATTACGGAACCATGAGGGGCAATAAAAAAAGTAAAAATATAGGTACGTGCTCCAAAAAAGGCATATTATGATATCGGAGCACCGACACAGGTTCAAAAAATAAGGTCCTCTCCACCGACTAAAGAAGGATCACCAGCACAGGTGGTCGCAGTGCACAGTACCCAAAACAAGTGCGTCTTCTTGCAACTTGCGATTGGCATGCATACCCTTTAGCTATTTTAGCGAATGAAACTTCAAAGGTCGCAAGTTATATTCCAGAAGAAAATCATGCGACTGTCCCTTCTTTTGCGGCGCTCAGACACCGTATATCTGTGCAACAGGTCAAAGAAAACCACTTGACCTAGGAGTACATGAGGTTGTATGGGGCCGTGAAACATCTACTCGGAAATCAGTTCCGAGCAGAACAAATATGTAAAAGGTGAGCGTGTGAAGATGCCCTGGGTGTGCAAGTACTGCCCATACATGCACGCTATTGGGGGCAACGGGTGATGTTCGCGTGTGTAGACATGAGAGATGCCAGCCAAGACACCGCTACGGAAGCCCGCATAGCTGGACGGAAACAATACCGGCCAAATCATCACACAAGACGCACTTGTCAAAGTAAACACACAAACGTTGTACCTACCGTCGGTTTCGATATCGTGCGTTTTGAATATATTAACTTTGCATATTGCTACTGTGAGCACAAGAGGCCACTGGCACATACCTCCAGAAGACCCACGACGACGACGATGGAGCACTGGGTGGCACGGACTCATGGTAGAAGTGTAGGATGGATTGACCCCAGGGTGATCCATTGCATTGCGCTATGAAAAGTTCCAAGAGTGGCGTCACATGCCCCCTCTTGCGGGGTAAGTGCCGTCTGGGTGCACAATTTACAATGAGTGTCACGGAGCAGGTGGGGCTGTTGAGTAATACGGCTTGAGGCGGCCTACGTGGACAGAGAGGAGGGAGTGAAAGGACTGATTTAATAGGTTACAGCTATCACCATACGCTTGATAAGGTGGGAGGCTTCGAAGAGAGGCTGCAGTTTTTCGGAGAGCCGAACGCGTGTGAACATGACCCCTCATTAAAGGAGTACTGATACAAAATTTCTCGCCTTTAGTTTTTATGCTGTAAAGAATACCTATTCGCACAGTAATTACGAAAATCGAACCGAAAGCAGTCAGCCGCCAACACAGAATTAATTATAGCTCGTTTATTGCAATCAGTTTCAAATTTGGTCGCCCCGCGGGAAAATGGCCGTTCGAAAGCCAGCCTGCAAGTGGGCGAGCCTTACGTCACGGTCTTACCCGTGACGTCAGGGACGTTCGCCGCATCGTCTGCTACGATTCCACATGGTCCGCACTCGCCGGCGCAGTCGACATGTCTGAATCGTCAGACTCGGATGAGTCGCTGCCACCCGACTAACAGAACAACTTTCTTTGGACAGGCGATTAGGCCGGCGATGTCTTCGCCGTCGTCCGTTTTTTATTATCACTGCGGCTCGAAGCGGTGCAGACCGTGATAGCAACAGCTTGTCGCCTCTCTTCCAAACAATCTGATCGCGAACAAGAAGTTCCACATGCGAGAAAGTACATGTTAGTGTGGTGAAAACTTGTGCTAGGGGTTGTTATCAGCGCTGAATTTAAAAGCGGCGTTCAGATATTTGCCGCGATGGTAAGCCTACGCTGTCCGGCAGCGGAGGTTCGGCGGTCCGACCCAGCACTGCCGGCAACGCGGTACGGTGAGCGGCCGAAAGATGGCGCCACCTGCGCGCTAGAATCAAAACAGGCCACGGCAGATGTCTGGGTCACCGATCACTGAAACGGAAATTATCGCCAAAATAAAGCTCCGTATGCGAAAAAGGGGATGATAGTGTGGTGAAAAGTTGTGTAAGGGATGGTCATTCGCAGTTGTACAGATACCAGCGATCAAATAGTCACCACGACACTAAGCCTAAAGTTCCCAACACCCAAGCTGACCAGAGCAACCGAGCAACGCCGAGCTCGCTGGCTTGGGTGACAGTTATTGCGGCTGCCACCGGGCACGAACTCAGTCCACGTTTAGCGCTGCATGTCGTCGCGTGGAAAATAATGCGTCTTGGCGTCGTCGTCGATTTGCCGGACAGGCTTCCACGAGCAGTACTTCGCATTCCGCGAACTTGCCATAGCACAACTTGGGCGAGCTCGGCGACGCGCACCGCCGCGTCACTGCGGTGCGCGTCGACATAGCGCACCGCGCGGTGCCGGCACCGCGCTTTTTTTCGGCACCAGTGCAAGGGAACACCATGCGCCGGCCACGAACTGAACAGCAAAGACGTCGAACACGCAAAGTTTACAAGCATTGCTCACACAGCTACGCCCACGTCTCCTCCTTAAACGAATACCACCGAAAACAGCAGCTCAGGATATCGTTTCCGGTTCCGAAAACGACTATATGACGTCACCCTGAACCGGCCAGACACGCCGGCCAATGTTTCGTCACGCCGAAAGCGATTTCGCTACTGCTGCCGATTTGTGGAAGCTGGCGGCCGGGACAATCAAAATGATTTTAGATGTGATTCCGGCCTCGGATCGCTGCAAAACTTTCTGTGCGGAATCTGTACAAATCACTTAAGCCAATTATATAATTTTTAGGCGTGAAAATTTGATGTCAGTACTCCTTTAAATCATCGCATGATTCATCATGTTTTGTGTATTTTGTCTTCCTGCTGCGTAATGTTTTGGCGGAGGGGGAGCACTTCATCATCATACTGGTGCACTAGCAGAACGCAGTTTTATTTTGATTGCATCACCCGCCCCATCACTGAAACGTGGTCGTTCCCATTTCATAGTTCCATGCACCAAGGCAATTACCCTCAGAGACTAGACGAGACGCGATCATCCGCGACCTGACATACGACGATATCTTTCGCCTGCCTAATACTTCAGTATGTCTCCAGTTGCTTCGGACGTCCTTTGATTCCGTCGGCGGGTAAAGCGGTTCCGGGGTCAGTGATCATTAGGCTCAACAAAATGCGCGGAGGCAAAGACTTCACAGTATATTTCCATTTCATCTCATTATGTTACACCCATCTAAGTAGTGTGACCTCAACCTGGGCGGGCACCTTAAACGATGACGAAATGTTACGTGAAGACGAAGTGGCATATAACTCCAGGGTATCCACGATGACGACGATGAAGCACTGCGTGAATTTTCAAACGATTCTCAATCGTAAAGAGAATCGTTGGAAAATTCCAAACGATTCTCTTTATGACTGAGATTGGTCATCCTCGCTTTGATTTTCCAGTTTTTTTTCAAAACCAACTGATTTAAATTATCTTTCCTAGGCGTCTCATGATTTGATAAGAATTCCATTCATTTTTAACATCCTCTGTTGATTGGCCGATCCCCAGATTGGGTATGCGCCATTTTTATCAGGATCAACAACAACAACAACGGACTCAGCTCGAGCTGTCAAGGGCACATTGTAAGTAAAATCCATCTCCTTGTAATAAATCATAATCATCAGCAGCAGCGTATCTATGCCACTGCAGGGCAAAGGCCTCTCCTATAGATCTTCCCATATCCCCGGCCTGTTCAAACTGCGAGAAAAGAATTCCCGCAAACTTAGTTTCATCTGGCCATTTAACCTTCTGCCACCCCCCGCATCGCTTGCCTTCTCTAGGGTTCCACTGTGTTCCTCAAATTACCAACTGTTCTCTTAACTACGAATTACATGATATGCCCATACCCATTTTTTCTTAATTTCTACTAATATGTCCTTAACACGCATTTGTTCCCGTACCAAAACCACTCTCTTCTTTTCTCTAAATGTTCTACCTATTATGTTCCGTTCGTTCCGTGACACTGCTCGCTGAGTCGTCCTTAATTTAGTTTGAACCCTTCTACTAAGTCACCAAGTTTCTAGCTTGTGAGTACCGGTATAATCAGCTGTCGTAAACGTTATTTTTCAGGGACAAGGGTAGGCTCCATTAATTATCTTAGAATGCCTCCCGAATGCACTACACCCAATTCTTATCCTTCTCATTATCTCTGCCCCATGGTTGGGATCTGGAGTCGCTCCTTTGCCTAAATAGATATATTCGCTTAACACTTACACAGCCTCACCACCTGGGTAAAACCGCTGTGCTCTCCCGAAGTTATTGAACATTACTTTAGCTCTCTGCATAGTAACTTTAAGCCCAGGATGCTACTCTGCTACTCCATTGCGGTAATCATGCATTGCAATTCGTCCCGTGTTACTAAGGAATGCAATGTCATCAGAAAATCTGAAGTTACTAAGGTATTCTACGTTAACACTTACGCCCCCTGTTTCCATGTTGTGAATACCTCTTGTAAACATGCGTTGAATAATATTGGAGATACTGTGTCTCCTTGTCTGACGCCCTTCCTTATCGGCATTTTACTGCTGTCCTTATGGAGGACGGTGGCTAGTTGAGAACCCTTTGTAGATATCCCCTAGTAATATCTCATGTAGTGTTCGTCTACACCCTGATTCCGCATTACCTGAATGGCTGCTGAGGTTTCGACTGAGTGAAATACTTTCTCATTGGCTATAAAGGCTATATGGGTTGAGTATATTTCGCGCATTTCTAGATCTCCTGATTGATTGTGTCATTATGGGCCATTGTTATATAGGCTGACTGAAATCTAAGGTGGCAGAAATTCTGTTGGGGAATACCTTGGTAAGTACTTTGTAGACGACTGACAGTAAGCCGGTCGTACTGTAATATTTCTAGTCTTTCGTGTCACCTTTCTTCTAGATTAGTATGATCTTCGCGTTCTTCGAAATTGATGGTACAATTGTGGTCATTAGGCATTGGGTATAGACGGTCGCAAGTTTTACTAGTACAATTTGCCCGCCATCCTTGAAGAGGGGAGCTATTATCTTAACCTCACCAGGTACTTCATCCTCTTTCATTTCTTCAAGGCCTTCTTTACTTGTTCTGTCATTACTGGTGGTTTGTGTTCTCCTCGGGACTACTTCCTAATTCGGCATTACCCTGGATTTCTCCGCTACACTATAGATCAATATAGCACTCCTTGGCTAGTACAATATTTTATCCCTATTTGTGATGACATTGCCATGCTGGTCTCTAAGTGATACATCTGATTTTTCCCCATGCCGCGCCTATTCATTCTTTCGAGGCTGCGTCTGTTCTTTAAAGCATGCTCCATCCTTTCCACATTATACCTCCTTATGTCAGCTGCCTTACGCTTATAGATTAACTTCGAAACCTCCGCTAGTTCTATTCGGCCAGCTGGGGTGTAGATTGTCGTGATTTGCCGTTTTAGATGCAACGCATTTCTTGCTCGGGGGTATGTCGTGCGTCCGTCCCTTGTCCGCACCTATTCCCCTCTCCACGCCAGCTGCGCGATAACCGCGTATACGCGTCTCCTCTCTCATTTCCTCCTCTCCACTCCATCTGGTCTATTTAACGTCACTCTCTTCTCTCCCCAACAGCTGTGACCGCTGCTCCTCCTCTCGCCTCCTCCTCACCACTTCAGATAAACCAGGTCCGCGCCGCTGCTCCCTCCAGTTGCAGCTTCGGTCTGCACCGTCCGATGAGCTGACAATGGACGCCAACTATTCTGGCAGTGACCCGCCGCGGTGGCTCAGTTGCTAAGGCGTTGCGATGCGGAGAACGAGGCCGCGGGTGTGATTCCCGGTTGCGGCGGCCGATTTTCTGATGGAAGCGAAAAGCAAACAACCTACACCATCTTCCCACGTGGGAACCTTGTGGAGATGCAAAGTATCTCGTGTTTGCACCAGTTTGCACGGCTTTGCACCTCCTCAGGGTTTCCACGTGGTTATATGGTGTAATTTGTTTATTAAACCTTTCGTCTCCTGGAAAAATTTACCACTATTCAATTATTAGTTAAAACTGCGCATTCGGACGGGACAACAAAAAGAAGACACAAAAAAGGCACAGACCTTTAACTCACAACACCCCCTGAAGTGACAGGCCTTTTTGGAAAGGTGCGTCCGTCTGTGGGACATGCAAGACGCGTATGCAAGATTGTTTGGTTGGAGTTCTGGCGACTGGAGAGACATCTCTACGACTGACTGCGCGTCACGAACTTTGGCCACGATGCCAGCCCGGTTGGGGAGGCGAGGCTCCGTTCCTTTCGACGTCTTGCGGCCCAAGCAAAGGAGCCCTTGTGACAAACACTTCTTCCTCGGCTGGCTCAATCTAAAGGTGGCAAGTTTCAAGTGAACACGGGGATAGTCGTTTTAGGTGACCCCAAATTTCTAGCTCATGTCGAATACGTTCTGCAGAAGGGCCCCAAGTTCTGCCTTTAACGAAGGATTCCACCGCATGAGCTCCTGACACTACGCAGGCGCGTTGCGGATAAGGCAGAAGAAAAGGACCGAGAACGTTGCCTGTTGGAGGGTGTGGTCTGCTTGCTAAGGACGTCGAAAAACAGATCTTCAACGTCCGCGGAGACTGCCCAAGACATTGTGAGGTATTTCAAGAACAATGATCATGTGTTTCTGCAAGCCGACAAAGAATGACGGATTCGTCGTCTTGCCGTCAGAGACCAATGGCAAAAAGACCCGTCAGGCTGTACAAACAAACTTTTAACCCAGAAAGGTGGTAGCTTCAAAGGAAAAGCAATTGCTTCTACCTTCTGTAAAGTAGTGTCCCTTGACAAGCTGGCAGCGTCAGTTAGTGAGTCCAAGCTTAGCAGCCTTCATTTTTTCACAGTGAATTCTCATAAGGACGACTATGCCCTTTAGGTGCATTGTCAGTGAGAGGGGGTTATAGCAACACCAGGTTAGCCGCTTTCTCTAGAAGCACCTGAGCACGCTAAAATTGCTGAATCCCTATGCAACAAAAAGTTCTGACGAGGTTCCTTTTTAAAAGGGGGCATGCCCATTGGTTACCCGTTTTCAGTTGATGTCACTGTTTTTTATTATTCAATTCCGACCGAAGAGCTGTTTGGGGCTGTTCGGGATTGCAAAGACCTCCATTTGTTGCATTTCAGAATTCCTGAGGCATTACGGTAGATAATTTTATGACTTTGCTTGAATTTTACCTGCAGTCTACGTTCGTTGCTTATAAGGAAGAGATGTTTGTGCAAAGCTAGGGGGTGTGTATTGGTGCATGCGTGGCACCGGTTCTTTGTGAATTTTGTTAGCCAGCATTCATCGGAATTTAGAGCATGACATGGACGACAGGCCGGAAGGTAATGTTTTAAGATATGTTGATGAGCCCTTATTTTTTAAAACGTTTTACCTGTTTTAACTTACCCTGACGCTGTTAACCAGATTTTATACAAGTTCCGACGATTGGGGTAATGACTGTCTTTCACCCATGAGTTGTCTAACAATGACTGCTTGTATTTTGTCTACATTAACATCATGCTTTTATCGGACAACGTGTATTGGGTTTATAAACCGAATATGCGGAAATGATTGTTGTCTTACCTGTATCCGCAATAGAAGGCAGTAAAAGGGCACTTGCTTTTTCTTGCTTTCAAGGAGCACTAACAAAATAATGCCATCAAAAAAATCAGGAAGGTTTCGATGGTCAGGTTGCCCGATTGATTTCAGCTGGGTTTCCATTAATGGTTCTGACAGCGGTGGCCAAGTCGTTGCTACAGAACCTTAAAGGAAACACACCTCAAAGGACAGAGAGCCTCAGGCGCAAGGAACCGGTGGTTGCTCCGTACCTCCTTCGAGTGGCACACAACCTCAAAAACGGGGCCAAAATGCACAAAGTCCGGTCGTTTTTTGTGCGCCTAACAAGTTGACTAGCCTGTGCCCCAAGATCCTCAAAGGAATGAAACCGACACCAGGTTACCTAAAACTACATGCGACGCCATACGTCACGTGCGCAACCGAATTGTGTACGTGATCCCGCTCAAATGCTAATGCGTATACATTGGTCAAACGGGCCGCTGTCTCAACTACCGTTTAAGGGAACCCCAGCTGAATAACAGAACCAGCTGAAAACGGTATCCCGCATTCCGCACCACTGTGTGGCTTGTAAAAGCAAGCCATGAGAGGAAGTTTAGATTTAGATGAAAGTGCTTAGCAAAAGTAGATAACAGGTTGCAAGGAAACCGTCAATATCTGTAAGAAAATGAGTATGAATTTCTAAACCGTTATATCATATGATAAAGGCGGTGACATGTGGGCGCATGCGCTGGTGTGGGTATATTACCATGCTCAATTTTTTCAATAAACTACTTGTGTGTCTGCGCCCGTCTTGTCTCTTCTTTTCCTTCTCCCGTCCGAATTTGCCGTTTTAAATATCTATGTTTTGAACCAACTATCCCAACATGTTTTACCACTAGTGATCGTACTTCTAAGTTCTACTGCACACTGCGTGCTAATGCGCGTACGATTGTCGCTGGCTTCTTGTGTCGTAAGCTCTGCTTCCTCGGTTAGATTCTGAATATCGGTTCTGCAGCGTCATCCTGAATTCTTCAACTTTCGGCCATACTGTTACCTCATTGGTCGAGTTCTTTCGTACTGGCTTGTTGTGGTTCCTTCTCAAATCTATCCTCATTAGAGATCTTACCATACGGTGGTCACTACACCTCATCCTACCGAGCATTTTCACATAGTGCTCGACGCCAGGGTTATCGGATGATATGAAATCAATTTCATTTTTTTGCTACCCAGCGGTGCTACTCCCAGTCGTCCATTTCCTGCTCTCCCGTTTCCAGAAGAAGGTATTCAGGATTCGTAGATTATTCCGTTCGGCGAAATCGACTAAGTAAGTCTCCTCTGTTATTTCTACAGCCCAGACCAGTTCCCAACTGCCTTATCTCCAGCCTGCTTCTTGCCAACTTTATCCTTGAAGTCACCCATTACTACGGTATACTGTGTTCTTAATTTAGCCGTTGTTGATTACACATCTTCATACAATATGTTCATTCCGCATCTATGTCGACAAAGATTCCACATCTACATCCAGCCATAACGACCAGATAGTTATCTGGTCGTAATTGCTGGATGTAGGCGCGTAATCCTGTACCACCGTGGGTTCGTACTTCTTATTAAGCCTTATTACTAGACCGGAATCCCTTTCGTTATGCTGTAGTATTCGCTTATGCTTCGAGCTATACTTGTATTGACTATAAGTCTATCTCCGAGTAATCTTCGGTTCACTAGGCCACAGTTAAACTGGTTAGGTCCATTTTTATGCACTGTAAAGGCTTCACCTGTCATCCTAACCTGGCTAAGCCCCCACTACACCCGATATAATGCCCTTTATTTATCGCACAACACCTCCAGACTCGCATCGGTAGATAGAGTTCTCGTGTTAAACGTTGCCAGTTTCAGATTCCAATGGTGGCCTGTCCGGTTCCGGGGATTCTTAGCACCCTCTATTGAGTCACAGGTCTGACTGCCACCGGGGTCAGTTGCATCGCCGACACTTCTGACTGAAGGCCGTGGTTTAATTGGTGGGTTTAATGGAGGTGGTTGCTTTGTACACGAGATTGGCCAATCCTGCTCTCGTGAAAGAGTGCGTTGCCGGCAATGGTAGCCGGGATCAGGCCGCACGACAAGCCTCCTTCTGCAATCCCATCAAAACGCGGATTTTTTAAAAATCCGGAGGGAATCATGCGGCAGCAGGATTTGTCGCCACGGTCCCCTGCACGCGAGGTGGATGCTCTATCCCTATGACGCCGCTGTACCGCATGTAAATAGATCGCTTCACCACCAACCATCGTTAGTCTTATTAGTTCTGCCACACCGTAATAACATTATCGCGACTCGTTCATATCGCCTTTTAAACGGGCAAGTTGCTATTGATACCGAGGAATGCACGACCGCTCGACGAGATGGTTCACTGCGCGGCGAACGCAGCGGGCACAGGATCTGCGCCGGTGGGTTTCTGTTGTTTTTGCGCCCAATCATGGTTCCTTGCGCGCCAACGATTGTTCCATTCCCGCTTTTCTTTCTTCATTCGACTGACACCGGACTGTCCCACAGCGATTTAAATGTGTAAGAGCTCGCAACCTAACGGGCGCCCTGATCTCCCGATTGTGCAACGTGTGCAGAAGGTACGGGGTATAAAAGTGCAAAAGAATAATCGGCGATAGCGAGGGTGGCGGCAAAGGGTTTTGGCACGTGAAGAAGCTTTACGGAATGAGAACGGTGCTGATGAAACATAAGCATATACGTAGATTCCTTGTAAAATTATCATTGGTTATCGGTCGTGCGTTGTTGTACGCGCCAAAAACTTCCGCTTCGCTGTTTTATCTACTGACATTCCGAGTTATCTTTCTTTAGAACACACATACCACCAATCAAGATTTTCCGAGGTCGTACTTTTGTGTGTTTTTAATGCCGTCATGGATCTCTGGATGTGTCAGCCTGTGCCAGGCGTGATGAGACACGACAACAATCGCGTATTGTAAATAGGTTCTTGAAACTCTTATGCAGGAATTACACGCACGCCCGCCCGCTCGATTTTACTCGCGTTCTCGCGGATATGCCCGATGCATTACGAAAGACCGGGGTCGGGGTGGGAGCAGCGATACATTTGGAGGCGTCCGGACGTGAGCAATCCCACGATTAACAGGACTGCGTTGTGGAAATGCCCTTAACGTATACTATGATCGCCGCGCTACGGGGCTTGAATACGACAATGTGGCTCAGAAAAGCTTCGACCTATCGTCTTAAGACGAAGGATCACGAGTTTGATGGCAGCCTTTAACTAAAAGGCAGTCGCATCGACACACGCGCAACAACGACAGCCTAACTAACAACGCGAGACTACTCGCCGCGGTGGCTCAGTGGCTAAGGCGTTGCGCTGCTGTGCACGAGGTCGCGGGTTCGATTCCCGCCCGCGGCGGCCGCTTTTCTGATGGAGGCGAAAAGCAAAAACACCCGTGTGAACGAGATTTCGGCGCACGTAAAGATCCCCAGGTGGTCAAAATTAATCCGGAGCCCTCACCTACGGCGCGCCTCATCGCCTGCGTTGCGTCGGCCCTTTAAACCCTACAATCAACAATCAATCAATCAATCAATCAATCAACAACGCGAGACTGGCTCCTACTGTCGGTGTGACATCGCGCACGTTTTTATTCGCCGATATGGACTTTTCTGGTGTGAAGCACAGGCATTCCACGCACACTTACATTCACAGCTAAAAAGTAACTACCCCCTTAATTCCAACAAGGAGACCGGAGATAATTCGACAGCGACGTTTCTGTCTGCAAAGTTGGACGCAAGGTTAGGTTGTCAACAGAAATGGCCACATATGCACTAAGCCACAGACGCGTTGCGAAAGGCAACTGCTTTGAGTGGCCCTGCCGGTAGTCACTCGTAATGATATGGCGTTGCGGACTTTGTAGAACGCGACACGTTTTATTTCGCGTCCGGTCTCTGGTATTGGCGATGTGGGGCAAGGGCGTGTGAACACGTGCTTTTCAGCACGCAAACCCATGCGTGACGTCACCGCGTTATACAAACCCGCGTAAATGGAGCGCCTGACCCTCGTGAGAATTTTTCAAGTGGCTTCAGAATTAAGGCGGTGTTTCACATCAAACTAAAAAATTGTGCTTTCTTCGGTGGTTTTTTGCTTAGCCATCCCAAAGTGTCTTAGTGCCGTCTGGCTGGTAGCAAGTGTTTTCATGGATAGTTGAACAACATAGTTCTCCTTCAAAGAACTGATAGGTAGGGATCGTATGCATAAACCCTAGCTTGTCGGTCGGAAGTCCAGAAAATTATACTTAATAATTTCCGATGTGTGAGCAGCGTCGGTTGTGCTCGTGGCTAAGTTATCCTTTCGCAATTAAAGAGGGAGCCGCTGCAAGCAAAAATGCAGTCGTCATGCTGCAAATATGCGAAGGTAATCCTGGTATTTGTCTTCTGGATGGTATTGACAGCTAATCCGAAAGATTGCACTTCTTCTTAAGTGAATCTTAAGCGGAGATGACAGTTTTCTCTAAAAACACTTACACGAATTTTGTCTTCTCTGGCACAGATCGGCGATACTCCCGGGTATGGAAAGTGCCGTCTTTTGTCTCGTGGTTTGTGGTTCACTGGCCTCTGATGGAGTACCTTCAAACCGTAGGTTTTATGTAAGCATGGAAACGACAGGTAATAAGAAGGCCTTGCGTATGCATAAAGTGCCATAATTTGCACAGTTTATTCAGCTCTCCCCACCATCTTGACGGAGTTCGGGAGGGCTCTACGATACCGCAGACGGAAAACCGAAAAGGTACTCAACCATGATACACGCACGTTTTGACGAGCTGTGCTATGTCAACTGACGAAGAGAGTTGCAGGCCAGATAAAACGCATCCATGCCAAATGAAACAGCCTGTAAGAGAGGTGCCTCACATGCTTGTTACATGGATGTGCTAGTGTGAATAATAACCACCGCTGCGAGTAGAGCGCTCTTCACCGAAGTGAAAGGGGATGAAAAATATCAATTACAGTCAGAGCTACCCGCCACACGTTACCACACGGAATGATGGCGGCGAAGAGATAACAGGAAGAGTTGCTACATTTGTAGCAACGAAAGCTAGCATTAGCCACGTAACTTTACGGGAGGGGTATTTGTGTTTTTTCCTTCAGACGGTGTTGAAGAAACAACGTCTGGCTAGCGTGCAACCACAACAAGCCAAAATTCATTAAAGAGCAGTGTTACGGGGGGAAGGAGGGCTAAAAAAAAATATACATATGTTTAGAAAAGAAAGTAATGCTTCTGGAACATTGCGATAGGCCACTAGTGACAGAACTGGTACAAAACCCTAGACATGATCGTTCATTATTACGTATTACTCACTAGTTATCACGCACCCATTCACCCACGAACTATATTTAAACAAATGTTGATTCTTTTTAACGTTAATGCTCGGGCATCTCACTGTCTCGATCGTCCTTGTTTGTTGTGCGCCCTGTGAAATCAATGATTATTTCGATTCTGATAAATCATAGCAGTAACAAATGCCATTGTCAGATCTAGAAACCTTGCGCCAGTATCAAGATGAATTCTCAAGTGCTCTCTTAACAGTGGGTGATAGGACTACTTAAATCTTGGCCGATTAGCCCTTTAAAAACCACATTTGAAACTTGTTTGCCTTGAGTATCGTTCAAGGAATATATTAGCTATATTATGAAAAACAAATTCAAACATATGTTAATATGATTATTTCAGTAATACCCAATTTGGCTTTTCCGGTAATATATCACGTTATTTTAAAAAGGGGTGTGATTGGAGATGTCCCCCTAATTGGTTGAACGGGGAAAGTTTGAGGCAGAGGGAGCTTCATGAAACCTTGATATGTTGACCAACGATCTCTCGTGTTTATGTGCCAAGAGCAGAACTTTAACTTGTGGACGATTTCCCCTGCGTGATGTACCATGCAACAGAGCTCCAGTCGCAACACAACAAATACCAGGACATGCTTAGACGTTTCTGATACTATTAAGGCAAAATCGCCGCAGGATGTTGGGTCGGCTGCGTGTGAAGCGTTATCCTAAAGGTTTTGTAATTTCGGTCCTGCTACAGTGGCACCTTCGTCGAGGGCCACTTTCTGGTACCGAGGATTTGAACAAGCGACGTCGTGACCTCCTCTGGCCCAGCCTGCTATGGAGTACTTCACCGACAACATACTTTGTTCGGGAATAGTAAATACTGATCCCCGTGCTGCCGTTATTACCTGGCTTGCCGTCGCCAGTATTGATGTAGAATGATCTTTGAGCGTATGAGGCAACATATATACATATAGAGCGTTTTTTTTTTGTCTTCCGCCATTTTCAGGTGTCTCCACCGCTGCTGTGGCTCTTTCCGGCACGCTTTTCAGTTTGAGATGCCGTTTTTATTGACTTATTTCCTCTACACTTTTAACCGCGGAACTCTTGACGGTTGATTTCAGTCGGTGCGGTTGGTTAACAGAAAGCGCCCCTCGGAGAAGTGAGAGGGAGAAAATGCTAGGCCAGAAAAGAAGGGGGTGACGCAAAGTGGCGGGTGAGGCAAGGAGCCTAGGGCAGGTGTTGTGGGTGCGCGCCTCAAGTTAGAGCAGTTCCACAGAACATAAAATTTCGAAAGGGCCCTGCAGCCCCTCCAAAAACCTAAAAAGGGGCACTGAATGGAGTCTTCATAAGTTTGTGGTTATTAATGCGTATATTTTTTGGTAATCCCTGTTGATGTTACTGCGTACTTTTTCCGACCTAGAAATTGTAGCCTCCCTGGTAAAGGCGCCGAGCAACGATCAAGCCCAACACTTTTCATTCGACGAATGTGTCCCTGTGAGCACAATGCTTTTGATATTGGCTTCGTAATGCGAGCAGCCCAGTTTCAATCCTGACCACCGGAAGCGTTCTTTAAAACCCCTCATTGGGTGCGTTACGTATTGCCCGTTACTAGACTTGCTAAATAACGTGATCCCAGACGATTCAGGACGAAAAGCCGGGACACTAAGATTCTCCAACCTTAAAAAATGCTTTTCGCCACGGGAATTGACTCTGCGGCCCTCGTGTAGTGAAATCATTGTGACTCCGGTTAAGCTATAAGTTCATTTGTGGCGCAGAGCATTTTATTTGGGTGTGTAGCAAGTGCGTTGGTTTTGGAATTTGCCTGAGGTGAAGTGGACATTGGCTTTGTGCTCTAATGTTTTCACATTCGTACTTTAAGAGGGTTAATATCGCACTGTTGTTTACCAAGTTTTGCAAGAACAAAGATTTTCTTTTTGTCCATCTTTAGAAATCGGAAGACTTCAGAAAATTTGGGGCAAAATTAGAAAATCCCACAAGTTTCGCTTTTTCATCTGTCTTCGCATTTCGACTGGAAATGAAGCGGAATTTTTTTCTACCTACCAAGGGCCATAATAGATATAGAACGTAAAATTTATCTTGAAAACGGGCAGCTGCCGCAGAACGTAAACATAATAAAGAACACCAAGGACATATTATTTCAATTTTTCAGGCAAATACTCACATTCCGCCTGGTGTTGGATACTTGGTGGGCACAGTGGGATAGAGTAGCTTCTTAGCCTAAGACGTCTGGCTGCACACTCATTGTTTCCGCATGATGATGCACCCGCACGTAGGAAGAAAGCACTCAGTGCACAATCAAGATTAACAAGACGATCGTAGGGTCTTCGACCGTAGTGAAGTTATTACAGCCGTGGGCGCGATACCATAATCCTGGGTGCATAATCCCCGCAGTAAATGTGCGCAAAGATACGAAGCCTCTAATGTTACACCTAAACGCAACTGTGATGAAATTGAAACGTTATGTATCCAAGACAACAACAGCCGTAATTTTCAGTGTGCTAGGCACTGCAGGAAAACACCAGCGTTACGGGGAGCAATGTCAACCTCCCAAATGAGGGGCCAAACAGTACACCATGGCAATGGCAAAGCGCATGCAAGAAGAAAAGTGCATAGAAAAAGCGTACCTCGAATTTAGAAGGGCTGCGCCTCCTCCCTGTTACGGGCACTTCTGCGAGTCCGGAAAATGAAATGCAATATTTTGAATAAACTCATTGGCTCAGTGCGTGGGCTCTAGTGAAAGGAGCTGGCGTCGATTCACCAGGGTGTAGGGGATGCCAACGACCACGCTTTGCCCGCTTTGAAAAAAAATACACAATTTCATCTTTCCCGTGCGTACAGAGTTTTTGTACGAACGTAAAAATTATAAGTACCCAACGCGCTTGTTGTTCGACTCCCTTTGAATTACACGCACGCGACGCACACCGTGCGTAGGGCGTTTGGATGCACCCGCTCTCCGCCAATCGCGAGCTGTACTCCAGGCGCAACTACCCACCACCATATACGCTGAGCACTGGCACTCGCGAGCCCGGCAACAGACACCATCATGAGGCTTAAAAGAAAGAAAAGCCAAGCTCAACGCTCTTTCCACTGGAGGGGAACTCGAAACATGTACACTCATGGTCAAGGCAAAGCGCACGTCAAGCAGAAAGCCAAGCAAAGACGTCCTTGACTGAATTCCGAAGGGCGCGCTCCGCCGCTAAGTTGAGGGACTCGTGCGGTCCGTCGAACGACGTTGGCAATACTTGATAAACTCATTGGCTCAGTGCGTGCTCTATGAAAGGGCTGGCGTCGCTTCACCAGGGGTAGGGGATGCCAATGCCACGCTTTGCCCGTTTGAAAAAAAATACACAATTTCATCTTCCCGTGCGTACAGAGTTTTTGTACGAACGTAAAAATTATAAGTACCCAACGCGCTTGTTGTTCGACTCCCTTTGAATTACACGCACGCGACGAACACCGTGCGTAGGGCGTTTGGATGCACCCGCTCTCCGCCCATCGCCGAGCTGTACTCCAGGCGCCAACTACCCACACACACATATACTGCTGTAGCCACTGGCGATCTCGCGAGCCCGTTGCTTGACGACGACCAACGCTACTTCATGAGGCTTAAAAGACAAAAAATCCCTCTTGTATCTGAATAACGACAGCTGTTTGTCGATTCACACTTTATGTGATGGTAATAATTGGAAAATTGAAGGCGAAATCAACAGCTTAAAGCATGATATCGCACGACGAATTAGCAACAAAGCTGTTTTCCCTGTGAAGCGGGAGGGCAGGGCGCCGCCATTTTGGTTAACTCTACTTACGGCAGCAGCATGAACACCGCAACGTAAAAATCTGAATCTCACGTACGTCTTTGAGACTCACGTGGGACCTGTGCGTTCTTAGCATGTGCACTGGTCATCGGCGAACGTTCTACGTACGTGAAGCTTCTACATACGTGAAACTGAAACTGTCGAACATATATTCTCTACTACACATCAACGCAGTGATGAGGCGCAGTAGCCCAAATGTTGGCGTCGATGAAAAATGAGCGTAGCAAATGTCCGATGGAATTTAAGAAGCTATACTTTATACTCCTTAGCATTCCGCCAAATAACTCCGCTGCTCCTCCAAAGTCTTTTATCCGTAAGCCGGCTAGCCTTTTATATATTCGTCCTTACCAATCTCATTGTTAAGGTGTGGGGTTGAATAACAAGTTAAACTAAAGTTTTAGTTGTGGAAAGCGCGCTTTAAAGGATGCCTAAGCACTTAGCGAATGTTAGTGTACCTACGCCGTCCAGTTGCAACCACGCTCCCGCATGCAGTAAAAACGTGGACGCTGAGAGAATACGCATTGATGTTTGCTCGACGCCTTCCCGGCGTGCTTGTTGGCCTGCGTAGGAACTACGCAGGTGTTCTTTTTAAATTTTCACTCTCAAATTACGCTAAAACTTCTTAACTATAACAACTACATAACTCTTCGGCAATATTGCCTGTTCAAAATATGTTTTCTGTCGTCAGACATGTCAGCTGTTGATCCGCAGGGACAGTGAACGAGGAAATGTGAACAAGAGACGGCGTGCTAATGGTGACCCTGCCTTTTCATCACAGCCGACATTGCTTCGGAGACATTAGGTCGAAGAGCGGTTGTCACTTTCTCCTTCCTAGACGCCCATAACGTGCCGATTCGACGTATCTCGCGACTCCCATTACCACTTGTAGGCATTGTAAAATCAAGTGGGCGCCCCTTCAAGTGCAGAAAAGAGAAAAACATATGGGAATGTTGGCCACGAAAGGCCACTTCTCTTGGGCAGTAAAAGCAGGGACAGGCAGCCAATGCCAGTGCTAATGGGATAGAACTTGCCCACGGAGACGTTTAGGGTACGACCAAAGGTTATAACAATGTGCATAAGGCGTTGCGAAAACACCTGTTTGGAGATTTTGAAAGCTTAAGCGAGGCGTGCGTTTAATGACAAGTCTGCAGGGGGTTACAAAGGGGTAGAAGATTCTCGCACACTAACAAACGTGATAAATCGATCTGACCAATACGTAAGCATTGAATAAAACTTCTGGCGGTTTTAATGTTTCTTTTTTGAAAAAAAAAACACTTCCCCCTTACCTATACCCGAACTGGAATGGCCATGATACCTTTGGGTCCACGTTGCTAAGAGATTATACTTAAGCTCCTAAGAAGACGAAGTCGTTCCTGACTCTGTCTTGCTTGTTGTTGGAAATCGCAATAACGAGTGGAATGTGCTATATTTATATTGTTTCTATTTTAGTGCTTCACACGTGTTATTGTTCGTTTTTTTTCTAGGGTGGCCTTAGCCCTCAGAGGAAACTATTTTGAAAGGCTCATCAATGGGACCTTCGTACAGGATACTGCTTTTCTTGTCTTTTACGGTACGTCACAAATTTTTTTCGCCCTCAGCTTTGAAACATGTAAGGAGGGCCACAAGTTCGTGCATATGAGAATGCCTACTGCATGTTATAGAAATAACATGACCAGCCTTTCACATAAATAAAAGGGTACCGTAACAAGGTGGGTAAAGCAAAAACATAGCAAGGGGTAAAGCAACGGTCATATCGAAATTTTTACGCTGCGTAAAGTATAGATATTTTATGCGCTAAAAGACAGAAGCTGAATCATGTGGTGTTGTGGCGTCAGGAAATATATGTACCTTTTATAGGTTGGAAAATCTGTAACCGCGGTACACTGCTTGCCTCAAAACCTGCCATGGTGATATCAAGCCCCCCCCCCCCCCTTTTCTTATATTTTCACGTTATCATAGAAGAAGCAGCGCTTTGTACAAGACGGTCTATGGCACAATTTGCCGAAAATTCCGAGTTGCCACAAATACGACGTCCATCATAGCGTAAATCACTTCATGCTATAGTACAAAATTGTCTTTGAAGATACAATAAACTAAAACACAATTTATATACAACTGTTCTGTCTCTCATCCGCACCTATAAAACAGAGGCACTTAATTGGTAATAATACCATTTACGCTGCCCTGCAATAAATGAGGACCCTGCTTAGTTTTCGCGTACGCATTGCTGCCGGTCTATGTTTTGCTGTGGCGTAACTCTTAACGAGAAACTTCATCAGGCACAACGTGAGCAATCAAAAGCCAAAAAAATGGCCTCCAACCACGCATTCCGGCATCTCCACGTCCAGGCCTAAAACCCTCTCATAGAGCGAAATAGCCCAAAGATTTGGTGTTGGCGCTACGCGCGGACGTACCCAACCGACCTTGTCCATTCTTCAGAAAGATAGAGGCACACGTGCGCGCTGAAAAATTTTAGAGGGTGTGGTGAGGGCCGCACAAGAAGCGTTCCTCTTTATTGCAAATCTCATTTCCTGTGTTATTTATAGCATTTTCGCGTAACGAAGGTGTAGACCAAACTGAAATAAGTGCAAGCAAGGCCTGCACACATTGCGGCTTGCACCCATTCTACTTACACTTTACATTAGGAGTCATTGCGTGACAACGGCATTGCAGTCGCAAAGTGACTGCCACTGCAGAGTCGCTTGTTTTGCTGCCTAACTACAAGGTTTTGACGTTTCACTGGGTTCGGCTAGCACGCCAACAATCCTATCAACAAAATACGCTTGCCTTGAGTTATCGGAGAAATCTAATCCGAAAAATAAAACAATTCTCTTGCTGCTTCCGATGTAACGCAATACTTTTCTCAGCGAGTGTCCATTAAAGCTCTTTTTCTCGGAATACTTTTTTCACGGCCTGTCTGGTTATATTTCCCGCTTTTGTACCATGGCGCCGTTTTCAACCGACACATTATGCCGGTTTTCCAGTTCGACACAACATAAACTTGACTTTTCCTCACAGGCCGTACTGGGGAGGACTAGCGGCTAAGAACATCACTGAGTTGCTTTTGGACGGCCTTGCGTGCATCGGTTTTCTGGCTCTTTTAAATGCGAATGCATTTATTAGCCGGGGGTTGTCTTGCTCCGTTGGCCGGCGTGCGCCTGCGTTCCTCCAGCGCGAGCGCACGTGAGCGCGCGCCTCGTAGTTCTGCCTTCGTAGTCGTCGTCGTCGTAAATGCGAATGCATTTCTTAGTCGGGGGTTGTCGTGCTCCGTCGGCGTGCGCCCGCAGGTGTTATCTCTCCGCACTCCTCCTGCCCCTAGCAACAGCTGTGGCGCGCCTAGCAACCGGAGCAGGTGGTAGCTCGGGCGGGAGTAGCGGAGGGCAAGGGGAGGGGGAGGAGCGCGACTCGGGCGTGTGAGGGCGCTCGAATCGCGGAGCTCGGCGGGAGAGAGAGCTCACGCGCGGGGCGGACGTGTTGCGCGGGTCTCTCTCTCCTCTCCGCGTACCCTCTCTCCGCTCGCTGCGCTCGGAAAATGTATATAAATGCAGTGGAGCGCACGCCTCTCTCCGTTACTGCTTGCCGCAGCGCACTCATCGGTGTCCCCAATGCATTCGCATTTCCGCACGATCCCCTTCGGGGAGGTGGGGGGAGTTTTTTCGTACTCTCTAAGCAACGAAGGCGATCCTTCTACGAAAATTTTGTCGGGAAATTTTGAGACGTTCTGCCCACGTAATCCAAGACTGCCCTTAGGTTTGCTGCAGTTAAAATGCTTCTATTATCCGGCTCTCCAATACTGTCTTCATCAGTGCGTATTTTTGTAATCTTTGCGCCATTTCTATAGCCTTGAGTATTAGCAAACATGTCACTTAGCTGAAGAATTTTTAAACTATTTGGCCTTTCCTGAATTTAAATATAGTGACAAACTTCTTCAGCCGCTACTCAGATATTGCTTCAGAAGGTTCGCAATGAACATTTCTAGAACGGACGTCAAAGTACCGAGAATTAGCAGGAACACGGAGTTTGCTGTTCGCATGGTGCTGCTGCACATTTGTGAATATTTTCTTTTTCCCTTCAGATAATCCTGATAAGCACAAACCTCGTGTTTTATCTACTTATCTATTTATTCAACAGGTCGAAAGGCATTTTGTTCTCAGAATACGAATGCTTAATGCAAGATAGCCGTCTAAAGGCGGACCCACAAAAAACTCTTCGAAGAAAACCTTTGTTCTGTCTACTAGCATGCAGAGCAGGAGAGCGTGGCAAATTCTGGAGAGCGTGGCAATCCTGGAACTCGCACATTTGTGTACCCGCACTGGCTACGCTTCGAGACGAATCTCGCCAGAAACACACGGCTGAAAGTCTATAAGACGCCGCTTCTGCGTAACCCTAGTCACTGTTGATAAAAGACCTGAAGTGGTTCCGGAAAGTAGGATGTTTATTTTCTGTACCATCTGTTTCTAGTCTCCAGTTAGGTTTCCCAAACATACGTAAGTACATAGACAAATGCAATAAAACCTTTGGTATACGTCTTTCTGCGCAACTTGAAAAAGCGTCCAAAAATCTAAAACACCTCGATTCAGCATGTAAATATAGTTTCCCGCTACAGATTTGCACGAAACGTCAATGAAAACTGCAAAAAATTGCTTTGCAGGGCCTGGAAACCCAAATACTCAGGAGGTAAAAAGGGAAACATCATGCACTGCAGAGACCAATCACAATTTATTGAAACAAAACCTTTCACCGTCGTTTAATGCAGTGATTCCCCCACTCAGTGCGAATTATTACACACACGATCACTACAAACACGTGAGGACGCCTAAGCTTGTCCTCGTAACCTTGTTGGCTATTCACAGCTGAGTGGGAGAAAACATCTGCCCCAACCCCCACGAACGCTGCGCAACAACTCCAGACGCCGGCGAGAGGAGAGGCTGAAGCCGCCGTGCAGAAGAGCGAGCGGCTGCTGGAGCCGAGCCAAATGGACGGGAAAAAAGCTATTTCGTAGAGAACCAAATTAGGTTTTGCAGAACAAGCCCCCACTACTTTCTCTTCGTCCGCTGGTCGGTTGTGCGCTTTACGTGGGTCGTTGGATAACGCGGGTCAGGCGTGGAATCGTGTCTGATAACCAAACTATGTATTGCATTCTTTCTACGGGGACTTCACCATGACTCGGCTAGTCCGTCGTAAAACCCGGGTTTTTTTTAACCCGTGCACGTGAAACCGGGGTTCTGCTGTTAAAGCTTTTTCCCCGACGTATTTCCTCAACGGAAAGCTACGACATTTGCATCCAGCAAACGAATCCTGCATACACGCGTTGGTGCATCTAGCGCCTTTCTCATGCCGCCAGCTGTTCCGGCATGACCAGTTCAAGTACAAGTTCACGGAATTAGCTTGAGCACATGCCTTTTTACTGGCACCAGTAGTTCAGTGAACAGGTCACCTGTTTGTAGAAACGTTCATGAAATTGACTCCAACCTGCACGGTTTTTGGAGATTTTTAAGCATACTTATACAATATCATCGTAAACTGTGAAATCCTAGTAAAGGAACGAAAACTGCTTCTGAGTAACCAAACTTGGGCGGAAGAAGTTCTCTTCGAAAAGTCCAAAGAAGCGTACGAGCACATTTGCCTTAGATTTCAAAGCACGTGTAGCATCTATCGAATAAGAACACAGAATGCTTCCAACGATTCATGTTGCATTTACGTACACAGCAGATACTAATTACTAACTTACTTAAGCATAATACAGCCTATTTTATTCGTGGTTAAATACTTCCACTATTTGGGGCTTTAGGTAATCACGTTTCACAGCTCCAAAAATATAAAAAGACAAAATGGACATGAAATCACACCGTGTTTTCTATAAAGACTGTAACATTCTTTCTACAGCAGGCAGCCCCTGATTGCTTCAAGTGATTATTTCGACTCTCACTTGTTTGTCCTGAAGGTGTGGCGGCGACAGCATCAAATGTTACCCATTTTTCACAAATTTTAATGTTGCCTTTCACATCGTTTGAAATTTTAGCGCGAGTTGCTGCTCTCTCCCAAAAATCATTCAGCCGTCCGGCCACCCCGCTATTGCTGGCAATTTACGCATTATCGCTTCACATTTGCATATCCAGCACGTAATTCCCTCTTCATCAGTCAAAAAATGCCCTATTTTGTGATAAGGAGAGAGAGAGAGAGGAACAACATTTATTCTTAATGGTAATGGCTCGCGAAGGATGAACGACTGGTTGCGTCATTCAAGGACTCCTTCTGGTCCCACATCTTGTAAGAACAGAAATTTCAAATATTTTAGCATTTTATTGCTCTTGGAATACAGCAGCACTCTTCGAAATGCTCGTTGTCAAACGCATCTCATACTACTGTAATATGCCGTCTGTCCTATGTGCAACTACAAGTGACATAATCTCAAAAACACTTAAAGTTTCAGCGCCACTTGTGCATGTTTTTTTTTAAACCTGTGAACCCGAAGCTTAAAAAATAATGCATCGTTTATTGAAAGCCTCAAACAGTTTTCTATCCACGTCACCGGCGGCGCGGTCGCTTCAGTTGATTGGCAAATATCGTAGCTCAATGCGGATGTGCCAGCTGTTTGCATATATTTTTCTTTTGATGTTCACACTCTTGTGCTGTATTCTGGTCATAGTCTTATCTTTGCACATCAGACTCCCGAGAGCAGCTTAAGCAGAAAAGTTACCCTCCTGTGACATTACCTATCGGCTGCCGGACTGGCATGCATGGTAATCGAGCACCTTTGCTTGTGCACCACAGACACGAGAAGCACGTGTGGTCGAAAAATTGGACATACAATTATGTAGTCTCTTTAAATCACTACTTCAGTTTGTTTCTGTCACTTATCTTAGCATCAAGAGCCACTTAGTGCTGAACGCTTCTGCAGTAAGCCATAAGGGGGCAAAACCACGTGACAAAACAACGTTAAAAATAATGATAACCGCGCAAATGCAATCCAACTGGGTGATGATAGAGTGATAGTGAGACTGTGACATGCAGTGCCCCTGCTTCTGGCTTGTTAATTATTACGTTTGGGGAGTAAATATTAGGTTTGTTTTAATTGCGGACCACGCGAAGTTCCGTCAATAAACGTAGTAATGCTGTTTAATTTTTGCATAAGCTATCAATGATTCAAATTGCTGCATAAGCTATGAATGATTCATTTCCACAAAACAAAGTTACCGTCCGCCTTTCTCACGTTAAACACGATGTCAGATAGGCTCTGCAAAGTGTGGGAAATAAATACGGGCTACCAAAACGATAGTTAAGACTAGAACACCATAGCGTAAGCCGATTTCAAATACCGACTTTGCGTCACACATTGCGTTATTCCTGCCTCCGCAACCCACCATCGAACGCTAACTTTGTGGGCGGGGACTTCGACCGTGTTTAGCATTGTATCAGTGTTCAGAAATCCCCGTTCAGACGCGGGCGGATTTTATTATTCCGCAGTTAATTTAGTTGTGACTGACCCTCTGGAAAACAGTTCTACGCCGACATGTGCAGACAGGGGGTGCAGACCCAATTGTCGGCCTCATAACATGACGTCATCTTACAAATAAATAGCACAGCCATGAGGGAACCGTAACTACCGTTTGTGAGACATTTGCCGCTACTGAACACCAAAACCGGAATAGGTTGTTTGTATATCAGTGGTTCGTACTTGTAAATACCCACACAAAGCAATTGTCTCAAAATCAATTTAGAACCCCTTTACCCTCGTGCTGAGATCTTGCAGCCTATTCTCCGACTGCACCGTCGCTGGTGATTGGATTGGTTGAGATATTTGTTCTACCACCACCCGAGAAATTTGTGGTGTTTAGTGCTAAACATTACACTATTTATCATTATTTATTATTTATCATATGTGATATGAATTTACCATGTTACAGTAAGCTGTGCTTCGGATTCCGCAATGTTGATTCCGTCTTAAGCCTTTGTTGGCGTTCGAAGTTTTGGTTCACTGTTAAACAGTTCTCTTACCGTATGTGGACCTGTGGTAGGGGCTGTTGAATATATATCCATACACTAAAACTTCAAATTGCGTGGTCATTCCTTTCAACTTCTCGCACGTACTTTCACGTCAGGAATATAGAAGTAAATGCGAAGCTGTTATGAGTAGGTGGAAAGATTTCACCCATTAATTCGAACAATAAAACCCCTTGTGCTCTTCGAACAACACGGGAAAATTGTGAGGCTAATGCGAGAAAATTTGTAGCGGTTTCGTTGGCGCACGTTTTGCGCTTCCCAAAATAATTGTATAGTAGGCGAATATTGCAGGACATGTCAATTGTTCAGATAAAGTGCGTTCAAAACAATCAATGCCAGCCTTGATAGCATGCAGCGTATTACTAAAAAATTTGTACATAGCGGTGGTCGGCAACCTTATCGACAGCGTGGTGCTTCTCCAAAGAAATTTGTCCTAGTAAATGTACCATGGTTTCAGATCAGCTCAGTAAAATGTACAGCTGAAAATTCAAATGTGAGGTGCCCTCTAACTCGTTTTGCTTCATAACAATTCAAAAAGTTTGAACGTAATTTCCAGAATGCTAGAATAAAAGGTTGCTATTCGATATTATGTATGTAAAATGCTTAGCGTATACTGTAGGCTTCTAAATGCCTATTGCTATACTGTGTTTTGTCTACATGTACCAAATTACAGACCTCTTCATTTCTAGCCAGGGGAAGATCTCGAGACCGGGCAATGCTTTCATACGATGTAGAATACCTTATATACCTGAATTCGGAGAAAACCTGCGGCGTGTTGTACGTCTGCCTTATTGAGCCAAGAGGTAGGAGCTTGACATATCGGTTTTTGAAGTCTGGTGTTTGTTGACTATGAAATACCCACAGTAAGATTAATGGCATCGCAATTCTGCTTTAAGAACATTGGCGGGCGTTTAAAATCAAATAGATACTAAAATACTTTAGGGCAATTCCTAGTCCCCCACTTATTTATTATGCGTTGAAAGCAAAACTGCAATTTTAGAACTTGGCAATTTTAGGCGTCCTTATTCGTTCTTTGATTTTATTGATTAAACTACATAAAATTGAATTCTTAGGCATATCGACCAATACGTGGACTACTGGACAAAGTTATTGCCTCAGAGTGACGATTGTGCACGTACCTTCCATATTATAACGAGAAAAACTATAAACTATCTCAGCCAAAATAGCCCAATTAGCCTATGCTCCTTGTGAGCTGGATGTTTCTCAACTGATCAGCCTTGGACAGATAAAAAAGGGCAGTTAAACTAGCGGACGAACTATGCATCACGATATACGGCATCGACGAGAGAAAAGAAAACAGACCGGCCCTGCAGGCGTCGCTAACCATGTCACACTATAACTAACGAGGGAATAAAAATCAACTCAAGGGAATGAAAAGGAAAAAAGCTGCAGGCTACGATAGCATACTCATAAATATCTTAAAAGATCAATGACATGAGGCTCTGGAAAAGCTTGCTTAATATTTTAAAACTGTTTGGGATGCCTTAACCGCGAAGACAGTAAGGGTTAACCGCGTTAATACATTTAGGTTTCCATAGCCTGGGAAAAGGCGAATAAAATTTTAATTATGCAAGGGGGCTACGACAGATCTTACGAACTACAGATCCATCGCCCTATTCTCAGTTGTATACAAGCTTTTTACCAAGGTTTTTACCAAGCTTTTTACAAGCTTTTTACCAACTTAACCACATGTTGATTGTATAGAAGCTTCAACAGCTTAGGCGCCTGAAGGCTGTAAACGAGAACCACAAGCACATCCGTTTAGCGAATCCTGGGTGGCGTTACCACGTACTACCATTAAAGTAGGTGCATACACACGAATTTCAATGTTTCGAGACTAGCCGAGTTCCTGGTAATGTACTCCATTAATCCCTGTAATGACCGCACGATAACGCATATGAAAAACGCGAAGTCTCCGGCCTGAAACCAGGTCAATGTCGCAAGCGATGCTGATTCCTGACTCAGCAGATAAGGTCGTGGAGTCGCAGAGAATCTACTCAAACGATGAATCAACTTTATCTACACAGTTCACTCAGCGCACCTTACAATAATAAAGTTTTAGCAGATGGCACACCCGCCAACCAAGGACCCTCAATATATGCGTCCGAAAGCTTCGGAGCCTACTTCACTACTTAATGAGGTGTGACTGTGTTCATACACAAGCAGCAGTTCAGTTGCATTTAGTTTAGTTTATTATTCATAAGAAAATCTATAAAGTGTTAAAATATCATATATAAAGGGGTCCCGGAATTTTGCACTGTAATTATCCCCTTGTAATTTAATGAGTAGAAAAGAAAAATTCTCAGCAGTAGCGAAAGTTATTAACAGTGTGTTGTCGAAAGAACGCAATGATATTATACAACAGAAGGTATAAAAACAGCCACAGAGAAAGTCAGAGCAAAATATCGTGTACAATATTTAGCGGTAAACTCACATTTATTTCCCATAACAGCAAAACACCATGAATAAGGTGGGAAAACATTTCAATACAAAACACAACAAACATACTGTTGTAAATAAATGTGGGAACTCTGCCACACCAAAATGTACATAAAGGAAGTTATATGCGTGTGATTGTTCGGATATATACGACCGCATTATTGTTTTGAAACATCGAAGCGATGCCGGGGTTTTTACAGACAGTGGCAAAGTGTTTCAACATGTCATAGTGGATCCCCTAGTCTGGAAGCCATTATTTGTGCGTGCTTGGATGAGCCACAAGTTATTCTGTAGTGAAAACGGTGTAACGGATGGGTTATGTAAGTGATCGATAACAAACACACATAAGGAACTACGAGTTCTGTTTAAATTACTAAACAAGCAAAACTAAAAGCTGTAATATATGGTGTTTTTTTTTTCCTTTACCCGTATCGTGCTATTGCGCGTTAGAGGTAGTGAGCGTAAATAGCGGGGATGACTCCTAGGGATCTCGTCAGCCCTTTCCGATTCCCTTGTGCGGGCCAGGACACGAAGAGTATTGCTTGGAAATTTGTTTTAGTGCAAATCACATGCGTGCCGACGAAGTTACTCCTGTGCTCCGCTTTTTAACAGTGCTCGGCCTATGCACTGTGATGAATGTCTGACTTGCGAACTTGGGTTCCGTGCTGTCGGACCGTTCTCAGCAATTCTGGGTCTCGCTGACGTAACTGGTGGGGTATCGTGCGCAAGTATTTTGTAGACTACATCTTGGTATCTCGTTTGGTGGTCGCTTTTTTGGACGCGACATCAGCCTTTTAAGCTTCGACATTGGCTTGTGGCAGGCTGGAATGCCTTCCTTCTGAAGAATGCGAAATAATGTTTTACTCGTCCCCTTAACATCGGATAGTGCACTACGGGTGTGTCGTCGGGCGGCACGGGGGGGGGGGCAGAAGGTGGCGGAGGTTGTTGGCAAGTCTCTCATTCAGCGCAGTGCATTGGCCGACCACTGTGAAGAACATGACCACCGCATTGACTTCGATCCGTGCAGGTAATTCACTTCGAAAACAGTTACAAACATTATTCCTCTAATCCTGGCACCTAAACGGGACTAGCAGACGGCTTCACAGATCCCTGTTAGTCCTACCCCATGTACGCGCACGACAACAGAAGTACAACGGCAACATGTAACTCCAAAAACAAGCCACCTTATGTAACTTCTCCTTGTGGTCGAAAAGTGACTTCCCTGGTTAAGGAGCCGAATAGGCTCCGAAACGTTGGGATCGCTTTTAGTAAACGCACTTGCTTGGTGTCTCCCTCTTCCTCAAGTTTTACCCAACGAGACAGAGTTCTATCGAAGATTTTCGCATTCAATATTAATTTTGCAAGAGTTTATTTTCCCCGCTAACTTTGTTAGTAAGTTGCTTGACTTGAAATTATGGTAGTAAGTCCTAGTTATTGACATAAAAAATTAACTGGCCATTTCCGGAGGTTGTGGTAACCCGAGAAATAGCGACATGTGGTGCCTGTCTCTGCATTTCGAGAGGAGATAACACCTACTCGGACGAAAATATTCCGCACCTTTTGCCTATTCCAACAACCTTTTTAATGATTATGGTGTGGATAGTTTTCAGCTTAAAGACTTTCCAGAGTTTTATACAATAAGTTTTTGTCTACCATAGCGCATTTTATCTTATTTGTACATGATTCAATTGCCTTTCCAGTGGAAGTTGATACCATGGTCTCGTACTTTTTCAGGTGCTACTAACATAGATTGGTGCGAAATACGTGTGAAAGGGCGAGAGAACAACGGCCAAGGCTGTGCCCAAATGTACACACTTTGCCGAGATAGTTTAGACGTCAAGCGCAGCGAGAACCAATTAGCTACGAAAGGTTGTGATTTGCGCACATGGCGGGATACGTAAACAATAAAACTTACGTGATGATCATTCTCAAAGGATCCAAATTCCTTCAAACTCGACCAGTCCAACTGATTTCAAAAGCCCGGTGTATTGAACAACACCGGTTTCATATTTTCCGCGACATCTGACATGGGTCTTCTGGACTAAATGTTAGAGGTAGAGGTGCCGTCAGCGTTCGAATTTAAAGACGCTCGGACAGACCGCTGCTATTACTTGACCCCACAACACTTTTCCAGCACGTTGACCAGTTCTTGAGTCTTTCAGGCATTTTTTTGGTTTATGACTGGTGTTATTTGACGTTCGTGTACGACAACAAACCCTGATGGTTTGTCAGCGTATTAACCGCACGTGAATTTTCAGAGTAGTTATGCTGTGGCGTGGTAACTGTAAGGTAGTTGAGGTGATTTACCACGCTGACTAAGGCGCACCCAAAGTACCTCTTTGTACACTGTAAAAACAATCCGTAATTTTACGGACAAACCGCGGACCAGATGGCCGTAATAAACCAGAGCCGTGTTCTGTTTGATGCAGAACAAAGAAGACACCCGTAATTTAACGGAAGTGCGCTCCGTCCGTCAGTATACGAATGCTCTCTCCATTACACGTCAAACGGAATCATTTTCTGCTTCTCAAAATACGGGCGTTTCGTCTGCATGATGCAGAACAGAAACAGATGAGTTTATTAATAACTGCAAGACATATATTGTCGTGTCAATCGTCGGGAATCGATAGAGAAACGAAAACTTCGTCCCGACAACATTCGTGGCGTAACAAATGCGGCTCTGTTCCGTTAGTGTATAAAGTTTAGTAAAGATAGTGAGGACTATGAGGCCCATACCGCTCAACACGAGCGCTGTATCTTGTCTTTACTACGCTCCGGCGACGTCACTGCCCCGGACCTGCAAACTGCAGATGCGTGTGTGACCGGCACACTTGTAGAAAATATAAGGTCATTTGCGTGCAGAAGCAGAGTCGTGGAAGGTAATTTAGTTCTTAAGGAATCAATATCGGCCGAAGTATTTGGTCTAAAGCTGAAAACCGAAACAAAGCAAGAACTATCCATGCAGTGCGAAATCACATTTTTGCGAGCGCTTTCTCGAAACAGTGGAGTTGATGGCGATCAACTAGTATTGTAGGGGCTTCGCGGAACCTTACTGTGCAAGCGCTATTTAGGAAATCGCAATTATCAGCGAGGAAATCTGTAAGCCAGCTAGTAAGCACAGAAGTATGGCCATTGTCTAAATTACGGAAATGTGTCCGGAAACATTTTACCAGCAGGTTTCTCCGTAAAATTGACCATTTTTTTACAGTGTTTAATGCGCGGGAACACCAGTGAAACAGATTTCACCTCTTCATCCGCATCCGTTTGACGCATTCCTAACTCTTTCTCACGGAGTATTCTGCACTCTAGGCTATCTCTTGCCCCTTTTTTAAACTTATGGCACCGGCGTTGGGCGTTTGTGGCCTACGGAAACACAATCGCCTATATTTGATCATAACTCAGGTGAAATTTTAGGAGAACTTTAAAAATTAAAATAAGCCAATAAAAGATGTGGGGCCCGGTTCAATGACATTATTCTTCGATTTTACTCCATGACTCCTGAAATTCCCCGCCTTCATAAAAATTCCTTATGTTATTCTTTGGCCAAAATTCCAGCCGAAAATTCTCCGAAAAAGGAAAAATTTCTTGCACGAAACATCACTGGCTGAGACCCCAATCGCAGGATCTCAACTTCACTGCAACAATAAAAAAACGCGTCGAAAATATGAAAACAGTGAAGCTGGCTGCTGTTACTAGGCCTATCTGCTCACATTTCAAGCGCGGACCCTTCAAGACCACAGGCAATCAGATAAATATTGCGGAACTGCGCCATGCAGCGCACACTGCGGTGACAAGTTCGAATTGATCACTTGACTCCGCTGCTGGCAAGTATACGTTGCCTTAATAAGACGTCGCTACCAGAGTGACGTTCGGACGCACGAAATGTACGGTCTTAATTTTAGAGGCCCAAGGGCTCACTTTTCATGAAATGCTGCTGCAATATTTCGGAGAACAGCCGTACATGCTGATAGTCCAGCAAAGTAGACACATACCATGCGCGACAGATTAAGGAGTAGTTCTCCGTTACTTTCCACGCTTGACGACGATTTTTTAAAGGGGTCCCGTGGACTCCTTTTCACAACACATGCTTCTGCTCAGCACATGTTAAGCGTTCTGAAATTCTTCCTCGAGTCGTGTGACTTGGGCTAAAAAAGGTTTGTTACCCCCTGGACGGACGCTGCGACTGAGATGTTCAGACGGAAGCGCCCTTTATATTCCCTGCCCAAAGGCGAAAACCGTAAACTGATTCTTGCAATTTGCGGGTGCACTTCCCTTCTTCTAACCTGGAGTGAATCGACTGCCGCTCTCCCAGCTAACAAGGTGTTTCTTCTGTGGGAATAATATAACAGGTTTTAGTTTCACCGAAGCCGCGAGAGAAGTATCGCCAGATTTATTCCGTGGTCAAAGACTGTGACCCACTAACATTTATCAGCAAAGTTAACACAAGGTGGCTAAGTGTGAATGCAGCGATAAATCGCGCGCTATTGACTAGTGGAGCTGGCTTCGTTTGTATTGTGGGCGAGTTCAAAGCAGTTAGTGGTGCTATACTCTGTCACTGCTTCATGAAATGTCTGAAAATAAAAAGAAAATTTATTTCATCCAGCTTTTGCCTCAGCTGAACGCAATTGAAGTTGACGAAGTTAACAGGGTATTTTGGTACAAAAATTCTGATCACATGAAGCTTTCTGAACACATAGAATTGCTTCTAAAGTCAATGCTGGAGCCATTCGTTCTGGAAGAGCGCGCTTTTCCCGGCTCAAAGTGGGAGAATTATTTGCTTCTTATGCGAGCTTGTAATTTTGGAACTGTTTTTAAGCACGCATCTCAACAGCTAGTTGTGACAAAAAAGACGATATGTTAGATTTTTGCTTTGGGTATGTAGTATCATTTGCAGAATACCTGTTAAAAAGTGTGCCATCTCCACTAACCTAAAACTTGGGGAGGGCGAAATATGCAGTGTATAAATGTGTTCCAAGATTTTATGTCCCAACCTTTCCACGTGGCGCGCGCTGATTGGGCGACCGAAAAACACCCTAGGGATCAGCAATCACATGCTTGCTGAGGCTTGGGCACACTCTCTTGCGTTAAAAGTGATTTCACAAATTTGCATGCCCTGTTTGCACCTTTTCGGGGTAGTGCAAGGGTTAACGCGAGCGCAGTACAACACCCGTGCCTTACCCTGGGGTCTTGAACCCGGTTATGGACAAGACCCTGGCACAACGGAAGTATGACTCTTCTTGCTTCTGCTGACCATCCCACTCGATCAGGCCTAGCGTCGAGAGCCGGTGGGTATTTCAGTGTAACACAAATTCTAAACCGTCAGCAAACAGCTTCTGCTTGTTCTTTACAATTGCTAAAGCGGACAGTGAGTGTTCCACAAATGTTTAACTAATTTTGGTTTGTTTTAAACGGGATAATACACTTTTATTTTATTTCACGTTACGTTCCAGCACGAGGCTACGAAAACGAGTGCCCCGCTGTTTTAGTTTCCTGCCTAGAGAATACTACGGCAGGCGACGCCGACAGGCAGAGTTCCTAAGGTGCTTCGTCCCTAAATGCTGCCAAACGCAGTTGAATTGTTAGCGAACATAACGAAATAAAGGCTGCGCTATGGTTTCGATGCACCCTTTAGCACATATCACAGATTCACAGCACCGTACACCACATAGCTTCATAAGTGTGATTTTGTAGACTTTGTGGTGAGAGTGTCATCAAAATTGGCAGGCTGTTGCGAAAGCTACTGACAGGGTGGGTGGAGCTCTTTAAAGCGACGCAGCTGCTTAGAGAGTGTTAACTTGCGTGACTGTAATAAAAACGGGCGACAGAAACAAATGGACAATGTCGAATCTGATCATGATTGTGCACTTGCGGTGTTGTTGGTTGGGGTGTTTCGGCTATTTAACTGTTTTCGGCCCAGCGAGCGCTTTTTGGAGACAATGTAACACTGCCAGCATGTACGATATGTATTAATGTTCTAAAAGGTCTTGTTAGGAGTGAAGTGACTATTTTGCTAGTCCTAATTTACATCAGTTTAATTTTATTGCCTCTGAGAATTTGCTTTCTCAATGCCTTTTTTATAAACATAGCCTAATATTTTAGTAAACTGTATATAGAAAACATGCACTACATGTTTTTTCCTTATTTGTTTTCTTCACTAATGTTTTATTGTATTTGTTTACGCCTCCACTGCTGCATCGGTAACTTTTTTTGTGTATTTCACCATCGAGGGTCCCAGTGAAGTCGGCCGCTTCGGGACCCTTGTCTGTAAACTTTCTTTATAACCGTTTGCTTTTGACGAATAAACTTCAACTTGACTTGAATGGCGCCCGTATTTTTCTACCTTACTGTTTTCAATTTGACTAGAAGCAGCGTGCCCGACGAAATGAGGTTCTTTATTGCGTGTCTCCCGTCAGTTGTATCAGTTGTATTTACCGGGAAATAAGCTTGCGATGTTGTGATTGTTATCAATTTCGCTGCTGGTGGGGTGCTCCCAACAGTCATGTTTTCATTCTTGCTGTATGTCTACGGAGGTGTATTTACAAGAAATCTCTGGCTGTCTTTCTTGTCATCGGTGTAAAATTTGGGATCAAGTGGTGTAGGGGAAGAATGCTTCCTTATTGTTAAAAATATTAGAAGAGGAAGAGGTGGCTATTAGCAGCTGCCCAAAATATTAGAAGAAGAGGTGGCTATTAGCAGCTGCCCTCAACTATCACCATCATTGAGCAGTTCCATCCGCCATTAAAAATAATCACTCACGCCCCGCGCTCCTCGCCTCGGTTCTTCAACAAAATGGTGCCGTGATCAGGATCAAGGGATAATACAGCTGAAGACTTGAGTGCGCACCGCCCCACAACGATGACGTGAGTGACCACAACGATCGGACTAGATTGTGACCGCTGACTACGGACCGCAGGCCGACGCGACTACCCAAGGATGAATTGAGGCCTTGCCAAGCGACCAACGATCAGACTGCCTCAACAACGCTACGGCAACGGACGCCTGCCGGGACCAACGAAAGAAACGGGTTAGGTTTCTCGCCTACCATGTCTCATCTCGGCGACCAACAGATATTAACGACGCCGAGCATCGACATGGAGGCCCTTCGCGAACACAGAAACCTAATCCGCAACGACGCCACTACCCTGATCAAGGACATAAAATCACGGATGAATACCGAGACACCATCAGTCGGCGAGCTTATTTCGCTCAAGAAAAGCCTAATGACAAAACATGTGCTCCTTAAAAAGCTGGACAGCGAGATTGAAGTACTTCTTTACTTGGATGATTTAGAGAAAGAATATGAAGCCGCCTATGAATTCCAAGATCTTATCCTGTTGACCAAATTTAGAATGAAGCGATTGTTTCCAGAATTGGAAAAGTATTCTACCGATGACATCGTTACAATAGCCCTGGAAAAGCAGTATGGTATCGTAAACGTCAATGAATCGGCTTTGGAAAAGTCACCTTATGAACGAACAGAGCAATTTGACGACGACTCTGAAAGAACTTCATCATCAGCCAGAAGTCAGGGAACAAGCTGTTTCCTTCAAGCAAAGGACTAGTTCAAAGAATAACCAAGTGGAGGCACCCGTTCCTGTTGCTCGCTCAGACGACTGCAACCCCAACGATGAAATTTCTCGATTACCTGCAACAAAAAGGACGAATAATTTGATCAACGAGACGGCTGTGCAGGAACCTGCTGATCGATCTTGTGTCACCTTTTTAGCGACAAGACGACGACATCAATGTGCAAGAAACGGCCTAATGAAAAACCACATGTTAACGCAGAAGCACAGCAGAGCTATCGAAGCCAAAGAAGAAACTCAGGCTCATCCATGGAGACGCCGGATAGATGTCGCCTTTGCTGCAGCAAAAGTTTGAAAAGACTTTTACTGGCCCAGGTAAAACGTGGAAATGTGAAGACACCGACTTTCAAACGAAGACCACAAAAACTGCGAAACGCCGGGGCCCCACTATGCACACAGGCAGCTAACAGAAGTAAGGTTTCCCCAAAGCACCTGACCAACTAGCGTCTGATTGAAATAACGAGAAAAAAAAGGTGTGCGATGAACATCCGGACGAAAGGCCCCAACCGGCACAGTAGTTCCCCCAACACACGCCAGGCTGTCCGATGCGCATTCAGCAATATGCTTCCGCGGGAATCGCTACGTGATTATCGAGGACGACCGACGCTCCAGACACACCGCTTACGACGGTCTTATTCCACAGAGCGGCTGTGCCACCGACGCTGGAAACATAGGTGGAAACAGAAGTATGGACAGCTCCGGTGCAGCTACCACGGAACTTACATCGATTTCATTCATGTACTGAATTATGAACTTTAATGAGCTTTGCTGTTCGGTGCAACGAAGGAAGCGACGCTAAATGGCCACTGGCAACTCTAGTGTCAGCACCTCCCTGTGCTAATCGCGCGGCCGGAGGATGTTAAAAATACTAGAAGAGGAAGAGGTGGCTATTAGCAGCTGCCCTTAACTATAACCATCATTGAGCAGTTCCATCCGCCATTAAAAAGAATCACTCACTCCCCGCGCTCCTCGCCTCGGTTCTTCAACACTTATATTGGTCTTCCTGAATTTATGTCTATTTGCTGAAATTGCCATCCTTGTGTTGTTGTTTTATATCAAATACTAAAGACAGCGAAAGTTTGAGCAGCTTGATTCATTTGTTGCATAAAATGAGCCAGCGAAAAGAATGCAGTACACGAGAAGAAAGAACACAAACTCGCTGCGGTCATTAGCCACTGCTATAAGCTATTAGCCTAGCGGCCTGTTTGGGTTCTCTCTTGTCAAGTGCTGCGTTATTTTCGCGGCTGGTTTTATGGAAATTCTTGCTAACAAAAAATATTTGTTCCTTTTTGGTTTTTGTTCATCAATGTTAGCTACCTTTGGCTAATGGCTAGTTGTGCGCAATTGCGTTAGTGGCTACTTCCGGGCTAAAATGTGCTTGTAATTTCGCCACTCCGTTTTCCGCTCTGAGGCAAAACTGCAGTGCGTAAAAAAGCGGAATTCTTTTGATGATTTTTACTAACGAAAAGTTACAAATATCTTGGCGTCACAACAACTAGTAAACTAACTTGGTCTTCCAACATTGAAAAGAGTTCTTCATCCGCACGTAGGAAATTAGGCATGCTTAGGCAAATTCAAGAGTTCTTCCCGCAGTACTAAACTGCTCGCACACAATACAATCATCAGGTCTGGTTTGGAATATATCTGTGAGATGTGGGATCTGCACACTAAAAAGGAATAACAATCTTGAGAAAATCCAAAGATTAGCCGTCCGTTTCATTTTCAACCGCTTTCGGCAGTCAGATTCGCCAACTGAACTAATGAATGATAACTAAATTCAAACTTTGGAATATCGCAGGAAAACAGACATACTAAAATGTCTTTTCTATTTATCCAGCAAAAAAAGTGTAGACCTATCAAACAATTTTGCTCTGTTATCTTTGCGTCCAACAAGATGCCACCATTCCCAAAACTTCACTCCTATCTTTGCTCGAACTAACAATTTCAAATACTCTTTCTTCCCTCGCACGATAATAGAACCAAACGAACTACCACATCACGTTTTTGGATCGGGAAACGTGTTACGGTGTATCCAAAGTTTTTTGAAGTGTGACTTAGATCTTGTAGCATACATCGTTGCATATTTACCTGTTATTTCTTGCCACCACTGTATTGTTTGCATCTTTGGTCATGTTCCGTGTATTGTACAGCCCCCACTACTGTCTGGGCTATTCTTGGCCTGCAGTTTTATCTACATATATAAATGAATGAATAAAATAAATGTGAACGTACGCTCTGCAGAGCAACACTGAAACCTACAAGAATATTTCTATGCCCTCTTGTAAAGGGATTAGAAACAAAGTTTAATTTGCGAATAGAAGGCCTTGGAGATAGAGTGAATGCGAGGCAATATTTGACATATCGTGGAACGCATATTCAGGTATTGTGCGCCCCGCCATTTTTGGTGGCTGTTGGACGTACTATACGGTTCTAAGAATATCGCCGTGTAGAGCCCAACGATAAATTCCTTTCAGCATGCGTTGAGGGTCAGCCAGCGTAATCATTTTTTCGAACTAACGCCCTTGTGCTGGAGTGGCCCGTGTTCAGTAGTGGGTACATATTCGCTGAAGATAATTTGTAGGCTTTTGCCTCTGCGGCGCTTTGATCTGCTTTTGGCAACTATTCTAGGAGGCTTGGAAGCGCTACATATGCGTTATAAGCGTAACGTGCCTTGAATCTCGCTGATGGCCTGGTTGCGTAATCCCCATTCTGAAGTTATTCTTGTGGTACTCAATACATGTTTTTAACACACGCCTAGAAGTCGAGAGTGGCAACCCGGTCACTGCCTATACAGGGTGATCAAAGTTATGTCGACACATTTTATTTTAAAATATGCGCTTAGATCTACACGAAGCCCACATCGGCAGTTGTGTTATGCGCCGAGGGGGATATAAAATTAGGTGGGAAATTATTGATGTTGAGGCCTAAATATTTAGCATTGAATAAATAAATTTATAGTGGCTGCAGTATGCATGTTTGTATTGCAAGGTTAGACGCAGTCGTGTTTCTACGATGTTTCATTTGACAGAATAATTCTACACCATCCAAACTCAGAGATATCGAACTGGAACGTTTCATTGCCGTTCCTAAGATTCTGCATGCAAGGCCGCGGGAACCGGTGCGTGAACTGCGGTGTTCAGTTCGACAAGATGACGGATGCATAGGCAAAAGTGCTAACCACACTCCTTTCACTCTGGGCTGGAGTAATCACAGAAAAAAAAGCGGTTCCGAGCACTGCAAATTGCGATTACGCAAGCCAGCACTGAAGCGTGCAAGCTATCTTTTAAAACAAAGCTTTTCACCTCTACCCCCACAGGGTTCTTTCGCTGTCGTTGGTGTCAACAGAAACCTCCCGCGCACAAATAAAAGTATTTACTGTCACCGCCAGAAACCGCACCCGGAAATAATTGAGTAACAAAGCCGGAGTTCGTTGTCTTACCGATGTAGCTACGAGCCCACGCGGAGATAGGGAAGACAAGTGGAGAACTCACCAAGCACATCTACGGGTTTCACCCCTGCATTTTCGCTGACTGCCACGCGATAGTGAAAAAAGGAAGCTCACACCAACTCATGGCATCTCCCTTGTAGTACGCCAATGAACGAAAGCCTGTGGCTTCCAGTGTTCAAGAAAAAATCTCAGCTCCTTGCCGTCCGCCCTCAGGCCAAGCGACACCTCAAGAAACACATTCAAATACTCCTTGATGGCCAGGTCATCACTCGAAGCCCTGGCATGAAGATCCTGGGCCTACATCTTCAGGCCAACAGCAAGAGGGACGTATCCTTGCAGCGCCTCAAACACAGAATCAATAAAATCATAAACATGATCAGGCGAGTTGCCACTCAGAAGGGAGGCCTCAAGGAATGCGATACGTTTCGCTTAGTTCAACCTTTTGTCCACTCGAGAATCCCTTACGTCAAACCCCTGTCTTTTTCTCGGCAAAAAGGACACAAGGATGCTTCATATATAGATTAGAAAGGCGGCTGAGCAAGCCATTCGTCTTCCCATGAGTGCGCCCACAGAGAGGCTGCTTAGCACGGCGCTCTACAACACGGTTGAAGAGCTGATAGACGGCCATCTTTCTATCCAGAAGCTTCGAATGAGCAGAACTACGGCGGGTCGCTGCATCCTTCACCAGATTGGCTGGGGAGCACAGAACTTCACTCCGCCTGATGTACCACTGAACTTTTGGCGACAATAACCAAAGATGCTCCCTTTTCTTAGAAATATTATCCCCTCACACGACGAGGCTCGGCAAAGAGCACGGGCTCAAGCGCTCAACACCATGCTTGGTGAGGATCACGCAATTATCTACACACATGCCTCCGAACATCAAGGGCAGCAGTATGACATCATCATGGCTATATCTGATCGCGGCGATCAGATATCTGCCGCGACGCTAATCCTACGCTGACCGGTCGCGGACGTTCGGTGATCCGATCAGTCGGCGCGGCGCTCGGTGCGCGGAGCGGCCGAGAGATGGCGCTACCTGCGCGGAAGCATCGAAACAGGCAATGCAGATGTCTTGGTCACCGATCACTCAACGGCAGATATAGCTGAAATAAACTTCTACATGCGAGAAAGGGGATGATAGTGTGGCGAAAAGTTGTGTTACGGACTGTCGTTCACAGTTGCACAGATAGCGACGATCAAATATCCGCTACGACGCTAAGCCTAAAATTCCCATCACCTGAGCCGACCTGAGCAACGCAAGCCGGTTGCGCGCTGTCGGGGGCGCCCCTCATCTAAAACTCGCCGCGCGCCAGAGCCTTGCGTTTGGGTTTCCCCAACTTCTTGGGGGTCCCGAACGCCGGCTTCCCCTATTCTAAAATTCCCTAACGTCTCTAGCGCAAATCCGCAGTCTCTGCTCCCTCTTCAGCCGCGAACATACTCGAAATGTCCTGAATAGCAGCCCGCGTGGGATAACGCCATGAACGTTGGACACAGTGTTCTCAAAGGTCCAGCTGGCCAACGCAGGGCGCTTGTCACGACGCACACGTGGCCTATTTTTTGGTATCTTTTTCGAGCTTCTGACGTTGCGCAAGCCTACAATTAGGCCTGGATGACTGCGGGAGCTGTTTACGAGGCGCACGCTCACCTGCGCCCGGCATATTTTTATATTTTTCTGGGAACCCTGGATGCCGGACCAAAACATGATACAGCTCTGCTAATAAAATGACCTTGCATTGGACAAAACGTGTCTTCACCAAAATGTTACTGGAACAAATTCCGTGATCATTCTACACGCCTGAGTCTCCTTACCTTGTCTATACAAGGTTGAACAAGTAACCCTAGTATCAGTTCGATCGACACATGGAAATGCCTAAGTAGAGCGATTTTAATTGTTCAGGCGTATGCTCACACAAAGAAAATGTAACAAAAATAAAACCATGCTTACATTCCGATGAAGATTCAGTTTATTTAACGTACAGGTGCTCAAAAATAATACGGAGGACCGGTCCGGTGGCCGGAGCGGCTAAAACTACATGCCAGCGCGGTCTATGCCTAGATGCGCCGCAGATTGTGAAAGTGTGTTGGCACATCCGGGTTGTCCCTCTCGATGTTCTCACGCTGGCCTTATCGCGGACACAAGCGATGCCGCGCTGCTACCACTCTTGCTCACCAGGGGCGCTTTCGGAGCTTCATGAACATGGAGGAAGAAAAAGTTCATGAAGGTCGTTTTACGCGAGCCAGCGAAGACAGCTTCGTCTTCAGCGGGGTCCACTTTCTCCCTCGTCACGAATGCCACCGATTTCATTATGGGTGCCTGCCGTGCTTCGCGATCTGCTTGATTTTGAACCATCTGGCTAGAATAATGCTTGGCTCAAACTAACGCATAAAAATGAGCAAAAAACAAAACTTTCATGCATCTACTGGCTGTATTAAGTTTACGATACAAATGGGCGATCAAATAAAATTACAAGTTATCCATTAGAGTCCAGTTCCTTGAACACAAATATACTTTGTTACGCGAGAGGCACAAACCTACGCAAATTCACTTAAAATGAAGTCTGTTTCGGCTTGAGAAGGAAACTATCGGCCATATCTTGCAATAACGCTCGAAGAAATGAATACAGGGTGGTTGCCATTGATGCAAATTCTGAAGCAGCCTTTTTTCTTGTCAAGATATGAGCTTATTAGGCGGTGAAATTTCAGTAACCTGCATTGCGGCGGCCATCCCCGAGCGAACTATCTCACATCAATAAAGTTATCCGGTTCGCTCGCGGAGGTTCTTTCTGTCTTTTGTGCCTATGTTATAAAGACATCTGAATTTTTTATGTGAATAACACGTGCAAGCTTTCACTCCAAGGTTGTAAAAACGTTTTAAACACATTCGTATGTGCGCTTTTGGCGTGCGGTTCAGAAGCTGGCACCTCGTTTGTTTGTCTGCGCCGGCGGGTTCTGTCCTGCATCTGTAGGAAGTTTCGCGTGCGCTCAATTACTATATTTTATGCACGCAGTTTGCTTCACCGACAATGCCATCTCACTTTCACTCTCCGGCCGTGTGCGTGCCCCAGGCGTGTTGCTTGACCGCGTTCGTTTTATTAACGCATCAAAGTCATGGTATCATCTAGATAATCCAAGATTAGAACGATCGCTATCCATGTTGATCAAGAGCACGACACGTCCACATACACATATATATCAGTGGTATTGTAGCACTTTCTAGTGCAAGCAAGAAAGATGCCGCCAGGCGGGAAATCGTGCTTTTTCCCGTGAGTCAGTACGAAGACGTGAGTTTGTCGTCGTACTGGAAGGTATATGACAGCTTTGAACAGAATTATTCAAGCCTACCAGGACAATGATGGTCGCCGTGCCGACGCTCCACGTTCAGACCGCCAGCGCTGCACTTCCGACGAGGTAGGTGCAACGTCTCATCGTTGCTGCGGCCTTCGAGGATCCTTGTCAGAGTACGAAGGAAATTCATGATTCCCTGAACCTCAACTTCAGTCTGGGCACAATTCGAAACCGTGTGAAAGAAGCCGGTGTAGACGAAAGTGTGGCGGCGCAAAAGTCGTATGGAAAGGCAAAACAAAAGGAACAACACCTCATATTTACTCGTGCTCACGAGCAGTGGGCTGTGGACTAATGGCAAGAGGTCGTCTTCACCGACCAATCAAGCTTCTCTACGAGATGGGACCAACAGCGGCGTCTATGGCGTCCAACAAGTAGCAGGTACGAAGCAAAATTGTTCATTTGTAAAAGGAAGAGGGGTGCTGGTAAAAATCTCTCTCATTTGCACTCCAGTAACAGTAGAGAAGTTCAATTGGTTGCGTGTTTTATGATAATTGTTAAGCCACAAAGTGATTATTTTTCTCTAATACTGCTTCATCAATGAAATGTTTGAGTTAAAAATCCTTTTCAATTATATACTACGTGGGCCCGGGTCTCAGTACCACTGAATATTTTTTTCCATGATCAGATACCTGTCAGTCTTTATTACGCAAGTTTTCAGCATCGGTCGTTGTTGCGTGAACGTCTGGGGAGCTGTAAGCGTAGAAGGCCTCGGTCCACTGGCCCGACTGCCGCCGAAATTTAACGCTGCGAGCTACTGCGACCTTCTTGAACATCTGCTCCCCTATGTGCTGGAAGGGCCTTTTAAAGATGGGATTTTTCTCTCCAGCAAGAATACAGCCCCGCCCACACTGCGCGTAAAGTAAAACCTTGCTAGAAGATCGAGCTCTTCGGTTTGTTGAGTCGACACCTAAAAGCGCTGATACGAATGTCATTGAGAATGTCTGGGGATACCTCAAAAGTAGAATTTATCGATTTAGTCATGCCACAACTGCAGAGGACCTTTGGGAGGCAGTAAAAGAAGAATTTGTTACTATTCGAGAGTTGCCCGGATACGTTGATACTTTGTATGAGTCGTTGACTCAGCGCATTGGAGAAGTATACTACGTGGGTGGCAACATCAGCCTTTAATTACTGTTATGTAGGCCGAAGAAGCCTTTTTCAACTATTTGTTTCAACTCTAAGTCGTTTGTTTATGAATGCAAAAGATATTGGCGCGGAGACCTCGCGAAATTCACTATATCCCATTTCTCGTAGTTAATAATATTATGTAATAAAACCG
>CM023457.1:98237741-98287038 GCA_013339765.2 Haemaphysalis longicornis | reverse complement strand
AAAAAGAGTAAACTTGAAAAATCTCAGTTTGCCAGGATTTTTCTACGAGGACAGGTCTGACGAGAAGCCACTTTATGCTACGCGATCGTGATAAGTTTTTGCTAAAAATCAGTGAAAAAGGCTTAGTAATGTCGTATGTGTATATATTTACGGAAAACATGTTGAGAGAATTTTTCCTCTTACTCTTTACCTCCCTCTGGTGATAAAGAAAAATTCATTTTGCAAAAGAAATAGGGCAGAATGGGAAACAATCCCGCTATGGCGGATGTTGGAAACAGTATAAGTATGCGAACCTATAAATGTATGTGATAGTAATATAGCATCCGTTGCGTCTGCACAGCCATGGATGGCTGCCGACGATTTATTAGGTCAATAGGTAGGAACATAGCTCGGGCGTCGCATAGAGCAGGGGCCAGCCTTCGACGCGTGAGCCGCGGTCGTGCCACACACCCAGTGGCTTCTTCGTGCGGACATCATCGTTGTCGTCTTCTGGCTACATATCAATTCTGCCCCCTTAATTAAACAACCTAAAACGAAGTCTCAATAGTGGTCTGGAGGCCGCCTAGCCTCGGGTTGTCGCAGTTGCCGTGTACTGCTTGATTGAGACATCGAAGTGGATGGTTGGGAGGAAACGCCTGAAGTATCCAGCGAGTCCGGTAGCAGTGGAACAGCAGAACTCGACGGCGTCTCTTGCGTTGTGTCAGCGAAATCGTCTACTCTGCTACTGTCCGTGGGCGTCATGCTCTGGCTCACTTATCTGATGTTGTTGAGATTACGGTGAAACTTCCCAAGGGCACTTCTTACCAGCCAGGATAGTGGTCCGACGCGGCGCAGACGTTCGCCTTCAATCTCAATCTGGCTTTCTCAAGAACTGTCGGATGAGCACACTTTTCTCTTCGGCGACATAACGAGATTGATTCAGTGTCTGCTGGGTATCCGAAATATTTGTTTCCTTCTCTGGCTCTGGCTTGAGGGAACATAAAAGTTCGTGGCCAAACATCGCTTTCGCAGGTGTCACTCCTGTAGCTGTCTGCACCGTCATGTGCTGTCGATAAGGAACCTTGCAAGTCAGCACTGTATGGAGGAGTGTTTATTCATTAAGTGCTCTCTTCAGTTCGGCCACGTATTGTCTGCTTGCCCATTTGTTGCAGGGCGATACGCTGGTGACGTCGCAGCTCGTATGCCATTCAAATGCTGGTGACAACTGCTTTGTCTCGTTGAAATAAAGGCTTTGCAATTGTCCGAGGTACCTTTTTGTGGATGACGAACGTACCGAAGAGGCTCCCGAGTACGTCATGGACAACTGCGAATGTTGTCTGGGTGATGTGACGGACTTCCAAGTGCATGGTGTACGCGTCCACCACAACCAAGTAGGAGCCCGTGATTAGTGGTCCCGCAAAGTCAACATACAGTGCGTTCCATGGAGTCTGGGAGTGGTCCCAAGGGGTAATAGGAGATTTTAGTGGGCTTTTCTGTGTTAATTGGCATTCAGAGCACTGTCGCACCGTGTCTTCAGCGTCTTGCTGATTCCGGGCCACCACACGAAACTCCTTGCACCCTTCTTGATGGTTACCATGGCTCGATGAACAGCATGCAGAAGTGCCACAACGTGACATCATGCTGAGCTTGTTATGATCCCCCGGGATCCGAGTATGATACACTAGCGATGATATGCCAGTGTTGTCGTTCTTCGCCCGTACAGAGAAAAATCATATCCAATATGTTTTCGACTTTGCCATCATGCACTGACTTGTAAAGTATTTGTAAGATGTTTTTCTGCATCATACGGGCTATGTCTGTAGCAGTAAACAGACGTGGCGACAACACATCGAAAAAAAGCACGTCGCCTGGTGCCCATGGTTCATCGTTGTGGCAGTAGTAGCTGCTCAACGCGTCCGCGTTATGGTGGTTCTTGCCATGTCTGTACGTATTATCGTAGTAATATGGTGATAACTTGGTGTGCCATCTGGTTATGCGTAGTGGCAGGACTTGAGCCTGTGTGTTTCCCCTGTCCCCGTATGCCGAGCAGAGTTGCCAGACGAGAGTGGCCTTTCTGCGATATATTTGTGGAACCCGTGAGGTGCAAACACTACAACGGGGCCTTGTCTGTCCAACTGGTCATAATTTTGTTCTTAAGTGGATCAAGTTGCTTCTTGATGCTGAGTCTCCTACCTCCACGCAAAGCCTTTCTGAACGAGCTGGTAGAGACAGCTGACAACTGTTGCTTTGTTCTCCAAGAATCTGTCGTAAAACGTTAGCATCACGAGAAGAACTGACTGAAGCGCTTGACTGAAGTCTGGCGCTGGCGCCTCCGTGATGGCTCGAACTTTGTCTTGGCTAGTGTGAACGCCATTTTCGTCGATTTGGTGTCCCAGAAAAAAAAAACTCGCCTCACTGCAAAACAGCACCCATTTTTGCCGAGGCAAGTATTTTTGCAGCCTCATGAGAACTTCTTTCACTCTGGTGGCATGTTCCTCGGCTGCCTTTCCACTGATGATGACATCATTTAGGTACACACAAACGCCTAAGATGCTAGACAGCATAGTCTTCATGAAGTGTTGAAAAATGGCTGGAGCTGTAGATATTCCAAAACGCGAGCATTTCAGCTTGTAAGGTCCTTTCAGCGTGTTAAGGGTCAGCAGCTCGGCTGTCTCTGCTGCTACGAGAAGTTTATTGTTAGCCTGTGCTAAATCCAGTGTGCTGAAAACCTTCACTCCCCTCAAGTGGCTGAGGATCACATTTGGTGTCGAAAGCGGGTAATATGCCTTCTTCAATACTAGAGTCAATTGCACGATGGTATTGGCCTCATATTCGCAACAAGCCATTTTTCTTTCGCACGGGTACAACTGGCGTCGCTCAATATGAATGCTGTGTAAGCTGAACGATTTACTACGCTCAAGAGGTAGGAATATAGCTAGGGCGTCGGATAAAGCAGGGGCGAGGTTTTGACGGGTGAGGCGAGCTTGCGATAGACACCCAGTGCCTTTTTCGCGCACACAATTTCGTTGTTGTCTTCTGGCAACATATCAGCGTCCTAAAAATATGACCATAAGGCTACTGCGAATGTTCTTTTGAAATGTTATCAAAGCTGAAATGTTTATCTTATGACCAATTTTCAATATGTATGCACAAGAGATAAACGAAAAAAATTACTTTGCTTACTTGAGCCCTGCAGAATATCAGCGTTCACGTTTTATATAGTAATACTAAAAAGCCGCAACGCCCCATCCTAAATGGTTTGTTGCACCACTACCGTAATCGAATATCATTGACTGCCATCCACTCGTTGTCGATATTTCAACTGCAACAATAGTGCAAAGTTTTCTCCTACAAAGTATAACAATTTCACTCCTGTTACCTAGTAATTCGTGCACAAAAAAGGTAAAAACGGTTTTGAAATTATCCGAACATATCTTGTATAAGGAACAAGCGGATATACATATTAAAATTATTTCGTAAATGCGTGCTGTGTTCTTTACTCACTATGTTGGCTCATGATATGGGTTTTGCTCCTTGCTGACTATACTTGTTACTAATGGAACAGGAAATAAGCTTCTTAAGTTCATTACTGATACGAAAATATGTGCGCCAAAGCAGGTTATCTACACTTTCTACTTAACTTTTTTGTAATATATAGGTGAATGTGGAAACAGTAGTTATGACCAGGTGTTTTTTTCTCAGGTGCTTCAAAGTGGCGAACGGAAAAGAAAGACAGTGCTCGTAGAAAGCTGCTGAATAAAACGTCGACACCCATACCATTTGAACGAGGTAACCCCACCTACAGGTTATATAGACTTTGCAACTCGGCTTTAAGCTCTAATGTCGCTAGGCTTGTGAAGGTTCAAATGTTGTTTGAAATATTTCTGGTTGTATATTTTTCTTTGGGTGACCGAGGTACCTTGCTTTTTTAGTTATTTGAGAGTGCTGGCCGTGTGCTTCCTAACTCATACCTATTCGGCTCCGGATTTCTCTCTCGTGGTGGGGGTCAGCACTAACCATCTTTTCAATGTAGTTGTGTTCTTTTACTTCTAGTGTTTAGTTTACTAAGCTGAAGAGGAAGGTATTGGTAAAATTATTATTTATTCTTTTCTATTTATTAATTATTTATTTTTATCACCAGCGCCGTGGTTTCTGATTTTACTTGCTCAAGTACTGTTTACAGGTGTTTTCAAGCCTCACTCAGCAGCACTATGTAGTCCGGAAACGACAAATGGCTTACGTATTCTCCGTTTATCCTTAATCCCATGTTTTCCAAGTCAAGCTTTTTAAATACCCCTTCCACTCATGCTCGAATAGTTTTTTAGATGTCTTACTGCCTTGCAAGTCGTAAATTTATCGCTTTGCTTCCGGAAGTTTATCCTGCCCGTGCATTCCTTAAATATGACCTCTTGAAGTCCTGCGCAGATATCCTGTACTGCCCACCTTTTAGTGCTTCTAAAAAGGCTGCGATGAGTACAGAATAAATGCGCTCTCATAATCTATGAATTCTACCTAAATAGGTTTCAAGCAATCCGCGGACTTTTCTATTACTGGCGCTTCCATTTAAAGACAACTTTGATCTCTAACCTCAGGTTTCTTCTGTCTGCAAATCCGACCAATGTATTGCCTCGACCGTTGCGTATGTCTATTCTAAAGTTTCGAACTTACCTATCTCCCATTTACTCCCTACGGACCTTTGCGTTAAATTCTTCCGTTAAATTTGCGAACTGCGATGTTGCTTCTGTAGTGTTGATTCGACGTCCTCGGAGAAGCTTTCTACGGCTTCACCTTCATAGCTGGTAGTTATGCATTGGCCTGTACCGTGTTTACCCTCCACGGCCTGTTAACTTGATCACAACTGCCACGATTGCCTCTCTAATGCTAAAAGACGTCTCCACGTTTCCTGCTATTTCTCTGTGTTTTAAAAATCCCACTCCGTGTTTTTTCTTTTGTTGTGTTACACAGCAGCATTGAATATGCCCGCTATTGCGCTTCACGAGGCCTTCTCCTGTCCCGCTAATTTCCGTAGCCCTATAATGTCCCACTTAATGTCCAAAAGCTCCTCTAGAAGCACAGCCAAGCTTCTTTTGCTACAGCGGGTGCGTGTGTTTAGTGTTGCCAGGGTAAACTTCCAATGGCGGTGTGTGCGGACCAAGAGATTCTTAGCCCCCTCTGCTGTATCGCTGATTGACCACTGCCGTGGAAGGTGCTTTACAATATGTGGTAACTAGGTCCGAGAGACTTGTCAGTCATGGAAGGTAGCCGCCAACTACTACACCAGGGTGGCCAGAATATTTCTCTGGTGAGGGAGGGCTGTTTCTGTTTTAAACAGCCGTCTTAGAGCGGTTGAGCGTTTCTAGTGTAGCCCCTTAGGTAATCAGGATGATGGGTATTTCCGGAGCACGCAGCACTCCATGCCTGCATCGATTGGGCCCCGAGAGCGAGATGAAAAAGACGAGAGATGTTTCCCGCCGTCGATGTTGCCGTCGATCCTCTAGTCATATTGAGCCAGCGTTTGTAGGTTGGGATTTTTATAAACGAGGTTTTGAAGAAATAAGCTTACACGCTGGCTTGCTGTTGACATTACCTGACTTCTGTCCTTTAGAAACGTAAGCCATTTTTTGGTTCAATTGTATAGCTACGAAAGCAATGGCTAATTTGAGTCTCAGCTGGCCAAAAAGGCAACGGATATTTGTTAGAGTCCTCAGCGTTTCATCACTATTCCGAAACAAAAAACTGTTGATCGCGCACTTGCCGAGAACAGTGACCTTTCATGGCAGATTTTCTGGCGAAAATTTGAAAATTTCCACAGATTCGACTAACGCATCCGCCTTAACTTGAAGCGTCTATACTACCAGCGTGCCTGGCTGAGTACATTGTTGCTTTTGCCTGTCTATTTAGCAAAAATGAGCCGGGCGGGCTTGTTTAAGCCTTTCAGATGCTATGCACACAACTGTGTGCATTTCAATCGTTCATGTTTTTGCAAAAAAGAAATACTCAAATTGCAACTTTTCTCTAGTTTAGCCAAACTTTATATCCTTCATCTAACAATTACGATTTTAGGCCTATCTGGCGGCTAGTAAGATTACTATGAAGATAAGCAAACGAAATGTCGAAACAAGCGACGGCTTCAGTGGCTGAGATTTTTCAACTCTTGCTCCTCGTTTTCTCAAGACTTGTGACCCTAAAATTATCAAAACAATGCATATCAGGCAAATACATACGTATGTGGAAATATTTAGGGCTACATGACACTCTTGACTTCTGTAAAACTGTGTCCGCAATTCTGTACATGACTGTAAAAAACTAAGATTGTGTGGCCGTCAATAACCGGCCAATTCATCCTATTTTTGAGTTACACAGTGTCGAAGCAACAAATTTTGTACAGAGAAGTAGCGAGTGTCTTTTGAAAAAGTTAACTTGTAAATCTATTGGAACAAGAATGCGATTACGCGAGTATGCCAATTACGCATTCATCTTGTCGCAGCAGGTAAATATTTGTTTTACATGCGTGTTACTTGGTGTGGAAGCCCTCCGCACCCCCCCCCCCGTACAAGAAAAACGAAAACGTGTACACTTGTGTAACTATAGGAACTGTGAGGTTCCAATTTGGAACAAAGGTGCTTTAGAACTTCGCAGAACTTGCAATTATCCGCAGCTTCGTCTAAGTGCATCAGCGACGACTGGAAGCTTCTAGAACGCGCAGATGCAGACTGGTGTCTTTAAAATCGGTGCAACGTACGAAAACGTTGCCAAGAATGGGACTTGGGATTTTGCTTGTTTAAACATCACAGTCCGTAAAAGTCACAAAGGGATTCAAACAATACAGTATTAACTTGGCGTTTTTAGCGGTGCGTTGTTTGGCCAATAACAGCAAGTAAAAGATGCTACCAGTGAGACACGCGCAGCTGAAAGTACATAACTTTTTTTTAGTATTCCACTTTTTGCACTGCAAAACAATTCTGATTTCCTGGTTTTTTTTATGAAGTTCTAATATGTCTAGAATGTTTTTTCAACATATGTGTGTCGTTCTTTATACCATGTTAAATTGTTTTCGAACATCTCTTGCTTTTTGTACCAGACATAGGAACTCCGACCAGGGTATTTCGTAACAAGCCATTCGAAATTGAAACGCATGTTTTTGTCGATGCAGTCCTGAGTGAAGCATTTGAAGACGAAACCAAACTCTATGAATATCTAGGCATCCTGCTTAACGTGGTAAGGGTCACTTATTTGTTTTTGCGTCTGAGAAATCTCAAGACGAAGCGAGGGTTTTGTGGCTAAGTGTGAGTATTGATGGTTTAATTTGTGCCTTTACAATCGTGTGTGTGAGTACCATAAATGCGAATAAATTACTGGTATTTGTGCGTACACTAAGCCTAGAATTGTAAAATAGCCGAAGAAGTCTCTGTCAATGCATTTTAAGAAATCGACATCTATAAGTATATGGGATGCAGAAAGCTTTTGTTGCTACAGTTTTCGTGTGTATTGTACGAAACCCTCAACAATTTACAGTGAAGCGGTTATTAGCATGTCCTAGTTCACACGCGGTGTGCATGTGAAATAATGTCCCAAAAGAAATGTACTCCTTGAAAGTTAGCGTTCCTAAAAATTACAAGCGAGACTCACATGGATCTGGAGTGATACAAATTTTATTTGAATTGTAATGTGTGACACCAATTGCTCCCCGAAAGGAGGAAAGTAATAATGACTGCCGGCAATAACTTCCCAAAATGTATACTTCTTTGGGGCGTCCTAGGGTAAACTGAAAAAATGTTACACTGGGGTGTGTCAAAAATGTTTCCCCAAAATGCATGTTTTGAATTTACAAAAAATTGCATGTTATCATATTTTGTCCGAACAACCAAAGCCTGCGTGGCACTTTTTTGCTTTAAGGTAGTAAGCAAGGTTGGTTGGTTCGCATTAGTATTTGTTTTTTGCTTGTGAGCTTCTTAAGACAAGTCTTTTATTCGTACAGTTTGCGGCCTAAACCGTATGGTGGCTTTCAGTCTAATCGTGCGAATTTTCGCACTACATCTATCATGCGGATAGCGGTACCTTCAATGGGTATATTACGTTGACACTCCGCCGAAACCTAATACAACGTACCATCGATGCAATATAAGTAACCGGATGCAGCGTTATCTTACCATTTATCAGCAGCAATGACGCAGCGAATTCGCGTGTTGCAATTACAACAGATCTTAATGTACCGCAATTAGGCAAAACAACCGTTAAAAGATAAAATGAAATGATTTGATTTGGGGAGTTCAATTGCAGGGCTTTTCACAGAACTCTCCTACAAATATTATAGGTGTAGATACCTCAAGAGATATATCGTAAACAAGAATTTAGTATGATCAGAGAACTTTCAAAATTTGAAGCCCACCAAGAGGACCACAAAACACTCTCGGCGAGGTTGATACAATAAACTTTCTTTTCAGCAGAAGCCCAATCGATAAAGCTTATATGCACCATGATTTGACATGATCTTACCCCCCGGCAATAAAGGAACCCAAACCCACCGTACTAAATATCTACAGAATAACACATGCCGTAAATAAAATTAACATACTCCTCCCTCCAGCTGAAGTACCCTGCCTGAATAGCCCAGTGATACGATGGGTTTTCTTTTTCTAAATGTGACTTGGGGAAACCCACAGAATACTGGAAAGAGAACGGACGTTTGAACTCAAATTCATAATTTTCATAGTATATCGTATGAAATGGTGACGCCCACGAACCGGTTGCGCCCATGAACCGAATACCCAAAACCGAAATGAGAAACAGCTTCCGGTTTATTCCAATCTACGTCTGGCCTGCACTGTAACCATAAATAAATTCAATTGACGGTAATAGGTGCTAATCTCAGCAGGGTTAACTTTATTATCCTAAATAAGCTTCGCCTATGCAAGTAACTATAAGCAACGTACACAATCAAGGCTTATAGCTTGAAGTGTATATAAAAAAGAACGTCTTGCGAACAAAAACTTGACAAATGCTAGAAATCTTTTACATCCTTGAATCTGGAACTACTCATTCACACAATGCATACAACCGGCTACAAAGACGTAAAACCTTTATATACGAGCAAAAAACAGCTTCTCGCGCCTCGTACATCTCCTGGGAGCAGGAAGCCGCAATTGCAAACGGTGTGGAAACCATAAACACACTTGTAAGCCGAAATTTTAACTTAGCAAATTAAAATAGCAAATGCGAAAACATAAAACGCCGCTTGCGCTAAATTAATAGCAAAAATGTGCAGCTAGATGCAAGAACAGCGCAATACGAAGGGCACCTAGCATTCTCTGAAACTATAACTGAATTTCTGCAACTGCAAGTCAGCGCAGAACCACAGTCTGTCTGATGAATATTGAAGTTACCAAATATGTGATGCAAAACACAAACGCGTACTTCAATGAAGGCAGCCACGCTGCATTTCAAATTTAAACTGCGAAGGTCATACTTAGATACATAAACACACTCACGAAACAGGTCTTAGACGATCTAACCTCTAATTCGGGAGCCATCTGCTCCTTTGTAGACCACATTGGCTAATCGATAATAAATATTACTTATAAACGTTTCATCCAGCAGGGTGAGCGTTTCATGAAACGTTGGACTGGATACTGTATACTTCAATTTTAGAAATACTCAAGGGTAGTAGTTAAACAATAAAACAAAAAAATTAGCTCTGCTCAACAAACTTGACCGATCTTCCCCACCTCTTCCCGTGTAAAGTTCCGATAGCAAATCCTACATAACCGAATAGCCAGACACTGATACAGCAATTCCACAACTTTCTTAACGAAAAGGATGGCTCCAATGCCAATATAATATTACGAGACGTTCTTATTCAAGTAACCCATGAAAAAAATCACTCACCCCACCATCATACGACTATGATGGTTGAACTCGATGCTTTCTCGTGACGGGGCCTTTGGATGTCGCCTACGTTATACAAACCGCTCTAAGAGTGTCGAAATGGCTGAACCGGATCCCCACCGCTTCATAACATGAGGTAGCCAACTTCGATTCCGGCCGTCTGAAGCATTTTGTTCTGTCACTTCGACTTGTTCGCATTATTACGCTATCACTGAGAAAACTAAAGCTTTAATGCCATCACTCCAGCACCAAGTCGACGCAACCAACCCCTGGCACCTATTTTACCTAAAGCATTTTATAATGTTTCAAGCCGAGTTCTACTTCGCGGCTTATATTTCAGTCGGCTGGCATCACGAACATGCAATTATTACAAAGGTTCTCCTGAAAAGAACAGCTAGCTGGGCAAAACGCTGATATTACTACTAATAGGCGGACTGTCGTTTCAAAATACACGCCATTAGCGCGATTGATAACATTTGATGATGCTGTTTGTATTTTTATGGCGTAAGGCTAACTATTGGAAACCGCGACAAAACAATGTGATTTCATGAAAGTGAAATGACTATACTTAACCGTTTCTGCAACAAGAATCGCGTAAAGAACAGAAAGGGACTGATGATGACCGTTTTAAAGGGCCAGGTGGTCCGCGTGCGTAATAATAAGTAATGTGTAAAAATTTGAGGTCGGTCGGAAACTCAAAAACGCATTTTATGAAAAAACATTGGATCGTCTTCTGAAATATATGATGGATGGAGTGAATTATGGTCTCTAGAGTTGTGAGTACTATTTGCACCGTGTTGTGTCAAGTGCCTCGCATTGAATGAGTATGTGTAGTAGTGTTCGAGGGAGCAGGGGGAAATGTTTTACATGTGTGCAGCCCATCGGTAAACTTGTTAAGGCCACTTCGGTGTGTCTGTAGTGTGAGTGGCTTTATTACAAGTGGAGGCTTTATTAAAAACAGTTTTTTGTCTATCGGTACACTCCAGTGTGTTTGCCATGTTTAACAGAGATGTCGTCTGATATATGACTTCGGGTATGTGTAGGGTACCCTCATTATGACTACTGTGTTCCTGAGTGCAGCAGCAGTGGCTCTCTGATCGGCCACCTCATTTCCTCCGATCCCGGCGTCACCTAGCACGTAGCATATAGTCACATTCAGATGTGCGGTATAAGCTGTTTGAAAAGAACTGAAACTATTTAATGGCAATTTTACGAAATCTTCGGGACGATAAGGCACGCTCTATACTCAGTGAACCTGTGAAAATGATGGAATATCGAAGTTGAAATTCAACAACATGATTTTAAACAATAAATATGCCATATGCGCCCGCTGTAAAAGGGCTGGTATTTATCTTGTTTTTCTATGCGTTACTGTTGGGTTCGTGTGCAGCTAAACACACCCCGCTGGAAATTTTGGCGCATCGATGAAAAATCGTGCAGCCTCCTATTTTTTTTGCGAAGAAATGAAATGCTACAAAATGGCAGTTTTGGGTACCGTGTTTTTCTCAAATTGGGTAAAAGACAAATCACATAATAGAGGCCTAAGATGCGACGGGGCTACAGAATGAAAAACAGATGTATTGAAGGTGTCTAAAAACGAGAGAAAGAAAGAGAGAGAGAGAGAGAGAGAGAAGATGTTTTCTCTCAAGGTAAGAGGAGCATCCTGTCTCACTCGGAGTGAGAAAGGCACAGAAATAGATGAAGAGAATAGAATAGTTCTGATGTGAATGTATCGTTCATTGTCCACTTAGCAGGATGATGAGGCATTGAAGAAACTTTAAAGCATATAGCAAACTAATTACCGGCGCAGGAGTCCTAAGCACCAACTATCACAGTCGACGGAGATGCTTTGCACGGGGCTAGCGCCGAAAGAGGATGGCGTAAGCCGAGCTACAAATGCTGCACTACGTCGTGCATTATAGAGCTGTTTCTGTTCCTGATCTATCTACACCACTCTCATAGCCCTACCGTGAGCCCACCAAGCGGGGAAGCAGCAGTTGTTTGATGTACCAAAGGAGTCATGGTGCCCAATAGGAGTCCCTGGATGTTAAGATGAGGCGGCGCGTTTTTTTTTTGGCTGCGACACAGACAGGAAAAGTCCATGTCCATCTTATCATCTCATGTACTAGGGTGTTCGGTGGACCCCGGTCTCCGGATGTAGCACTATTTCGGGTTCCCTGGGCTTCAGTCTTTAATTTGCCACAGTTGGGAGCGCCAAGGGCAGAGCAGGCGGTGCGGCATGCCGGATCTTTTGCATGCCGGATGTGATCAATAAAGTCTTTTCTCTCTCTCTCTCCGGTCTACTGTGGGCTATCGGAGCTGGAACGAAAGGAGCTTCATTACTCCCGACGCCGTTTGTGGCCACCGCAACCAATGCAGTTCCTGCAGGGAATGCGGCGCCGGGTTGGGCGGCCGGAGACAACCTAGCTGGGTGCGGGTGGAGGGTGCACAGGCGGGGACTGGGTGAGGCTTGCTGGGCTGGATTGCCGCCAAAACCTACTCCACTTCGCCCACCGGCAAGCTGCATCAGCGTACCTCCGCAGGGGGAAAGAGGCGAACCTCTATAGGTGGTAATGCTGGGCGGTCATAGATAGGTGGTCATGCTGGCCTTACATTGCCCAGGGAAGTCGACCACGGCAGAAGTCGGTGGCATGCCCGAAACGCTGGAGCTTCAAGCAGCTGCATGGGTTCGGAATGTACGGGCGGGCAGTACAATGTATAATGCCTACATATATGGACTCCGGAAGGGTGGATCGGGCGAAAGTCACGATAATGATATTTGTTTGTCATCGCGGCGTATAGATATGCCGCTAACAGCCTTCACACCATTCGTCCCACTGCCTTTAAAAAGGTCGACATCGGTTTCGGTAATCAGATCTGCCTGAGTGATCAACCCTTGAGAGCTTTTGGGGCGGCGGGGTGAAGGGGGGCGATCCCGACGTCGCGGTCTCCAGTGCGCGTTTGTTCAATTAAGGTTTTTGGTGGTTGCTTCGTGTTAACCTCAACCAGGGCATCACCTGTGCTGAGTTTAGTAGCGTCATTTTTGTGTCCAAGTACACTTTGAGTGAATTTGTAACTGAGGAATAGTGACAGGGGAGCAACCGCATTGGATTTATCGACAGCTCTAACTATCAAAAAAACAAGGACAGTTGTCTGCCTCTTGGAAAAAATTGTCGGCAGGGGCAGCAATAAACCTTTGGTGCGGACCTCTTTCAGGGTCCAATTATGCTAGGGGGAAGGGGGTTATGTTTATTTGATGGCATAGAAAAATGAAGAGGGCGCACGTTCTTCTTTGCTTGGTTTACCCCGAGGTCGTGAGGGGTCCCGGAGCTGCCGGACTTGTGAAAAGACAGGGAGAGAATTGGTAGAAGCTTGACCAAGGGTCCGACTGCGACAGTTTGTGGTTACATACCCTCCAAATATAAAACTCATTGCCACGGTTCACTACAGCCGTGTTACACAGTGTCGCCAATACATTCACCATGGATACGCTAGACGCCCGTGTGGTTCGTTCATAATATTTATTGTTCGGTGTTGCTGTAAAACTCTCCCCATAGAGTTGCAGCATGTATCTAATCGTAACTAAATTTTACACGTTGGCAACCTTACACTATTTACAATGTTATTAAGAAAAAGCAAAGATGCGGAAATTTCCACCTCACATAACAGGAGTAGGGGGCTGCTGTGAAAGAGTTCTGGGTCATGAAGTGGCTCCTCTTGGCCTGCTTCGACGTTAGTACAAGACAGGCCTCCTGGATGATGTTTGCATTGACGTAAAAGGGGCAGTCGAATTGTATTTTATTATTAGCGCAGTTGAGATTAGTGAGCTGTATCGTTATCACGATCTTTACAATACCGTCACCATAGGCTTCATTGGTCAAGCAAAGGCGAAAAACTGGGGATTTCTTTTTTTTCCGTGAACATCCCAGGGAGCTCTCGCATACGCTCTTCTAACGTGTGTAATTGGGGAATGTAGATTCCCTCGATGCTTTGAAAACGTCTCTTCTTTTGTGCACTTTTGTGCACTCAGTATAGCTGGGAACAGGTGTCTCAGTGCGGGCCAATGCAAAAAGAAGGGCTGAATACTACAGAAGCATCAGTTCTAAGTGAAATTGTCATAATCGTGTAATTATTGTCGTGTTAGCCCCATTCACAAGGAACACCGTGATATTGTAAACTCGGCGTGTTGCTTGATGCTTTTTATTACCAACGGATCTGGTAATATCAGTGTCATTCGTTTGTGGCATCGATCTAAAGCTGGCACAGCAAAAGGGAGAGGGGAAAATTTCTGGTCTAAGAACTGCGAGAAAAATTGGCGTGGAGGCAAGGAACTAACTAGCAGGTGTGTGGAGTGAGCTTCGCGGAGCTGGACTTCGGGTGGGAGGCGAGCATTGGTGATGCGGTGCACCAAGTAATGACATATGATCTGACATTTACGTATTTTCCTGGTTGAGAGAGATCGCGTGATTTCAACGGAATCAGTGTCAGATCTGCCCATGAGGTGGCGTGACTAAAAAAACGCAAGGTTCATCTAGTGAGGACCTGGAGCTGCACTGTTTCCTTATTCTTCGAACCTCAATTGCGAAGGGGGATTAACTGTTTGCTATAAGTGCGACGTTTGACTTTAATTCAGGGACAGCAGAATGCGTGGCGTGCTCTCAAAATAGCGGAATATGTACATGTTTTGGTATAGCATAACGTTTTGCACACTCACTTATTTCGGTGCGTAGGAGCTTTTTCTGCAGAGGCGTAATGATTAGTAAATTGACTCCTTACCTGATTTTTTCTTATAGCCCGAATCAGAGCCACCTGGTCGTGTAAGCCATTGAAAAAAAAAACACATTTACAGAGAAACGTGCCAGAAAAGTCATCCTTAGTCATCAAAATATTTCTTTAGAGCCATGACTAACAGCTAGAAATCCCTCTATACATAAGACATCAATGGCTAACAAACCGTTAAAAATTAGTAACAATCACCATAGGCAAACTGTACAGCCCAAACAATGAAAATTTAATAATATAATATGAGCCCTACAGCGTTGAAAATAATACAAGTATGTAAATAACGGCTCTGATACATTAAATGAAACTCCGGGAAAGTATCAGCCATAAGAGGAACAACACAATCATTTTTTGTCTTGTTTGACTGCGTGTGTATGCACGAATCGACGTAAATCTGGGGCAGTACCGAACTCATTGGTCAAGGCCGACCTAGGAATGCATATTAGGAAACAAAATGTTGTACTTTTGTAACTTAATTTTAGTTTTTGAACATGTTGAACCATGTCAAGTTTGTTTCTGGCATCGCTGCGTCTGTGTTCTAACAAGAAAATCTCCCGGAACACTCTCTACTGTTGCTCAGCGGCACACAGTTGATTATAAGCGGACGGCCCACCGCTACAGTTATTTGCAGGGGTGAGCAATGACACTCTGCATACATTATGCCAGCTCCAAATGGTCGGCCGCAAAATGAGCAATATAAAGTCATGCATTGCGCGAATTACAGAGGAATATTACTGGCAGTGAAATCGAAAAGCTTCTAAAAGAAAGTGTCAAGCTTCAACTGTCACCCCCTTTTAGAAGCGGGTGCCAAGAGGGTGCCAAGCTTCACAGCGTCAATACCGCTCTCTCTCACGACATCCTTTCGCAAGCGTTCCTATTACCTACACCTATGAATGCGCACTACACCTTGGATTTCATACTGAAACCAGTTTTACACACGCACAAGAAGTAAATTGGGAAAGCCGCCAAGACAACGTTTACTACGTCAACGCCGGGGATCATTGCCGGCATAATGCCTTAGATTTGTTTTTCCTGCACTTCCGATACCATCGCACACATCTCGCTCACCATCCGCACCAGTAACCCAGGCCCGCCTGAAGATGTAGCAACACTATTGAAGGGGTCTTAAACACGGGTCCTTACTGGTCATCCTGATTTGATTAGGGTAGTCCAAATTTTGCCTCAAGCGTTGTTTCTCGTCAGGCCTAAAAACGTCTCCAAACACCGACCCCATTCCCGTATATGTTAGTGGCCGCAGCGCACGCTTTTTGTCACAGTAGCGATCTCCTCACCAATTCATGTTGGGTCAGTTTCGTCACCTACCCAAATTTTACAGCAGCTGATGGGAGAGTGGCCTCAGGCGTTGAATATTTAATACATCACCACCTCCGTAGCCGTATCTAATATTTGCGCACATGCAACGCACTATGCATTTGAAAAACGTAAGTGGAAGTTCGCGCTAAATGCGCCCGCATGTTCTGAGCAGTTGGGGTAAAAAGGTTATTGTTTGGCAGTGGGACAGCCGAAAGGGTGGGCTCAATACCGGCGTATGAGGATTGTCACTTGTTGCCGCATGACTCTTAGCGGTAACGGTACCGCTACAGACTACCGGAGTGATGAGGGTGTCTAGCAAGATTGGCCGGTGGGTTTGTATTGTACACGGAGAAGAGAATTGCATTTGCAGAAGAGAATCATTCGTACTGGGTACCAAAGGGTGGTGACTTCTTGCAGAAATGCGGCTTTGGCGGGGAACACCAAGAATTATCACTACCAACCTACTAATCTCGAAAGGCAGACACAAAACTTTTTTGCACCCTTTTAGCCAAAAAAGGTGTAGCATCAGTGAAAAAAGGGGGTTGAAGGCCTTTACACCCTTTTTCTTAAATCTCAACACCCTTGTCCTAGCTCTACGCCCTTTTTGGATAAAAAAGGGTGTTGATCAACTTCAACACCCTTGGTTTTTCTTAGGTTGTTGAAAGGGTGTGGAAAAGGTGTTCAGCTGTTCATTGAATAAGGCCATGTTTAGATGCAGATTACCACTGAAAAGAAGAAAACATCCCCTCATATACTCCTCTACTCGCAAGAAATTTTCAAACGCAAAAAATAAATAACGGCTTGTATGCAATGATCGCTCGTTTCCATAGGCGGTGCACCACATGTGCCAAGTTTAGCTTTGGCACGTGAAACACCAATTTGAACCTTCAAAATTAAAAAAAGACGATGGTCGTGTTACGAAAGGGTGTTTACCGACTGCAACACGCTTGGCTTTCTGTAGGTTGTTGAAACGGTGTGAAATAGGTGTTAAGTTGCAAAAAGAACAGCGAAGCTTGCGGTGGACCTTGTTTCTTTTGGTGTTGCTAAGTTTTGCTTTGTTTGCTAAGCCAGCAATGTTCTTGCTAAGCTAGGATTACCGCTGAGGGGTGAGGCCATGTTTAACCGGATTTTACAAGGCTCTTCCAATGTGTCCCCCCGCCCCACGGCCAGCGGATCCAAGGGGGAAACAAGCTAGGTCGGCCCCCAGGTATGCTGCTTCTCCAGCCTTGCACCCCTATTGCAATTTGCGCCAATATTTCTTCCTTTTAGAATAGAAAAAAGACGTGTACTTTTGAAATGGTATAGTAAGAGGTGCGCATACGCATACGCCCCTTGTTCTCCTACTCTAACAAGCTCCAAAGCCGACTTCACTGTAAAATACCCTATTTGCACGGTGCACCCTTAACAGGTGCCGGAGTTCTGTTTCTTTGTATTTTTTGATAACGCCACCGAAACTCGCTCAAGCTTAAAGTTCTTCACTGGTAATAAATTATGCCAATTAATATTGCTTTAAACATCTTTAGGTACAAAACCCCCCCGCCTGTAGAAAAAGTTCAGTCCACAGGTACAAAATGCCTTTAAATTTGGAGGTCGCTTCACCAGTGTTTTTAGTTGGCGGTCTTTCCTTACACCCTTTTTCTTACAGTTTTTTTCTTACGCCCATTTTCGTAGTTTCGAACAACCTAACTTGTAGCTCAACACCCTTCTTGAAAAAGGGTGTTGAAATAATGAACACCCTTTTTGTAGGGTGTTGAGGTGGCGGGAAGATTTGTTTGGTAGTTTTTAAAATTCTATACGTTATGAAACATAAAACTACCTCGGAACTAAACGTTTTTCCAAATCCGCATGTTGATTTGTATATTCTCATAGTAAAATCAATACTTCAAAATTAGCGCTAAAATAACTGTTTGTTTGCGAAAAGCCCACCGACTCGATTGGGGGCTTTCCTGTGCTGGATATAAAAGCAAGAACAGCACATGTATTACTAAGTAAGTATGCACTCCCTGTACCGCTTGCCTCCCTTTGGTTTTCTTGCTCAATTCATTTGTGTTCAAGTGTAACTTGTGCGTATTGACTGTTCGCGTTGAATGCTGCGCGCTCCGCCGATTCACATTGCCACTGCGCATGCCATCATCTTAAAAAAGGGTGTGTGGCTCAACACCCTCTCTTTAAGGTGTTCAGCAGCCTTAACACCTTTTTTAAGGGTGTTGAGCTCAACACCCTTTTTTCATTTTCACACCCTTTTTCGCCGAAACACCTTTTAAGGGTATTAGCCAAGGGACAATATTTTTACACCCTTTTCAGCCAAAAAGGCTCTAAAAAAGTTTAGTTTGTACCTAGTGAGGCAATTAATAGCCAGTAATCTCTGAATTAGCAAGGCAGAGGAGAGCAGCGAGGTAGTTTTTAAAAAGTGGTAATGAAAATCGTCGGTGATTCCGTTGTCGCGGAGAGCCCGATCCGCATGCATGTAGTCTGAGCAACATCGATGGCGGACTGGAGCACCGGAAAGCACGTTGTTTAGCTGTTTTAACGATCACCGGATGTTCGAGAACTAAGGGTGAAATATTTGAGGAAGGACACTCTTGTGCAGACGATTGGGATTCATTATAGGCGCACGTATTGACGCAAGCAAGGACGCCTCAAGTGGGGAATATGCACTGCAAGCATAGTATGTGTTAGGGTTAGAAATGAAAGGGAGGCGGAGTGAGTGCAAGCTTGCGATCTGCCCTCATAAAGGTGAGGAATCACAATAGTCCAAAATCTAAAACGACTTGTATTTTGTTTTAGTAAAACCATAAGGAACAAAAAATTTTTTGCAGATGTGGTGTAATGCAAAATACGACGCGAACAAGATACTTTTAATTTTACAGCTCATATGGCAGCCCAAGCTCAGTTTATTAAAAATAGGGGTTAAAATAAACATTTAGCATAAGGTAGACCACGTGAAAGCAAACCAGATATATTTTCTTATGAGGAATGCATTGCTGTAAAGCCACAACCATGTTTCAACACATTGTGGAATCACTGTGGCCACATAAATTAGTACCACATTACCGCCTGCCTTTTTTCACTATTTTCTCTATATATACTACCGTGTTGGATTCCTTAGCTTGTAGGAATGCTGCCTACCGAAAGGGTTCAGGCAACAGCCTCGTCAAAACATCACGGCACAGAACATTGTGACAGGAATAAGGGGCTTTACTGAAGCAGTGAAAACGATATGTAAAGGGCACAGAAAACACAATCACCAAAACACATCACCAAAATACTTCAATGTCCGAGGCTTACGGCACGACGGGACGGACGGCTGGCCGCTTAGTGCCGTGCGGGCTCCTTGAAGGTAGCTGGCGGTGGCTTGTCTCTCCTGGCTGGCGGCGGCACTCCCGACCGGTGACTCCCCCGGCCAAGAAGCACCGCTGCGATTATCTATGGTGCACAAACCATGCCGCGCCCCCCTCCATCGCACAGTCTTTCCGCCCAGCGTTCACACATGGCAGGAGATGTGGCGCGCGCTAGTTCGAATGCAGCAACGGAACAGCTCAGAGGGAGATTCTCTATACTTCCCTGCCCCCCGCCCCCTTTCAGAAAAAAAAAGAAGAAAGACAAAGTTCTTGGCACATTGCCACGCGCACACACCCGCACACAAAAGGTCCCTGTCTGGCCACTAATTGAGTGCCGAGGTTCGGCTCGTCGGTCTCGTGAGCAGAGTTCAGTCCTTGCTGAAGTGGGCGAAGGTGAAGGTGATACACTCGCAGGCTTCGGCGCGTTGGCTGGTAAAAGGAGACAAACAAGTGGTGGCGGTCCGGGAGGCACGCCCAACGACGGAGTGGCGTGCCGGATTGCGCCGACGCGACGTTCCACGTAGCGCTCGGACACATCACGGTTGCAGGAGGCCCAGGCCCTGTAGCACCACAACCAACACAACCAATCCGCGGAGCTACCTTGCTGGCACTTCTCGAGGGAGTGAGGCCGTCCGGCGTGCTGCGGGGCTGGTCCGAAGTTTCAGCACCTGGTCCAAGGCATGCTCTGCGAAAACAACGTTCCATTAAGAGCCACATTGATTTCACACTAAAAGCAGCGGTAACGTGGGCACTTTCATGCAACTCCTCGTTGGGGTGGCACTCTGTTGCCGGAAACTGACAGTCCGGAACAATGCCATTGAGTGAGACCGGCAACGACAATTTCATACCGCCCCCCATACTTTGTGAACCCCGCTTCGTCCGCTGCGGTACTTGGAATTCGTCTGTGCGGCCGACAACCACCCCGGCCAACAGGCAGGGATACCTGCAGTCAGGTTGGTTCACACCTGGAAAAGAGCTTTCAGTCTGCCTGAAAACATCCGCATCATCTATGTTGTGCTCGTCAACGATGCTGGCTGATGCATTAGTTATATTGTGAAGTGACCATTCTTTATTGTACATAACAGCGCTAAACTAACCAGTATTAAGTTCGGGTTCGTCTAGGACCGGGTGGCTTTCAGCTCCATAGCCCATGGTTTCCGAGACGGGGTGGCCTCCGGACCCGTAGCTCGCCTCGGCAGAGACCAGGTGCCCTTCATCATCAGGACCATGGGTTGAACCTGGGCGTCTGGGGCAGCTCTTTATTGAGGCCGCATGATGCGGCTCGGGTGTGGGCTGACCGGAAAAGCTGGTGGGGCTGTCGCATGGGAGCGCTTGCTCCGACCGCCGCTGTGCACCATCCGCAGTCTCATCCGCTGCAGGCCGAGACGTGGGCTCAACCAGGAGACGGTCACCATCGGAAGCTGCAGGGCTCGTCGCGCCGTCGTCAGTGCTTGGACAGGGCGGCATCTGCGGTTTGCTGAAAAGCTGTGCCTGCTAACTTCACAATAGAATTCCAAGCTCGCGCAAGTCAGCAGCCAGGGCTGCTGACAGATGGGGGAAGATCAAACATGTTGCCCTGGCGTGAAAAGCTGTTCTTCAAGTTAGAGGATTATGCCAAAAATGAAAAGGAACCGTCTATTTAGAAGTGCGCAAGGCGAAGATTGCATTTTGTACAATTATGAAAAAAATTCTATTGCAGGCATTTCTGAAGCTTCGCCGTAATGCGGGTGCGCTACGGATAAAGGATGCCACCGTATAACCGAGCACGCTCCAGCACAATGTCTACGGCGGGTAATGCTTATCAGTTGCGGCACTCGCCGGAAAATGGACATTCGGTGCCACGGGAAAAAAGCTGTGCAGTGCGCAGGCTCGTTGAAAAGAAATGAACTCGGGCGAAAGAGCAACAACATTATGCCGGGCATTCAGAGCGTCGAGCGCAGTCCGGAACAGCAACAAAATACATTCCGCTAAGCTGAAGTGCTCAGTTTCGAAACACAGCTGTCACTCGCAAAACAAAGGCCCGAAAGGTTTACTCGCAGCTTGCTCCTGTGCGTAATCGTCTTGCTGACAAAGGAATTTGGCAGCCTAAATACACGTTGGGCGCCCCTGTAGGTAATGCTGCCTACCGAATGGGTTTGGGCAATAGCATCGTCAAAACATTACGGCACAGAGCATTGCGAGAGGAATAAGGGGCTTTACTGAAGCAGTAAAAACGAAATATACAGTGGCACAGAAAATACAATCACCAAAGCACATAACCAAAACACTTAATGTCCGGAGGCTTACGGCACGACTGGACGGACGGCTGACCGCTTGCTGCCGTGCGGGTTCTTTAAAGGTAGCTGGCGGTCGTTTGTCTCTCCTGGCTGGCGGCACTCCCGGCCGGTGACTCCAAGTACCGCTGCGCTTATCTAGTGTGCACAAAACGTGCCACGCCCCCCTCTAACGCACAGTCTTTTCTTCGTGCGTTCACAGATGGAAGGAGAGGTGGCGCGCGGTAGTTCGAATGCAGCAGCGCGACAGCTCAGAGGGGAGAATCCCTACAAGCTTGATTGGTGATGGCGCGAAGTCGTCTTGACTTCCTTTCGGGGGCTGTTAGAATATTTCTTGGCTTTCTTGCCATGTTCATATACTGCAATGACTCACCAGCAATATAAACGGCTTTGGAGGTGCTGTGTGAACCAAGAGCACTAGAGCGGCGGCGTAAATGAATAACTATGCTGCAAAGAGACCATGACGAAAACATGAACATGGGTTCGGTTTGTAGTGGACGTGTCCCGTACAACCACAGAAACGGCTCAGTCTATCTTTTCCATTGCTACTCTGCTTATTTTGCTCATCAATTATGAACACTAGAGCAACAAGCCTTAAATTTGCCTTGGGGCAATCACGCTTTCTTCCTGATTCAGGCATCTGCTTTCCAGTTGTTTCGTGCTTACAAGCCACGTACTTACTCAAGGTATCAGCGACAAACGCTGTGACATTCCTAAATCAAAGTAGCACGTAGCAGTGTTCGCTCGCGTAACAGTCCGCCTTGCCTGGCTGTCACAGCTGTCGCCCTGCCACAAAAATCAAAAATGGTTCTGCACCGTCAACCGAAGCATATAGTGTAGAAGCATCAGGCATTTTCTAAATTGCTTTAATTGCACTACTGCTTGTACTAGGCGCTGTGCGAAAATGTTGACGTTTTGTCACTGACAGTATGTATCTGCCGGGCCATCGCCAATGTAAACTTATGTAGCACCGTTTTGAAACCGAAAATACGAGGGCCATAGTTCCTAAATCGGTGTCCTTCAGGCAGAAGTTTGCTATTAGAAAATACCTGTGCATAATATTGTGACAATAATGTCCCAAGCATACATCCTCTTACCGTGATGTGTAGTTTTTGTAGAAAGCAAGTATAGAATCTTATTGTTTAATCGAGGATTCCGAAGCTGAACGACGTGCGTAAGTATGCACAACCTGTTACATCGACAAGTCAGAAAAATAACAGTTTATGAAATCAACCGCTGCTACATACCCGCCCAAACAATATTTAAAGGTCGCGTTTTGTTGTCTAGTTTTTTACACTTAAGCACAAAATACAGCACTGCCCTCCCTAAGTAGAAAAAAATATTAGTAACACGTTGCTCTAAAAGAACGATCGTTCAACAAGACCCTTTCTAATCAGGGATTTCTTGGTGGTTGTTTTCATCCATTCCACATGGTTCGCAGTGAGTCTTTTTGAGCATTGACTTCGAGCCGCACTAAGGAAGGACGTTTCATTTCAGGGGTTTCGACCTTGCCATTTCAAAATTCGATTTTATTCGAATCGCGTTCAACCGTCCTCGTGTTTTTTTCTGTTTTTTCGCATCTCCAAGCACCTCTCATCAAATTGAAAGTTCTTCAATCGTGTAGGAATGGCTTAGTATAAATGGCATCGGATTGATAACTCCAGGCACCCAGTTTCATTTGCGGCTACGAGTCGCGTTTCGTTTCTTTCAGAACAGCCACGATCGTCAATAAAATAAGAGAAAGTTGGCGTTTCTGCAGTGTAGTGAAGTGCCCTTTTTATGCGGCTTACGCTACACGGAAGATGCATAAATCTTGTCTCTAAAACATATTTTCGCTGAAGAGGAAATGGCAGCCGATTAAGACGTTCATGGTTTCCTGATAGGAGGCCGGCACCGGTCATATTTAAAACAAAACCCACGGTGGGGGCTACCGGGATGGAGCCAGTTAGCCGCAGAGTGTCAGAAAACCTCTTTCCCCGATTATTTATGATGGTCACAAATATCTTAAATCAGAGTAAATACGTATTATAATAAAAAAATATCATGGTTCAACGATATTTGCGAACAAAAATAAATATTTTAACCCAGCTTTATGAGATCTAGTCAGCCGACTAACAGGCTGGCGTCTCATATGAATAAAGAGTCCATAGGCGGTGCACCACATGTGCCAAGTTTAGCTTTGGCACGTGAAACACCAATTTGAACCTTCAAAATTAAAAAAGACGATGGTCGTGTTACGAAAGGGTGTTTACCGACTGCAACACGCTTGGCTTTCTGTAGGTTGTAGAAACGGTGTGAAATAGGTGTTAAGTTGGAAAAAGAACAGCGAAGCTTGCGGTGGACCTTGTTTCTTTTGGTGTTGCTAAGTTTTGCTTTGTTTGCTAAGCTAGCAATGTTCTTGCTAAGCTAGGATTACCGCTGAGGGGTGAGGCCATGTTTAACCGGATTTTACAAGGCTCTTCCAATGTGTCCCCCCGCCCCACTGCCAGGGGATCCAAGGGGGATACCAGCACGTCATAATCATTGAAAGGCATGTACACAATAAAAGTGCCAAGAGTACAAATTATGAGGACCTTGCTTGCCTGATTTTGCAACGGATTGTAAGGTTCTTGCACTTTTCCGTCGTGCCCACGTGCCCCACCGCGCCGCGCCGTGCCCGTGCATCTGCTATACCTACATACCGCAACTGTAAGAATAGCAGATAACTTATGAAGACGAAGAAGGTAAGCCGGAGAAGATAAGAAGAACGAAGAGCTCGAAAGTTCGGTGAAGACTACACGTTGGAGATTGGTTGTGGGAACACGTTCGCCCGTAAAATACAAGTTTCGACTAGTAATCTTGTTTCTACAGTTAAAATATTACCTCAGTATGATCTGTTATGTCCCTATACGTGGCTATCATAAACAATTGAGAAAAGCAGATTTCTGATCTTCTGCCGCCTAATTTAGCTACGTTATGAGAACTACTACCGTGCTTTTTGTTCTAAATACCGCAGTGGCGCTGCCGTTCCAAATTCCGCATAAACGAGCAAATTGGTCGCATTTTTTAGGCGAAAATTGTTTTTTTATTTGCGAACAAGCTATTAGGTGCCGTTTTTTTCGGTTAAAGGCTAGGGGTTGGGCACGAATGAAGCAGTGTATTTCCCATAAAATAATTTCGAAGACGCGCATTTCTGAATGGTAGCACCCTCCGTAACCCTGCAAATAACAATTATGTCGAAATATTTTACCTCATGCTTGCGTAATATTATGTTCTTATTCAATAAAGTTGACAAAAAGGAAGGCTGCTATCCCGTCTTCTTTTTGGCACAGAAAAAGGAATTCGCTTTCTTTGAGGGCTTTGGAGCTTCGCAAAACAAGCAGCAGAAAGCTGTCTTTGCAATACTTATTTTTGTGACGAAAGGGGTGTACGGGTATTTTAAAAGAAAAAAAAAATATGCGAATATATAAAAATCGGTTGGTAGTGCACACACTATAGTTTACGACGGTTACGTGTACGCACCGTCCCAAAAAGCTCAATTTGCTTGCTTAAATTATCGCGCGTGAACATTGCCCATGGCAAAAAACTGCGCTGTCTAGCGTTAGTGAGGAAATTCCCTGTTGTCGCACCTATACTACCAGGACGTACCATTTTTCAGGGACTGTTTTAATAGGTCTGTTCGAAAACGTGCACTCTTTGGCGTTATCATTATGCTTCATCATGCGATATAAAAAGATCTCTAATTTCAAACATGCATGTTTGAAATGCTAATGAAATGGACAAAAATTGTTTTTTATAAAAAAAGCCTTCAGAATCCTCCCCACACAATAAAATTGGAGGCATGAAAGTTGTAATGCAACGTTATTTTGCCGTCTTGGTCATGTTTCTGAAGTAACACAAACACATGTTTTGATGTTCAGTTTCTAAATACTAATAGCATAGGGTAAATAATGACAAAGGAACTACAGTTCCTTCAGTAATTTATTACCTTCTTTCTTATACATGCGTCACAAACTCGAGCGTACGACGCCCAAAAGTGCCTTATATTTTTTCATTTATTGTACAGCGCCTAATTCGTATTAAAGTCGTCCGATCTATTCAGTTCGGTTGTATTCGCCCGGAGAAAATGCTGGAACTCTCTAGAACGATGATGCGGTCACGCGATCACTCGGCGGCTCACCGGCAAGAAATTACCAAAATAAAAGCACCGCCGCTCAGCTTTCACCGAAGCTTCGAGTTCTTCCGAGTTCTTCTTTAGCACTTGCCAGTGCTAAAGCGCACCGATGATTCCAGAAGGGAGAAAAAGGAAGTTGTTTCGGTCGATGGCGCTGACGAGTTGTGGGTTGTGCCCTGTCTCTCCGCGCCAGCAGTTATAAAGAGAGAGGCCGCGCCTAAGCAAACCAGCTACGTTTGGACGTCGTGTTGTGACAACGGCTTCTGCCAGTTTGTGCATCACACCATCGGCGATCCGCGCCCGGAAGCGCGCCAACGTACTACCGCGCCTCGAATCACCGTGATCGTCGCGGACGGCCTGGCCTACGACGAAGCCCCGCTTCACAGGTAGCCGAATCGCCTCCGACAGCCGTGCATCGTCCGGCTCGGTCGGTGAATATTGTTGGACTCTGTCTCTCATATGCATTTAACTCTTCGTATCCTTTTAAATGCCGAGAATTTCAGTAACTTACGATGTCACCCGCGTTGACGTCCGTAGTCCGCACCGCACCCTTCCCAACTATATAAAAAAATATTCTCCGGCGCCCGGTTTCGATCCCTCGACCCTGCGGGTGGAACGCAATGTACATGGTGCTGTACCCACTGCGCCACAAAGCCGACACAGAATGGGACGCTACCAAAGCGCCTTATATCGTTGACTCATTCAAATTCCTGCTGACGAGCGCTCTCTCGTCAGCAGTTGCCACAAGTGCAACAACGTTAACGTAACGCAAACTACTTAACGTCGTGCGCCCCCAGAAATGCTCTGCATTTGATCGTGCCCCTCGCGAGGGGGATGTTTCATTGCGTCTTCTCACGGTTGCGGGACCCGTGGCGCCATCTGGCGGAGGCGCGGCACAACTCGTAGCACTTTCTTTGAAAAAGCGCCTCGAAAGAGCGGCAACTATGAAATAGGGATGACGCGCTTTCGAGGCAATCTGCCGACGCGGCTGCTTTGTGTACAGACTCGGCGGCGAGCGTCCCGGGATTCTGGTGCCGACTTTTTCTTTACTGCACTCACTTTATACGTAAGCTTGTTGGACGCTTCTAAATTTGGGAATGGGCTACGTTGACACGAGCGTTTCTTGCAGCCCGGTGCGCCTGGCTCTGCGCGATCTGAGTAGGGATAAAACTTTTTTAGTTAACTGCTCTACTTTGTATTATCTTTTTGTTAACGCTCCTGATTATATAACTTTTGTCTTGTTTATTTTGAACTGTTTCTTGCACTTGTAGTCGATCTGAGTTGTCTCTCATTACCGTTAGGTTACCTCCTGGTTGTTTAGTGTTTTGCCTGTTTAAATATAAGTCTTTGTGCTGTTTTGGTTCAAGGCTCCGACTCATTCTTGCCGCTCTCGTGGGCGACAGCCGCACATCAGACGGCCAACCCCTTCGTCACCTGTGCCCTATAGATTCGGTGGGGTTTTTCGCTCGTTTGAGTCGACTCCCCACATCTACTAACAGCGCACCCAATTAAGGAAACGGGACAACATCCAAACAATTATTGTGAGTCATATAAATAATTAATATACTTCAAGCAGAACAAACAAAAGTATGTTTCACATAACAATTCAAAGCAGCAATTCCTAGAACAACTCCCCCAATATTGAAGTTTCTCTTCGCTCTTTTTAGGTTGTAATAATTAAGACATTTCTGTAGAAAATTCTGTAATTTTTCAACCAAGGTTTATGGTGTCGTGTTGTCTATTTGTGGTTATCAGGCGAACTTAAAGTTGGGAAGTCTCAGAACGCATAAAATAAGTATCACAATGGTAGGACTCACAATCTTGACGGTAAGTACCCTCATCATCACAACACAAGCAGCAAAGGTTTGCACAACCTTCTGAAAAAACTTTACCAACAGAGACGTGTCAAGCAAAAGTTGGTGTAGACTAGCTCAAAAAACAATGTTTTTTTTTCAAAAAGAGGAGCCTGCAACAAAGCAATTTCGACTCAGTCATGAAGAATTTTCTGGAAATGGTGTGATATACAGGCGAACCGGAGGAGTCAAAAAGAGTTCAATTTACTTCGCGCCAAAACCACATAATGTGTATGTATATAATGCACGGCAGGTGTCCTCTACAATCTTCAAAGCCGCGACTGTGAGGAATAAAAGCTCTAGAATCAAACGTCACTGACAGGAATTATTTCCGTGTAGTAAGGTGTATACAACTTCCCGATTCCTTTTCATGAAGCCAAACACCTAACCTTTCAATGGGGCATGCAACTTACCTGTCATACCTGTCCTGAAACTTATCAAAGCCAGTGATTTTGATCAACGTACTTACATAAAAGATAATCTTTGCAACAGAAGTTTTTATACCAGAGACACGTAATGTTACTGAGGCAAATCAAACTCAAAGTATAAAACATTATCTTTTATAAACACACTTTGTGAATGCACTTTAAAAAAATCTGTTGCACACGTATTCTATATTTTAATTTTTAGAGCAAAAATATAGCTTGGGTAAACAAACACTGGCGCTATCCCACCCTTCGAAGATGGATATCCAGGAAGGCAGTTGGAACCACTACAAATTGTGGTGGTGGACGGTGTAAATGTTTCGCATCGTCTCCGCGTGCTTGTCGCTTGTGCTCGGCCAGTGTAACTGTATAGGGGACAGAGTATCGGCCCCCATTTTTCCTATTATCTTTCGCCATTCAATAATCATTGGTCAGTTGCATTGCATGGCATTCGTTTACAGTGCGACGGTGCAAGGGCTCCGCTATATTGTTTTTGAAGCGTTTCAGGCACTCAAAGCTGGAAGGCTGAACTTGTCCTCTCTGCTCTGTGGCGGCGCGGCACTGACTTCGCTAGGAATGCGAATGAAAGATAATGCACGGAACAGCATTTCAGCAGCAGAAGTATGTCTAAAGATACCGTTTCGCTGCATCTTCGGGAGTGTTGCTAGCAAAGGACCCGGTCGAAGTTGACGGCGGTGCCCTAGATGCCGCAATCTTGCAACACTTAAAAACACCACATGGCCGCCATTGCTGATTTGCGTGAATCCGTGGTGCTACTCTAATACATTCTCTACTGACGCTACGTTCTTCTTCTCTGGCGGCAAATGGTGGGTCCTGTCTAAGCTTACACATGCGCTCGGCGTATTGGGCTTGAACTGCTCTTTTTACTGACATTAGTGCTGCCTAGGCTTGAAAGGTAATCACCAAACACATGGTCGGAGGAGATTGGTCCGATTGTTCACAGGCGCTTTATATTGATTTGTGCGGTTTTGATGCGTATTTTGTCGTTTCCTTAACCGAATTTCGACCTCTCTGCTGTATGCTTTATTGGCCTGACGGATGCACTCGTCAACTTAGGCCTTGGCGCCTTCACGTTTTCTCCCCACGATGACAAAACCCTTTGGGGTAGGGGTATATACCTTTGCTTTAAAAACCTGCATGACCAAAACGTTGTGCCATAGATTCGTACAGGCGCATAATGTAAAGAAACACATTCTAAAAATTACCAAATAAACTCTAGTAACTTGAACTTGCATAAAACCTAAAAACAAATGAATGTATTTCACAGCACATGGGCTACATCTTGTTATGATGACACAAATTACATGACAGGTAATAAACAGGGTTTATGACCAGGCCTTCTCTGTGTGAAGACCTGCTTAAATATATAAATAATTCTTTAAACTATCGCATTCACGTTGAGTTGCAAATGCGGTGGTAAAATGTACCCCATAATTGGATCAGTTTGCAGAGTGATGACAGGTGTCATATAATTGGAAATTTCGTCTGAAAAACTACGTTTCCACGTTTCAATGCACAATAATTTTTACTGCTCTAAAAGCTTGTACAATGCTAAGACTGATTTGCCTTATAAAACGTTGAATGTGTGTGAGTGTGTAAATCAGTAGAAACAAAACCGTCGTATCGCAGGACAATGCGTTTCAGTGAGCTACTACAAACGAACATGTGAAATTTTCTTGAGGTTGCGTTATATAGGATTAGCGCACCCGGTGTCTCTTATGCATCATAACCGCAAGTCTGCTTGAGAGATCTCCCGGCATTGGCTATTTTTAGGTATATTTTTTTCGTATCAGCAAGCTTGTTTTGTTCAACGTGTCATAAACCGACAAAAAAAACTAAGTGTACTGGAATTCGCTTCTGAATATTAGGGCATACTTTCTATGCCGTCTTCAATGTTGTGGGGACCAGGGTTCCGGACGCAAGGCTAGCTCGGCTGAACTCCGCCACGGACCGCCGGCCGGCGTAGCGGCAGAGAGCAGCAAGGAACACACAAACACAACGAAACGGCCAAACACTCGTTTATTGGCGTGCCACCAAATAACGTAGCCGACTCTTGCTCGTCCCGACCCAGCCGTCCGGCGAGGACCAGGAGGCAGGCGCAAGGGGGGTAGACAAAGGAAGGTGGGGAAGCCGGATCTCCGGTACTCACGTCTCTCCTCGTTGCCCGCTGGAACCCAAGAGGCCCTTCCTCCGTCCCGCGCACCGAGACCGGCCCCCCGGGGCCCCGAAGAGCCGGTCACGTGACGAGTGACGGCCACGCCACCGCCGCCGCGACGGGAGCGCCGCTCCGCCGAGGAGAGAGAAGGAGCCTTCCCCCCTCGCATCGGCGGCGGGCGGCGAGGAATGGGGAACGCGCCAGGACTCTGGGTTCCCACATCCCTCCCCCCTTTGACCGAAGCCCCTCGGACTCGAGGGTTCTGGCCGGCAGTGGTCTCACCGCTTGTTGCGCTGCATCGTCCACTCCTCGGGGTTCAAACAGTCCAAAGCCGCACCTGCGCAACTGCGCTTCAGTCCACATTGCACCGCACGTCGCCGCCACATAGTTCGCCACAATCCGCCGGTTGACCCGCTTTCGTCCGTCTGCACTCAAAGCCGGCCGCGTGCGCTGTCCGCCGGCCCATAGTCCGCAGGCCCCGCTGGCGAAGTAGGCTGGGCCGTTTGAAGACAGGGCCCGGGCAGCAGGCTGCTCCCAGGCGGTCACCAGCCGCAGCGGTTCGCCCCGCGCCAACGGTGCGTTTGCTTGCCGCACCGCCGGCGGCTTCCACTGCTTGCGGGTCAGAGGTGATGATCCCAGCCGACTGGACCCGGGCAGGAGGCCGCGTTGTGGTGCTGCCTCCCAGGTGGCTGGCTAGCCAAGCACCGGGGATGGCTGCCGCTCGGCACACCTCCGGCGGACGCCTCCGCCAACAGGGGGTGGGGCGCGATCAGCTGACCGCAGGAGCCGGCCCGCCGCGCAGCTCGCTCGCTGTACGGGCGGCAGGGTGCTGTTTCGGCGTAAACAGCCGCTCGGCTCTCGTTCCACCAGGGTAGCGGCTGGCTGGCTCGCAGCAGGCCTGGCGTGCTGGCGTCGTGGACCCTGGGCGTGCGGGCTTGAACCCTCAGGAGATGGTGGCCCACCCGGTCAGCGGACTCGCCGATTGCGGGTGTTGTAGCGGTGCGTCGGGAGTCTTCCCTCCGCGCCTCTCCCGAGCTGGCGGTCTCGCGCGCCCGAGGTTGGAGCATCGGCAGTATCTTCCCTCCGAAAGTACTGCTTCAGCTCGCCCACGTGAATGGGGCCACTGATTCGACCCGAAATCGGGTCTCTCATCTTGTAATTTATTCGCGAGAACTTCTCAGCGACCACGAACGGTCCGACCCATCGGGGTGCGAGACCGGCCGCAAACCCCGCGCAAGCGTAGCTTAGCGCGTGGTTCCATTTCAAGACAGTGTCGCCCACCTGGTACGCCACGTCTCGATGAGCTCGGTCATAGGCCGCCTTCTGGTCGGCCCTGGCCTTACCGCGACTGCGGTTTGCCTCCTTGATGGCGTCCGCCAACCGCTCGCGCAAGCGCCGTGCGTAAGCCGCGTCTGCTGCTTTCGCGGGGACTCCGTTCGGTCGTCGGGCCAGAACCGTATCCGTCGGCGTGTTCAGCTCTCTGCCGAACATCAGGAACGCTGGCGTGAAACCCGTACAGCGATTCACGCTTGTGCGCAGAGCGAAGGAGATTAAGCTCAAGTGCTCGTCCTCGTCTTTTTGCCGTCTGGCATATGCTCCGAGCAGTGGCTTCACGTCACGATTGCGGCGCTCCGTCACGTTCGACTGGGGATGATAGCACGATGTTGTTTGCTGCCTGACACCCATGGCCGCACACGCTTCACGAAAAAGGCTTGATGCGAAATACGTGGCGTTGTCTTTAATCAGCCGCTCCGGGAATCCGTAGCGACAGAACACTTCGGACAGCTTTTGCAGGATCTCCTGTGCTGTCGCTTTGCGCAGCGGATAGAGTTCAGCGATCCCACTGAAGTGGCATGTCACCACGAGTACAAACTTGTACCCTCTCTTGCTGCGCGGCAGCGGGCCCATCAGATCGCACGCCAGGATCTCCCAAGGCTTTGTGCTCACGATAGGCTGTAGCAAGCCCGGCGCCTTACCGCCTCGCGGTTTGCGCTCTTGGCAGACGTGGCATGTGCTTACGTAACTACATACGTGGGATATATGTGTGTGGTTCCTCGGGGCGACTTAGCCAGTCCTGGCGTAAGCCACCACGCTAGCTCGCGGCGTGTCAAGCACGCGGGCTCCCATGCCTACGGCAGCCCAGCGAGGTTCGCCGATACGAGAACACAGTAGACAGTAGTGCCGAAGCACAGCCGTTTATTTGGGGAATCCCAAAGCATGCGAGCACAAGGCTCGACGGCGTTCACGAATCACGCCGTCCGGGTCGTGACCGCGAACGGGAGGCAGGCACTCACGGCGCGCGACAAACAAAGCCCCCACCTGAGATACAAGTATCCGCCACCGCCGCGTTCCGCCGATCTCCCCTCGACCGGGTCTCCGACGAGACTCCCCCGACTCCCGTGCGCGCACGCTCGCGCCGCCCGCGCGCCCATGGAGGAAGGAAAAAGCGCGCCTATCCCCGCACACATCGGTGGCGCCATCTCTCGTGGGCCGCCGACGAACCAGCGGAGCGCCGGATCGGTTTCAGAGCACAAACGTCTCTCCCGAAGCGCGCGCTGGCTCGGGATCGCAGATCGCGGTTCTCCACGATTCCCACAATGTAAAGGCAACTCAAACTTGTTATGACGATGCTTACTGTTCTGTTTAACACCAGGTTTTATTGCGAAAAAAGCGCTATAGGCTAATTATGTCACATGCGCCCCTATCCTATTGGGATTGCGTTAAGAGTTCATCTTGTGCAGAGAAAAAGGCAGCAGCCTTCCTGAGCCGAAAATATTTATTTGATACAGATACAGTTCAGGTTTGTCCTGACCTCGCAATAACACCGGTGGCGTCTCACCAGTACACTGTGCAAAAACCTAACCCGATTCATCGCCGTGGCCCCGTGGCCAACGCGTAGTGCTGCTGAGCCCAAGGACGGGGTTGTGGCTCCCCGCCGCGGCGGCCGCTTTCCTGGTGGAGGCAAACAGTGAAAACGCCGTGTGTTCTAGATGTCAGCGCACGTAAGGATCCTCAGGTGTTCGAAATTAGAACGGCGACCTCCACTACGGCTTGCCTCATCGCCTGTGAAAGGTCGGCGCGTTAACGCACATAGTACAGAAAAAATGTACCCGAATAATAGAAAGACTGCTGTGTACTGCCACCAGCGCCTTGAAGCGGCAACCATCCGATGCTGGATAATGATCTCTGCATGCGCAAGGTGGGTATACAGAGCTGGTGCGTAGATTGCTTTGAGTGCTTTTCCTTCGTGCAATACCCGCGCAGAAAGCGCCATACTAGTGGCGAAACACATTCCACAGAAACGACACGTCTTTGAAATCTTTCCCCCCTCCTGCAATCGGTCATAAGTTCCCTGATACTGCCCTTGTATGTGTGTCAAAATAGCGGGATAGTAACAGTACAGAAGTCCAAGCCCTGGCCCTGGCGGCAGTCTCGACTGGGAACCTGTCGTGCCCTCTCTCAAGCAGGCTTTGACGCCACGCAACAAGGGGTTCTTAGCATATAAAAAATTCATAACCAATAAAAAGTACCAACGGGAGTCATATTTTGCTATAAGACATCCTATATTGCCCTTGCAAAAATGTCCTCCTACAAATGCCTTTGTGCTCAAAAATAAAACCGTGTTAAGGTTTGTCGTGGTAATCTGGCTTTCTGTCATGGCATTTCTTTTAGTAAAGCATAGCCATCTACGCAGGGAGTACGATCACAGAAAAAGGATGTAATTCTATGGCTATCTAAAGAATCACGAAAAACATACAAGACAACAAGACGCTGAGACGACTTTATCATAAAGTAGGGTTTTATAATTGCCACAACTAGTTAAATCGCACCAAAGTTGAAAACGCTGGATAATTACTATCTTCTGCCAATATTTTGCCATTTACGGAAGGACCATATTTTCCCTCCATTTACCGGGGGGGGGGGGGCATGTCCACATATTACTGAAACTACACCGAAAAATATTTGACAACTACTCAGTTAGGACAACTCTAATAATACGCAAAAGGAATCTTCGAAAATACAACTCACATCTCCACTGTTTTATCAGATTCTCGCCGGGTACAACTGCCTGTACACATTCCCCCTCCACTAGCGCCTGTCGAAAGGGCAGTTAGCAGGGGGCGGCTGCAGACAGCAGCAGATCAAGGAGCGCGTATATTATTACTGAGGTTGCATGTAGGAAAGGGGAAACGCGTCCCCTAGAGCAACGGGGCGCCCCCGCGCACACACGCAATCTGTTCCGAATTCCTTTCTACGGCCGCACGGAAGGGTCACAAGAATATTGGCTAAGCATGAACCCGCACGTCACAGTCACTCACTTGCTTACTGCTTGCCGCAGCCCTTCTGGGCGTTGGTTTTTCCACATACGGCATCGTACGCCGCCGGAGGGACTTGAAGGTGCGGTGTCGCGGGAACCCAAAACAATAACAAACTTTTGTAGCAAGAATACTATTACGTGGTGGAGGGACAAAAAAAAGCACTATGGCGGATGAAGCTGTAGAGCGCTATTTCAGGCGAGCAAAAGGAGCCTCGGAAAGGACGACCGTTCGTCGCAAAAAAAGACATTTTATTTTGTCGGAACTTTGCGAGACACCGTGTCCTCGTGGGCTCGCACGGCCGCGCAGCCTGTGACCATGTCGATCGGGGTGCTGCGCGAGGAGCGGCGCTCAATTCAGCGCTGTCGCTGGAGCTGCTGCTACAGGGCTCCCCAAAAGAGAGGAGCGAGAGTGACGATAGAAGATGTCATGCAAAGTTCCAGTCGACCCGCCGGGGTGGTCTTGTTTAAGGGGGCACAGCAGGCTCGAACGCAGTGACTTCGGTGGGAGGCCAGTTCAATGGCCACGGTTTCTTTGATTCCATTGATTTCCACCACAAAAGTATTCCAGCGACGGTGAACTGGATAGGGGCCGAGGTAATGAGGCCGCAATGATCCTCGGACGGGTTCGTAGCGCACGAACCTATGCGTGACAGTTTTGAGGTCAGGGTGCGTGTAAGTCGTCGGGTACTTTGGAAGGCGTGTGGGTTGAGGTCAAAGGTGCCGAAAAAGCTATCGTAGTTGACCGACGTAGTCAGTTGCAATGACGGGGTGTGAAGACTCGTCCAACAAGTCCGCTGGCAAACTCAGAGATGTACTATAGACGAGCTCAGAAGCCGTGCACGAGAGGTCCACTTTGTATGCTCATCGGATGCCGAGGAGCGTCAGAGGTAGTTTTTGAATCCACTCGGTTGGGCAGCCATGTTCGGTGAGTGAAGACCTGAGGTGTCGGTGGAAACGCTCGGAGCTGTTCGGCGCCGAGTCGTGCCGAGAAGGTGTAGTAGTTCTGTGAACAGGGACGACTCGAACTGCCGGCCGCTTTTGGTGACAACAGCGGAAGGGCATCCGTAGCGCAATAGCGAGGTAGAGACAAAGACTGGAAATACTGTTGATGCCGTGATGTTGGGAAGAGGGCAGGCATCGGGCCAACGCGTGAAGCGGTCAACAAAGGTTAGTATGTACCGGTAACGTTGGCAAGGGGGTAGGGGGCCAAGTAGGTCAACGTGAACGACGGAAGAGCGTTCATCGGGCCTGAGGAATGGCTTGGCAGGGGTAACGGAATGACCTTAGACTTTTGAACGCTGGCACGGCTTGCAGGCTCGTACACGGTCTCAAATGTCAGCGTTCATACGTGGCCAAACGTAGCTGGGCGCAATGAGTTTTTGAGATACCCGAATGCTGGGATGGGCCATGTTGTGGATGGCGTCAAACATGCGGCGACAATGTGAGGCAGGCAGGAAGGGAAGGAACACCTGTGCACGTGTCACAGACGATGGTCACACCACGAAACGGCAGGTTGTCAAGCTTGACTGCTGTAGGTGCTCCACGCAGAGGGGAGAGCCCGTGGTCGTTGGCTTTTGCGTCGTGAGAAGTTCCTGTACGTCAAGAGGGTCAGTACGTCTTCCTGCGTTCTTGGTGAAATGGCATTTACATCGTTCATGCGACTCAGTGTGTCTGCGGGGGGATTGACCACACGACTGACATGCTGGGTGTCGGACGTGAACTCCGAGAGGTGTGCTAGTTGAGGCACCTCTCGTGGAGTGTAGAGAGTGTCAGGGCGGTTCAAGGCGAACGTGAGCGGCTTGTGATCGGTAAAGATCGTGAAAGTGCGTCCTTCGAGGCGATGTTTAAAGTGAAAACCAGCGAGGAACGTGGCTGGCAGTTCGCCGTCGAAAACGCTATATCGTGTCTGAGCTGGAGTCATGCGCAATGAGAAGAAACGCTAGTGGTTGCCATGCACCTTTAACGCGCTGCTGAAGGACACCTCCGACTGCAAAACGTGACGCGTCGGTCATGAGTGCCAACGGAAAGCTCGCATTCGGATGAGCAAGCAATGAAGCGTCGGCGAGAGCGCGTTTGATGGCTCTAAATGCAGTTTCAGCTGCAGCGTCCCAATTAAGTAAAGTGAATGAGCGTTTGGTGGCAAGCAGCCTGTCGAGAAGTTCACGCAGCGTGGCACAGTTGCTAATGAAGAGGCGGTAGAAATCTCTCAGCCCTAGGAAGTGGCGGTGCTTTGTAACAGACACCAGTTTGGCAAGGTCGGTGATTGCCTGGACCTTGGCGGGGAGTGGACATATGCCCGTGGCGTTCAGATAATTTGCAAGGAAATCCAGAGCAGTGGCACCAAAATCGATCATGGAGACGTTGATGACGATGCCGTGAGCACCGAGACGCTCGAAGAGAAGGCGAAAGTGTTTCAGATGCTTTTTCACGGATGTGCTGGCCACCAAAATGTCGTCAACGTAGGCATAGACGAACGGTAGCACTCGTGTTATGGCATCAATGCAACGCTTGTATGTTTGTGCAGCGTGGCGGAATCCAAATGGCATACGCAGAAATTTGAACAGCCCGAACGGGGTTGTGATGGCAGTTTCGGGGATGCCTTCTTCGGGCACGGGGATCTGGTGGTAAGCACGAACAATGTATATCTTAGAGAATATTGTGGTCCCGTGGAGAGTGGCGTTGAAGTCTTCCAGGTTTGGAAATAGATAGCGGTCAGGAACGTTCTTGGTGTTCAAGGACCGGTAGTCTCCGCAGGGGCGCCAATCACCAGTTTTCTTCGCCACCATGTGCAGTGGTGACGCGTGATTACTGAATGATAGACGGATGATGTCAAGTTAATTAATGTGCTCAAACTCCACATGGTCGACTTTGAATTTGTCAGGCGCGAGCCGCCAAGGTGAAAAAAAACGGGAGGGCCAGTGGTGGAGATGTAATGACGGACATCGTGACGAACAGGCTGAGTCCAGTCAGGTGGCGCTGTCATGGTTGGGCAGTCGCGCAGCAAGGTCGCGAATAGTTCATCGGCAACTGTAACGCAGGATGGTGCTACATTAGTAGCTGCCTCCGCTGACAAACCTTGCACCGAGGGGAGTGTGGTAGCGTCAAGTAGTCGCTGCCGCTTTAGGTCGACGAGAAGGCCATGGTTTGCGAGGAAGTCGGCACCGAGGATGGCTGTGCGAACGTCGGCGACGAGAAAAACCTACCGGAAAACTCGGCGGAGCCCAAGTTTTAGAGTTAGTGAGCGTTGCTTCTAGATGGGTATGCGCGTGCCGTTCACTGCTCGTAAATGAGAGATGGCACGAAAAGCACGATCCGATCATGTAGCGGGCAAAATGCTAACCTTGGCGCCGGTATCCACAACAAACCTTTTTGCGGTGGTGCGGTCAGTGACGTGAAAGAGGCGACATTCCTTGTTTGGGTCGAGATCGCTTGTCGGCGTTAGCGGTCGGCCAGGCTGTTTTCTGATAAGGCGCAAGGCAGACGGCAGTGGCGGGCGTCAGCGCCGAAACGTTGGTGGTAGTAACGAATGCCGTGGTTGGGCGAGACACTGCATGGGCGCTCTGGGCGCTGCCGCTGTGATGACGAGCGACGACGTTGACGGGCACATTACGGCGAGTTATCGCAGGGTGTTGCGGCAATGACGATCTTCGCCAGACGGACGCAAAGGCTGTCAAGTCTGGATGAAGCTGACTCTCTCGGATGAGGAGCGGGGTGCGTGGCGCAGGCAGGAGCCGGAAGCTTAGCCGATGCAACCGCGGCCACTTCAGAAAAACGGCCGGCGACCTCCATTACTTTGTCTGCCAGAGCGGCGAGTGCCTGCTGATCCATGGCGGCGGCAGTGGCAAAGACCATTTGGACGCTGGAAGGTAGGCGCTGAAGGAAGAGCCCACGCAGCTGTGTGTCATCCATGGCAGGAGAATGCGTGCAAAGGATTTGCTTCTAGCGCCGTAGCAGTTGGCTTGTCCTCCGGTCGCCGAGCTCCTCGGACAAGAGGAGCTGCTGGGTGCGCGGGCGTTCCGAAGCAGCTGTGCGCTCCAGGAGGGCACCCTTGAACTGGTAGTAAGGCGCTGCAGGGCAGTTGTGCTGGAACGTCACGAGGATGCCAGCGATATTTTCTTTGGCTGTCGGTGGATAGGCTTCGACGACGTGGAGAAATTTGGTTTCTTGAGAGGTAATCCGATCCAGCTAGAATTGCGCCTCTGATTGCAGAAACCAGGTCGTCGGGGGGCACTTCCAGAATTGCGGCAGCCGAACGGTCAAGGATGAGACTGCTTCGCCGTGTTCTCGTGAATGGGTTGAGTCCAGATTGTCGAGAGGCATGGCTCTACATGTACCTCGGTGGCGTGTTCGGTAGGGTAACCAGTTGTAAGGCGCTATGTCAGGCAAGAGAAAGGAGCCTCAGACAGGACGACCGTTCGTCACAAGACAAAAGCTATTCTTTTTTGTCGGAACTCTGCGAGACCCCGTGTCCGCGTGCACTCGCGCTGCCGCGCAGCCTGTGACCATGTCGATCGGGCTGCTGCGCGAAGCTCGGTGCTCGATTCAGCGATGTTGCTGGAGCTGCTGCTACAAAGCAATCATTGGCCAGCCCGTCTTCGCACCACGCGCAACCGGCCAACACGCCCAGCAGGTCGGTATGTTATTCTGATCGGGGTTTGCAAGACACACTCAGGCAGCTCCGTCTTTATCCTTGAAACGCCTACCCCTGTCAAAGGTGACAGCGGTAGCGGGCGTAATATTTCATAGACGGGTAGAGTAGCAATCAAATGCAGCAGAAAAATTATAACTTACAGAGTTCTTAAGGCCACGAATGAAGTTGAGCTGCATTAACACGTGACCCAAACCATCTTGCAACCAATCGGCCAAAAAAAAGTATTTGAAGGACTTGGCGAAGCGACGTACAAAACCCGGGGTAGGAGTTAAGAAGCCCGTCTGGTCAGAGCGGCAGCTGTATCACTATCTTGTTTGAGTGGCCGGCAAAACATTAGTCTGGGGACGTCAGAGTGCGGCGTCAGTGTGCAGCGCCTATTCGGCGACCCAAAACGGGCCATGTAGCCTCTAAGGAAGCCGAAAACTGGAGACGATGCAGAGCTCCAGGTTTACGATGACCATGAACACCGCCCCACCTTGAGCACGTTACGCAGTGGCAGGCCGAAGTCACCTACCATGCAATTTAAAATAATAACTTGTCAGCTGGCTATCGCGACGCGATCCCCGGGAAAACACTGCAATAGGTTAGTGGTTTTCTTGATGGTTGTTTTCAAATGGCGCATTGCAGAACTGGTGACCCCTCCCTCTTCGCAACAACCTCTCAGTTTAACCTGCTGTGACAGCTTGAGAATGAGTCATTTCGATGGCACCGCTGTGCTAATAAGATATATTTCGTAATAAATACGAAAATCAATTGGATAAACTTTGATGTGCGCAAGTGTCTGCAGCCTTGCGGGTGATTTCGAATTTCCTGAAAACACCTGTGAGCCAATGCTAAAGCATGCGATGCCCCATGCGCAAACAATGACGTAAAAAACCCGGCATAGCGATTGTGCATTCTAACCCAGTGGAAATAATCGTTGCGCAAACTGCCGCCAGCTGCAATGAGCATGTTAACAGAAATATTTATATGGAACCGATTACTATTACGTATCGCGCCCGGCTGTACATAGAACTGGTAGTGTACACGGTATTGTGTGCATAAAAACCCTCATATAAATATAATGGGTTTGAAGAAGGAAAACAAGGCCCCATCCTGTCCTGATACAGAGTTTATTGTTGTGATCTATACCCTGATGTCGCAACTGGTGAGCTAGAAAAAAGAAGGGTTCGGTAGAATAAAAGAATGCATGTAAGGAAACACCTATTTCTAATAGTGATATGTGCATGTTCTTTGAGGAGACTTTGTTGTAGGAGTGTACTACCTTTAAAAGGAATTCAAAGGCGTGATTATACCGGAAAGAAATGACCTCCTAACGCGTTCAGGCGAGAAGGAGGGACGCCGCAAAATTTATATCATTTTCGTGCGCGTTTTTAAACTTTTTGCGCGCTTCTCTTCAATATTCCTAATTGCTCCAAACGCGGGTACGAGCTGGGCTAATACTCCACTGGCTTCGCGAAAAACGAGAGTGAGAACCACTTCATTTCGTACAAGACCGTTATGCGAGCATGGTTGGTGAAGGTGGTCTGAAGATTTCCCACGACCTGTATAGCCTTCGTCACGAGCGGGAGGTAGGCGACAAAGTGTCATGTAGGTTTAAAATGGCACGACGTTCCTGCAAAAACTACATTAGGCTCTATTGTATGCAAACGCAGGTTTGCGGGGCCGGGATATCCCCATCGGCTGCTGAATAGCGGGTGCACGCCTACATTGAGTACTTGTGACGCTACGGCGATTCATGATGGAATAGAATAAAAGTTACGATTAACACCTCACATTTTACCCATCGGTACTGCTACCACCGGAGAGATCGCAGTGGACGAGATTATGTGAAGGCCTGCAGGTGGGCTTAACCTGACCCTTCAGGGCCTATTGTCGCCAACCGGTAAGGGATATTGATGACCAGTGACTTTACGCTGCTCGGCACGTTTAGCTCTCAGGTGCAGGAGGAGACACCGAAACCCACAACGCTCATGACATAAGTAAAAATTACTCAAGAAACCCCACTCAAGCTAATAAAGCCTGAGGAAGCTGCCCATCTAGTCAGCATACAATTTTTGTCTCGCAACGTTATGCGCAATGTAACTTTTGAAATCAACCAGACACTGTTAGGCGGACAAAACTAAAGGGCGAGAACTGCCGAGACCTGCCACGCCCTTCCTATCCTTTCAGCTTTTGGCAGATCAGTCTTCCAAGCTCCGTGCATTTGTATGAAGCCATGTTTGTTGAGAAAGCCAGCCGAGCCTTGGTCACCGGAAATGATGACCTACGACACCCTCACCAAGGCTATTAAAACGTGTTGTCTTTTTCTTTCGCATTATATAAACTTTTTTTGTAATTTAAATTCACTCATACCGTTACTTCAAATGACGCCAAAACTATACCTAAGGGTGATCAGGAATGTATTTTTGTCGTAGCCAGAAGTCAAAATGCTGCGAATGAAAGGAGAGCGTCTCTACAAACAATACACACAAACACTTTGAAGAGCTAAACATTCAGTGAAATATTCCGAAACACGCCACAAGTTCCCGTGAATTTTCTACTGAGTAAGAAGCCAGTAGAAAGTTTGGTCATAAAATAGGTGCTCCTAAATTTGCATGAAATTCTTCACTGTCCTTCCGTTACTTATAAATACATATTACAACGTCTGGAATTTGACGTTGCAGTGGGTGGTAAAATTCAATATGTGGTCTAAATTATTTCGTACTCATTAACTGGATTGCGTTTGTTAGCACAGGGGTAGCTTCGACGAGTAAAACCTTCCAAAACCAAAAACGTTGGAGTTCCAAAAATTTCGAAGGGCCATTTTTAAGCATAGAAGTAACAATACCAAAACACTTACTGGTATTTTTAATGTCAACCGGTGAGAGCTCAGAATTGGTTTTTTCCACACCTGTGCAAAACTGCAATAAAAAGAAGTTATGCACTATTCTCTCCCGATTGCCTATTGAATTTTTTTATCCCTTGGTCTTGCGTGCAGAGACAAAACGAACAGGAAGTTTTACAAACAAAAAGGGAAGTATTGGACGCGGGTGCCACGCTCCCTATGTTGGGGAAGTATGTTTTCTGAAGCCCTCATTTAAAGGTGGTTGACATTGTTGTTCTTTTCACTGGGTAAGTTCGAAAGATAACCATTTTAGGGCATTGTAAAAGGTAATCATAAAAAGATATAAAAATACTAGTTAAATGACGAAAACGTAGATGGCGAGAGTAACAGAACCGCATGACACATCAACATACGCTGCTCTAGATCGCCTTTTGCGCGCTAGGCGTTTGTGCCTATTGCATCGTAAAATGGTTACTTCGACCGTTTGAGACGATAGCCTTTCTTATGCTGGCAAAACAGAAAAAATTTGGTCTCTTTGTTAGTGTGTCAAGAATGAACGGCCGGGCCTAAATACAAAGCATTGCTCGAAAGAAATTTATTCGTTCTCAAGACCTGCACAATTTCGAAAACTTTCCGTCTGTGTCATGGAAAGCAGGATTGTTGAGCCCTAAGAAAACGTTCATCACATTTGAGGCATTAGGTGGGTATATAGTAATAAACTGTTCGTCTAACAGAGACGATAAAAAGGCAAATTGCAAAATAAACATGACATTTACGGGAAGTATAAAAAGAATACAGACACAGTTCCTAGAAAAAACACCAGAAGAGCTCATAGGGAAACACATTGAATTCAGTTGAGGTAATTCTTTCCAAAGAAGAAGAAAAGAGCATTAGAAGCGAGAAGGAAGAGAGAAGCCTTGCTTCGTTTTCGAAGGTAGGCAGAAGACTACAGTATTTCAGCATTTGCTATATAGAAACAAATACAAATAATTAGGGATACGGATAGGCATAGTGAAAGGGATACCGAAACGGCTACGCACACAGGTGTAAGATCATAAGCAGGATGCCTGTCTTAACTATATTCAGTACGTCATTATTATTGTGCCGTGGCAGCCAGTGGTAGCCATAGCACGGGGCGGCCTCTGTAGCACCTGCAGTGGTTCGCCTAATTCGCGCCAACAGCGCACACAGGTGTAAGATTATAAGCAGGATGCCTGTCTTAACTATATTCAGTACGTCATAATTATTGTTGCCGTGGCATCCAGTGGTAGCCATACCACGGAGCGGCCTCTGTAGCACCTGCCGTGGTTCGCGTAATTCGCGCCAACAGCGCCAAATCCTCCCCAAGCAGGAGGTGGCATTTGAAAAACGCTGCATTATTCATTAGGGCAACGAGTGGCGAGGGGAGAATGGAGGTTGCTGATGCCGCAGGCGCTGTGACGCAATTTTCTCACGCCAGCAGGGCCTCGCCTGCCGCCGGTCGCTGCCTCATGAGCCGGTCAGGAATAGGACAAAGCGCGAAAGTTGGGCATTCCCGAGCGTCTGATGTTGCAGCGACCGGCGGCAGGTGCGAAAGTTGGGCGAGCGGCGGCATTCCCTTGCGGCCAATGAGGCAGCTAGCAGCGGCCCATGCTTCGTAACAGCCGCCACCCGTCGTTTGGTATGAGCGTGCAGTAAAGTGTTTATAATTGAACAAGGAAAACGTGCAAGTAATAGTGTGCTTTCCTGGGTGGAATTGTTGTTGTCGCGGTAATAATTCGAGCTTTACACAAACATTCTTTTTACTTTTCTTTTATTCAAAATTCATAAAAAGACGTTTTAAATTCAAAGACATGGAAACACATGTACTATACACTCATATTTAGCATGTACATTTTATGTACACACTATTGCACTTTAAGCCAAATCATGAAATAGGCAAATTTGGGTATACAATATTTCACAACAGGCAAAACAGTGTTACATACACACTTAGGTACACAATAACTGATTACGAAAGAAGTACTTAGAAAGGTCATGTTACTACACAATTTGCTCGCTCACGCCTCGACGGAAAAAAAAACTTGAAACTTCCACTCAATGTATACTTAGTTTTTGGGCACGCCTCCAGACAGGAATGTTTCTTACACGTCCGAAATGTTCGTTCCAGTTCTGACATACAAGAATCGGGAACCCATAATTAAACAAAGCAAGCACAGGTACCCTTCAAGGCCTGTCTTTGAGACAGTTAACGGAAACTCTGAAAAAAAAACGTTCATTGAACATTAACCTGATACAGTTCCGAGGAACCATGCTAACGCAAACAAAATGCAGCAGAAAAAAGTGCTGAAACACAATACCCACACTAGTCAACACTCATGCCTGGATTCTATCAACGTACAAAAAATAATGTGCAACCACATCGTATTTTCGCAGAACACAAATCAAACGCACCCATCTTTTTTTAATGGCGCGTGAACATGAACAGCCTGCTTACCGGGGATGGGGGGGGGGGTAGAAAGGCGAGGCGGTGGTGGAGAAGACGCACAGAAATAAACTCGCTCCTGTATTGCAAACCACATCGACCGAGCTCATTAATTGCAAATATCGGCTACGTTGTCAGAAGCTACCCTGTAGCTCGTGTCTGGGCAGCGCTTCTTATCCCATCCTGCCTGTCCGATACGGACCGATGTTCTAACTTTAAATCTATCAACCGCAAACCCACTCGCGATAAGATGACAAGGCGCGGGCGTGGAGGTTAAATTGAACAGCAAAGTCGGCAATGCTACTTTGTCGTTGTTTTTTACAGAGCGAAATGATTTCAATTGCGAGTGCAGGCAACGCATGGATTTCGGGTTGGCCTTCCAATTCTCCCTGTGCAAATCGATTGGCATTGAACATTGCGGCATTGCGTCAGAATTTTTCGGAGCACTGAAGCAACGCTTGACAGCAGCTTGGGCGAAAATATACGTTTTGGAGAAAGATAGCGCAGAAGAAATGTCTTAGGGCGTAGCACCTCCACGCCACTGAATTCCGTGGTATTAGTGCCGCAGTAAACGGCAAGAATTACATACAGTTGATCTTGCCGTTGTCGGCAGGTGCACCGTGATGACTTTGGAGTGGCTGAGGAGAGTCACCGGAGGAAGCGTTCAATGAATTCTCAAACCGCCCTCGAATATGGGCCGTAAAAAAGCCTCCAAAAGGGCGCACGAAAGAAAAAAATATACGCTGAAGGAAATGTGAATCGATGTTCAAGCAGTCAATAGGGCAATCATAAAACGGGAATGCCGCCACAAATTCACCTTACGAGAAAGAATGTGTGCGCCCAAGGCGCGTTTACTTTTTAAAACTCAGCGCACCTGCAAAAGCTGGGATATATTGGCACTTAGGTTTCCACATAAAGACAGCGGACAGGTATCATTAACTTCACGTTACATGCGCGAAGTATTTTGGAAACAGAAGAGTGCCGTCGGTGCACCTTTTTTTTATTTCACTGTTACTTGCACAAAGGTAATTTGCTTACCTGTCATGTTCGGGGAAGACGAAAAACTTGGACGAACTGTTTCGCACTGTGTTGCTGCACCACAGAGCGGCGCAGGACTAGGGACGCTTCTTCGTCTGCGGCCCTACGTTTAGAATACATTTGCATATGGGTTATAAAGCAGTGAAACTTTCAGTCCTCGGAGACGTTTAGGCAACCCGCACAACTCTTAGCACGCCGGCTCCCTCGTGAACGCACTGAACTGGCCCACTGTGCACGCTGAGAAAACAAAAACAAAATCTGCGCCGATGAGCTATTGCGCATGCGTCACGAGGAGCAGAAGAATAGACGGTGTGGAAAGAAAGAAACGCTGAGGGAAAAAGAAAGCAGGGCCACGCCGCAGCACCCTGCCACTACGATCGCGCACATTTTCGAAACCGAAAGTCGCCAAATTCGCCGACCAGTGGTTATAGCCGAAGCGAGTGCGAGCCTCCTTGGTCATCGAAAATTGTGTGCTACATTCCGTCTAGTTCAGACTGAGGCATTCACTACAGATCACAGTTCAAACTGCTACTAGGGTAGACGCTTCCAATTGAATGGTAGTATGGTTTCCACTTTCAACCACAACAGGTGCAAAGGTGCACTTGTGTCTTGTTTATACTATCATTATGATACTCTTTCTTTCCAGTCGTTCTCTTGTGTATCTCGCAATGACCCATGGCTTCGCCAATCGCCCATCTTATGCAAACGCTGCTATCGTGACATATTTGGCTACCAGATGATGTAACGATTTTCTTGGCGCAAGGCCGACTAAGAAGAAATAGCCCCAAAGGGTAGTAATATCACGAGATTTAAATGCAAGTAAAAGAAAAGCATTTCAGGAACCGCAAACACGAAGTAAACAGAAGGCGATAAGTGTGATTGGCGCAAAGAGCCAGGTTGCCAAAGATGCATAATAACAAATGAGATTTAAAATTTTGACCTCGGTGAGGGAGTCAAAAACGTGTGTCACCGAATGCATTGGCTCTTCTACTAAACACTACGACGGGTATGTTGAATATGTTGTGCGTATAAGTGTGGAAAGTGTTTGCGTCGTGTTCTGTCAACTGAAAGGCATTGAATGAGTGTGGATTGCGGATCGGCCCTCTTCACAAGCGCTGAAAATGGGTTTAGATGATCCAGTAAGCAGGTTGGGGCGTGCTACATATCTCTTGCCTATCTATAACCTTTCTAATGCAACTTCTGCGTATCTCTTGAGTGAATCGGTTTTGTGTAGTCCCATGTGTGGTTTTACAATGTGCAGCTTGTTGTCTGTCTTCTCATTGAAATGTTTTGGCTCTGTTTTACGCAGTTGTTTTATGCACGGCTTGAGGTCGGTGTAGGGTACTGTTTTTATGTGCGTTGTGTTTGTGAGGGCAGCAGCGGTTGCCATTTCATCTGCGATCTCGTTTCCCGTGAACCCTGAGTGGCTGAGGCCCAACAGTCACCTCAAGAGTGCAGTCATTTGCTGATTGAACTTCAAGATTCATGATGTGGTTTTAGGACCTCTTTCTGAAATGTAACCCCAGCCAAACGCTTAGTGAATGAGTGTAAATATTAGACTTGGAAATATCACATTCGACAAAGTCATTCCAAGGACAAACGTCTATATGCCTCTGGTGTAAAAATTCTGCCATTTACAGAAATGGTTTCAGAAGTTTTAAAATTGAGTCTGTGCACGCACACAACACAGTGGAGACAGTTTTGGAGGCGGCACTGTAAAATTGTGTACACGGGTGTTTCTCCTGCAGTGACAGAAAGTGCTGCAGAAGCGCATTTTTTGGTGCCATTCTTTTCCCGAGTTGGATAAAAGACAATGCACACGACGCAGTGAACACGTACCATGGCGCAATAACATCAATACAAGATGTTTTGAAGGTGTTAAAAAGCAAATATGTCGTAAAGCCGTCTGCCCTCTCACTCTTTGCGACACGCACAGAACAAAACGGAGGAGCGATTTGAAAGGAGCTGTGATGTGAATGTATCCATTAAAACAAGTTTAAAAGTATGGTTATCTAGTGATAAAATTTTAGAAGCCTGTATTAGATAAACATACGTTCGCTGATATTCAAGGCACCATTTGTCGCAGTCCACAACAGGATTTAGTCGGCGCTTGCACGGAAAGCACAGCACGATAGGAGAAGCCCCAAGTTCAGCACTGAGTCGAGCATTTTTAGCACCGTTTTTGTGGCCGACCCGTACACAACAGTTTTGTAGTGAAAACGATACCTTACCAAAGTGGTCAAAATGCGCCGCAGGAGTTGTTTGCCTGTGCCATATAATTGGTGCGATTGGGCTTTCATACAATTTATTGTTCCTGGATGTTTATATTTGTGTTGTTTGATGTGAGATGAACATGAGCTTTTCGTCCAATACCACACCGAAATAACTTGGGTTATTTCTTTAAAAGAATTGCGTAACCATCAAGTCTTACTTCAGTATCGGACCTTACTCCGCTCCTCTTTGAGAATAGGACACAGGTGCTTTTTGTGGGATCAAGTTTCAAACTATTTCCGTCTGCGCAGCCAGAACGTTTCTTCACCGGAAGCTGGACCTGACGTTCATATATGAACATGTTACACAATATAACAGATATGTATACGTCACCCACACACACTAAAGAGTATATTGACCGAGGCAATGCTTTCTGAAGCAGATTATTCTCGACAAATACAATGTGCAGCTCAGAAATCCACCTTTAGGCACGCCATTTTCTTGAATATGAACTTTTGACAGTGCCGACACGACTGTGCCACAAATTGTGCACGTGCCCAGGTAAGTATCAAGAGTGTTCAAAATGTTACCTGTCGCACAATAGGATTTCATATCTGCAAGAATGCTGTAATACCATGCTGTACATAAGCACTTTGCATATCCAAAAATACAGTCATGTTTTTACCATTTGCGTGTAAAGGCATCTCTCATATATGATTTTACACCAACCAGTTGATCATTGGTGAAACACCGCGCGCAGAAGCCTGTCCGTCAACTCTCAACATGACCAATGTGCTCAAGAAAGTACACGAGCCAAAAGTTAATCAAATTCTCAAAAAGGTTGCAGAGCAACTTTTCAGGTTATTGGGTCTACAAGTCCCGAGAAAAAAAGTGGTATTTATCTCTTTTAGAAGAGCCACAACTATTGCCTCTATCCAAGACCTCGGAAGGCGCCCCAATAGCGATACTTGGTTGTATACTTGTAGGAGTGTATCAAATATATGTGCGTGTAGGTTTCTTATCGTATATTTTGTAATGTTGTCTGCACCTAGAGATGAAGGCTTACAAGTGGCACGAGAAATCTGCAGCTCATGAAGTGTAAATTCGGAGTTATATGCATAGTTTGACCTGTTCTTGTCACGTAGGTCTTCTTTTCTGCGGCTGTTTTGCTGGAAGTTGTTTGTGTAATATGCAAAACTAGACAGGTGTTGAAGTGTGTGAGTGTGTTAACTTGGTCCTCAAGTGGGTCCCCTGTCGTGCCTACTAGGAGCAGGCTACGTGTGCTGTTCTTTGGTTTACATATTCACGTCCATACTTTTTGTGTGTCTGTGTATGCGTTTATGTATGCCTAGAAGGCACGCCACCTCCGTCTTTCTGCCCCACGGTGCACGCGCTTACCTAATGCCTTCGCCCTTTTGAACGAGATAGGGTTAATGTGTGTGGGATATGTACAGAGGATATGCCACTATCTGTTCCCGGCCTCCAGCGCACGCCTACAGTCGTACATCCATCAGGGACTCCTTAGGTGGCGCGGGCACAGGAGCCCGGGGGGATTGACGTTTCGGCGGTCGCGAAGATTTGCGGCGTGGCAACCTGGGTTCCCCCCC
>CM023457.1:98097641-98237641 GCA_013339765.2 Haemaphysalis longicornis | reverse complement strand
GGAATTGGCGCACCAAACAATCCATCACGAGATAGCTTCGCGTTCAACCACCAAGAAGAAGGAGAATACAAAGCTGCGAAGAGGAGGGCTGCATGAGATTTGGCTACCGTTATGCTCCTCGGCCGGCGCATCTTCCCGATCTGAACGCGGTCGAAGAGCGGATCATCGCGCCTCGACTCCCCTTCATGAGCATCAGGCGGCTGACTCGAGGCAACGGGCAGTTGGAATCAAGGGACAGGCGTTGAACGTGCCCATCGACGTATCGAAGGTTGTGCGGTGCCTTCCTCGCATGGTACCCGAGGACGTTGCGTTCGACGTTCACATCAAGCGGAGGCTGATGAGTCCGGCGACGTACAAGCGCGGGTTGGTGAAGCGCGGCAACATCCTGGCTTGTCTCAAGCACCTGGAACACACCCCGCTGTATCGCGCCATCAACGTTCGGGTCGATTGGAGTCGGCTCGATCACTTCGATGACGGCGGCGAATGAGAGGAACCGCAGGACGACGACGTCGATGATGCTGACGGTGAGTTCGAAACGATTCCCGACGACTGACGTGAACGATCCTCTGCAGTTGGCGGTTGCGTCAACGCGGTCTCGAAGACGCTTCTCTATAACGAAGCGGAAATGACGGGTGTGGGAAAAGAAAAAATAAATGATTACGCTCACACTCTCACCTCTCTCTTCGCCATTAATCGCATCACACTCATCGGTGCACCCAATGCATTTCTGCATCTTCACAAGCCCCCTCGGGGACGTGCGGGGGAATTTTGTCGTCGAACTCCAAGTTTCGCGAGACACCTCTGACAAAGCACCAGATAATAACCGAGGATGGAGCCCGACCTACCCGACGGTCACCATACCGCGTCTCTTCACACGAGCGCGAAGCCATCCGGAATCAAGTCGTTGAAATGGTCCACCACGACATTATACAGCCATCGACGTTATACAGCCATACAGAAACGTTCCAAAGAGTCATGAATACTGTGCTAGCTGGCCTGAAGTGGCACACGGTGCCTTGTATACCTCGACGACGTTGTGGTATTCTCCCGGGCTTTCGACGAACACCTTGTAAGGTTGCAGTCTGTACTCGATGCCATCCTTACGTCGGAGTTACCGCTGAAGCCTGAAAAGTGCCGCTTCGCGTACGAGGAACTCAAGTTTTTGGGCCATTTCGTCAACGCCGCGGGAGTCCTACCTGACCCGACAAAAACTTCGGTCATTGCGAACTTCCCAAGGCCGAAAGACAAGAAGGGCGTGCGAAGATTTCTCGGACTGTGCGCATACTACCGGGCGCTTCATCGCCAACTTCGCCCGCATTGCAGAGCCACTCACACAGTTGACGAGAGATAGCACGCCTTTTAGCTGGGAAAACGACCAAGAAAAGCCATTCTGCGAGCTGCAAAAACGCCTGCAAAGCCCTCCCGTGCTCGCTCATTTCGACGAAACGCAAACACAAAAATGCACACGGACGCCAGTGATATAGGCTTGGGTGCCGTTTTGTGCAAAAGCAAAGCGGGTGCGAGAATGTAATCACCTATGCCAGCCGTGGTCTCTCCAAGGAAGAAAAAAACTACTCAACTGCTGAGAAAGAGTGCAACGTTATTATATGGGCCATTTCAAAATTTCGCTCATACGTGTATGGAAGACCATTCAAGGTTGTGACAGACCACCATGCGCTGAGTTGGCTCGCCAATTTGAAGGACCCCTCTGGCCGTCTTGGTAGATGGACCTTGCGCCTGCAAGAATTCGACGTTACAGTAATCTATAAATCCGGGAGGAAACACTCCGACGCCGATTGCCTGTCCCGTGCCCCCGTCAACCCACCACCACAAGACTCTGATGAAGACAGCGCGTTCTTCGGGGTCGTGACTGAGAGAGACGTGGCCGCCCAGCAGCGTGCCGACCCCGATCTACGCGTCATGATCGATTACCTCCAAGGATGCAACGTCGCCGTGGCCAGGTCCTCCAAACGCAACTTACCGGCATTCAGCCTGAAAAACTCCGTCCTCGTGAAGAAGAATTTCAGCCCCGGAACAAGAGCAAATTATCTTGTGATCCCGGCAGATCTTCGTGACAAAATTTTGGAAGCGTGCCACGACGACTCGTCGTCCGGACACCTCGGCACAGCTCGCACAATTGGGAAAATCAAGGCGAACTACAAATGGCCCCGCTTTGCACCCGACGTCACCCACTACGTCCGGAGCTGCAGTGACTGCCAGTGACAAAAAACGCCACTGACGACACCCGCCGGACTTCTGCAACTCATCGGCGTCCCATCTAGGCCCTTCCAACAGATTGGAATGCACCTTCTGGGCCCGTTCCCTACATCGCTATCTGAGAAGAAGTGGATTGTTGTAGCGACAGAATACATCACGCGCTACGCAGAGACCGCCGCACTTCCAAGGGGGACTGCACAAGAAGTCGCACAGTTCTTCATAATCCAAGTTGTGCTGCGACATGGTGCCCCGGAAGTCGTAATTACGGACCGCCGAACGGCCTTTACTGCGGAGCTTATGCAAGGCATATTACGCTACAGCAACACCGATCACCGAAGAACGACGGCGTACCACCCCCAAACGAACAGACTAACGGAACGCCTGAACAAGGCAATTGCGGATATACTGTCAATGTACGTCGATGTTGAACATATTATTAGGGGCGAAGTGCTACCTTACGTCACCTCTGCGTACAACACGGCTATCCAGGAAACTACGCAGATGACGCTGTTCGAGCTTGTCTACTGAAGAGGGCCGACTACGATGCTCGACGCCGTGCTTCGGCACGTAGAAGACGACGACATCAACGCCGACGTCCAAGGATACCTTCAGCGTGCGGAGGAGGTCCGCCAGCTTGCTCGAGTTCGTACAACAGACCAGCAGCTGGTGGATGCTGGGCGGTACAACCTCCGACGCCGAGAAGCCGAGTACCACGCTGGGGATTATGTGTGGGTTTAGACACCCATCTGTCGACGTGGACTAAGTGAGAAGCATCTGCGATGGTATTTCGGACCCTACCTGATTCTACGACGTGACGGCCAACGTACTACGAAGTGATCCCCGTTGGTGATTCCGGAACATCACGACGACACACGCAGCCCGAATTCGTCCACGTAGTTCGCTTGAAAACTTACTATGCAAACAAGATGGCGAACTTTTTTTGTTGTTCGTTCGGACTGTGTTTTATTTTAGCATCGGTTTGATGCACTCTTACAGGCGGGGGTAATGCCGCGAACCATGTATGGGTTGCAATATTTATTGTTTGTTTTTACTGCTGTGCCACGCCCGGCTGTGTTATCTGCGCTCCAAACGAAGCCTGTCTTACATTCTTTACTTTTATGCCGCACGGGCTATCACATTCAGAGAAGCAGACTCTTTCGCCCTAACGCCACTAGCCAAGAATAATCTTCTGTGATCTACAATGCTCTGGATGTGAATCGACGTTTCCAGAAACACTGGCGCCGGAAGATAAAAGCCTGCAGAGGAGACGCCGCGGCATTCATTCGACACACTCGCCTGTGCTAGTCACTTTGTCGACCGCTGCTTCGCCGCCTCTGTATTCTTTTGAGTTGTTAGGGGAGCACAAGTTCGCTCCAATAAACTTGTTTCTCCTTAAATACAACTGCGTCGTCCTTGGCTTCGTGACAATATTGTGGGAGTCTGTCGCTCATATGCATCGAACTATCCGTCTCTTTTTTTAGTAACTGCTCTACCCTGTATTATCTATTTGTTAACGCTCTTGACGGTATCAATTTGTCTTGTTTAATTTGAACTGTTTCTTTTATTTGCATTCGATTTGAGTTGCCTCTCATTCACGTTACCTTACCTAGTGCGTCTTTAGTGTTTCGCCTGTCTAAATATAAGTGTTTGTGCTGTTTTTGTTGAAGGCTATGACTCATTCTAGCCGCTCTCGTCGGCAAAGGCCGCGCATCAGTCGGCCACACCCTTCGTCACGTCTGCCCTGTAGATTCGGTGGGGATGTTTTCTCTTTAGAGCCGGCTCCCACATCTTCTAACAGCGCACCCTTAGGGAAACGGTCACAACATCCAAACAATTATAATGAGTCTTATAAATAATAAATATACTTCAAGCAGGACAAACAAAATTATGTTTCACAAAACAATTCTAAGCAGTAATTCTTAGAACAACTCCCACAATGGTGAAGTTTCTCTTCGCTCTTTTTAAGTTGTAATAATTCAGCAATTTCTGTTTAAAATTCTGTAAATTTTCACGCAAGCTTTATGTGCCTTGTTGTCTATTTCTGGTTAACAGGTCAAATTAAAGTTGGCAAGTCTCAGAACGCACAAAATAAGTATAACAGTGGTAGGACTCACAATCTTGACGGTAAGTACCCTCGTCATCACAACACAAGCAGCAATGGCCTGCACAACCTTCTAAAGAAACTTTACCAACCAGGACATGTCATGCAAATGTTGGTGTAGACTAGCTTAAAAAACAATGTTTTTTTATTCAAAAAGAGGAGGCAGCAACAAAGCAATTTAGACTCAGTCATCAAAAATTTTCTGGAAATGGTATGATGTAAAGGCGAACAGGATGAACCAAAAAAATTTCAATTTTTTTGCGACTAAACAGCATAATGTGTATGTACGTATTACACGGCAGGTGGCCTCCCCAATCTTCAAAGTTGTGACTGTGCGGAATAAAAATTCTAAAATCAAACGTCGCTGACAGGAATTATTTCTCTGTTGTTAAGGTGTACACAACTGCCCGATTCCTTTTCATGCAGCCAAAGACATAACGTTTTAATGGGGTATGCAACTTAAGACCACCATGTCATAACTGTCATAAAGCTTATCAAAGCCAGTGATTTTGATTAACCTACTTACATAAAAGATAATCTTCTTCGCTACACAGGTCTTTGCACCAGAGACACGTTATGTTACTGAGGCAAATGAAACTTAAGGTATAAAACATTATCTTTTACAAACACACTTTGTGAATGCATCTTCAGAAAGTTCTGGTATATACGTATTCTATATTTTATTCGTGCAAAAATAATGCTTTGGGAAAACACTGGCGCTATCCCGCCCTTCCAACATTGATATCCAGCAAGGCAGGTGTAAATCAGTGCAAATTGTGGTAGGGGATGGTGTTAAATTTTTTTCGTCGTCTGAGCGTGCTTGTCGCTTGCGCTCGGCTAGTGTTAGTGTATAGGGGTGCAGAGTATCGGCTCCCATTTTTCCTATTATTCCGCGCCACCACCATAATCATTGGTCAGTTGCATTGCGTGACATTCGTTTACACAGCGACGGTGCAAGGGCTCCGCTATATTGTTTTTCAATCGTTTTAGGCATTAAACGCTGACAGGCTCAGCTTGTCCTCTCTGCTCTGCGGCTGCGCGACACTGATTTTGTTAGGAATGAGAATGAAAGATAGCGCGAGCAACAGCATTTCAGCAGCAGAAGTTTGTGGTAAGATCTGTTTTGGTGCATCTTCGGGAGTGTTGTTACCAAAGGACCCGGTCGAAGTTGACGGTGGGGCCTTAAATGCCGCTATCTTGATTCACTTAAAAGCGCCACACGGCCGCCATTGCACATTTGCGTGCTTCCTTGGTGCTACTCTAATACATTCTCTACTAATGCTACGTTCGTCTTCTCTGGCGGCAAATGGTGGGTCCTGCCTAAGCTTACGCATGCGCCCGGCGTATTGGGCTTGAACTGCTCTCTTTACTGACATTAGTGCGGCGTAGCCTTCAAAGGTAATCCCAAACACATGGTCGGAGGAGATTGGTCCGATTGTTCACACGCGCTATATCGTTAATATTGCGCTTTCATGCGTATTTTGTCGTTACCTTAAACGAATTTTGGACTATCTGCTGTATGCTTTATTGGCCTGACCCATGCACTCGGCCACAAGGCCTTTCCGCCTTCGCATTTTCTCCTCAGGTTGACGAAAGCGTTGGGGTAGGGGTAAAAACCTGCATTAGCAAAACGTTGTCCGCGTAGATTCGTACAGACGCAGAAAGTAATAAAACACAGTTAAAAAATTACCAAATAAACTGCAGTAACTTGAACCATCATAAAAATTAAAACCAAATGAAGGCATTTCACAGCACCGGAACTTCATCTTGTTATGAGGAAGCAGATTACATAACTCGTAAGAAACAGAGATTATGACCAAGGAGGTTGTATAAAACTTCTGGAGAGGAGATGGCGCTCGAAAACTGACGCCGACGGCCGCCATCTTGCCGTGGGCAGAAAACTTGTTCCGTCGTAGCAGACGTATTGCACCCGGCGCATCATGTACTTGTTTTTGCGGCGGGTTGGGGTATATTTTTGCTTCCGTTCTTTTTTGTTTTTGTTTTGTTTTGCAAGTTGATTCTCTCATTAGGCTAGCTTCAAGCGCACCAAGCTTTTCTTGCCCGCTCTCAATTCGACGCATATGGTTTCGGTTATGCTCCCCAGTTCGTGTTTCTAGTTACGTTCTACGCACGTCTCTTGTGCCTGCAGACATTTGCTAATTATTTACATTCTTGTGCGCAAACAACTAAAATAAACAGAACACACAGTGACATTTTTTCTGCCCCATGTGTCGTTCTTCCGAGTGCTCTCCTTCGTTCTTCCGAGTGCATAGAGCAGAACTTGTGTTCGTTCGGGCGTCGTTCGCGGATGGATGCTCCAAAGGTGTAGAAAGCACAAATGGTCTGCTCGTGCGTCGCGTTCGGCTGCGCTAATCGCGCGACGAAGACGTCGGGGTTCACCTTTGATCTGTAAGTACAGAAGTTCTCTGTTTGTTTTGGGTCTCGAGTGCATTACTAGCATTATTACGTTATAGGTGCACACTTGCCCGCCGACCGTGCGTAATGAAAAAGGAAAATTCGCCGTGCACCTGCCGTCCGCTTACTGAGCAAACCATACGGGCTTGTTTACACAGATCTGCGAATATTTTCGCTCGTAGTTGTGGTGGTTCTGTAGTCGCTTGACTGCGAAAAATCACGTTTGTAAATATGTGGGGCGCAAATTGTTTTTTCACACTAATTTAAATGCAGAGTACTGCTCAGACAGCTACCGTCAAAAATCAAGACACTCTTGTTTAATATACTTCATTTGCCTCCCGCCCTACGTGAATACTCCGACGCTTCTTGTCAGCGCTGTTTCGCAGAAGTCTTTGGTGCGGCGCAATGCCCTCCCGCGTTCTTCGTTCACCTGATTTTCTTATCAATAGCACGCTGCTCGCATATAAACGTGCGCGGTCAACGAGGTTGTGAATGTGATTGAGTAACCTCCTGGGCTTAGTTTTCACATCAATAGCACGCTACTATCGCGCGAACGTTCGCGGTTAATGTAGTTAAGCAGACAATTAAGTAAATTTCTGGATTTGAAAAATAAAGGAATTCAATAGGGGTGAGAGATGTACGTGTGAATTCGCAGCCCTCCAATATGGCGCACCTCATCGCCTGCGCTGCGTTGGCCCGTTCAGCCCCACAATCAATCAATCAATCAATCAATCAATCAATCAATCAATCAATCAATCAATCAATCAATCAATCAATCAATCAATCAATCAATCAATCAATCAATCAATCAATCAATCAATCAATCAATTCATCAATCAATCAATCAAACAATCAATCAATCAAGAAATATGTCAATCAATCAATCAATCAAAAGCTCGTGCTTGATTTGGTCTTCTTGGGCAAGTGCAAAACTGGTCATGTTGTTTAAACCAGAAAACGTGCATGTGCAGTACATATAAAAATTGCAATATCGTGATGCCCATGATTCCTTGCAGTACCGCAAAAAACCATTCGAACCGATAAACTGTATCTACCGAGCTTGCTTGGGTTTGAGATATGCGTTAGTATTCATTAATCATTATGAATAAACAATAATTAACCCCAGCAATGAAGATAAAAGACAAAAGAGTCAAATAATCGCGCGGTCGCGTGTCCCGCACTTTCAGACTGAAATCACGGCCAATACACTTCAGGCATTTATAGACACCCCTAACACCCCGCAATTCCCCCCCCCCCCGCCAAAAAGACTTCGATACCCCCCAAAAAGATACCACAAATACAAGCACCCTGCCTAGGTATTTATACAACCACCCCCACCAAAAACATCCCACCGACACTCCCCCAAAATTGAAATTCTGCATAAACCCCTGCCAATAGTAACCTTATAGCACGGCATTTCTCGCCATGTCGTGCAACATGAGGTAACTTTAATGTTAAGGGGGGCGGCCTATAGCCTTAGATATACAGAATAAACGTGTATTGAAGTAAAAGGCGGTGTAGTGTCTCTAGCCCAGCGGTACGCGTTTTTCCGCGACGACAGCTGTTCACCACCGTAAGATAAACACGCGCGAACTCGCTGGGTGAACCATATCTGACATCAATACCTACCGAGGGCGGCAAAATTCAGGCTGCCCTCAAATATCGTAATCGATAAACCAGCCTACCCATCGTTTTCTCTCTTGTAAAGCCAAAAACACACGACCGCACTTCGGCGTCCCTGCCGGCTGAACACCTTTTCTGCCCACGGCTATATGGCCGCCGACCGGTTTGCCCGGCTTCACGTCCCCGCGTTGCCCGCTATGGGCGGCCTCCACTCCCGAAGATTTATACAACCTCCTTCATTATGACAAGGCCTTCTCTGTGTGACGACATGTTTAGAGATATCAATGATTCTATATACTATCACATTCACGTTCAGTGGTAATTGCGGTGGTAAAAAGTAATCCATAATTGGATCAGTTTGCAGAGTGATGACATGTGTTATATAATCGGGAAATTCGCGTGAAGAACTACTTTTCCACGCTTCATTGCACAATAATTTTTACTGCTTTGAAAAGGTGTTCACAATGCTAAAACTGATTTGCCTAATCAAACGTAAAGATGGGTGAGCGTGTAAATTAGTATAAGCAAAACTGTCGTATCGCAGGACAATGCGTGTCAGAGGGCTACTGCAAATGACAATGTGATATTCTCTTGAGGTTGCCTTATATAGGATCAGCACACCAGGTGTCTTTTATACATTATACCAGCAAGTCTGCTTGAGAGATCTGCCAGCATTGGCTATGTTTTCATTTAGCACACCCGGTGTCTTTTATCCATCATAACCGCACGTTTAGTTTTGAAATCTGCCGTCATTGGCTATTTCTATAAATATTTTTTCGGTATAAGCAAACTTCTTTTGTTCAAGGTGTCCTTAACCGACAAAAAAAAGCTAGGTGTTCTAGAAATGCGAACAAATCACAGTTTCATATATTGATATACCTTTACATAACAGCTGGATGTTTAGTACCCAGCCTTTTAAAGCGTGCGAGCGTACACAAAAAATAAAATTGAGTAAAGGAATGTCTAAAAACAAATACCATCAATCCTTTTGGGAGTAAGCTCTCACATAAAAAGTAAGAAGAAAAAAAGCCAAAGTCAATCCCAATGCATAGAGCTGCTCGCGTCAGAGTGGCAACTCTTCCCTAAAAAGTGACAGTGAAAGAGACAAGTTAGGGTCAGTGTTTATTGCAAAATCAGGCGCATGTATCCACTCTTATGGTAGGTGCGTCCCACTGCGCAAGTACGTTGTAGTGCTTTACATCTCCTCCAAAGGCGAAACACAGTAATGGCAAAACACATTCCACAAAACGACGCCTCTTTGAATTCTTTCCCCCCTCCTGCAATCGGTCATCAGTTCCCTGATACTACCTTTGCATGTGTGTCAAAGCTCCGAAATACTAAGAGCACAGCAGTCCTAGCTCTGGCCCTGGCGGCAGTCTCGACTGGGAACGTGTTGTGCCCTCTCAGAAGCAGGTTTTTACGCCACGCAACAAGGCGCTGTTAGTATATAAAAATTCGTAACCAATAAAAAGTACTAACGGGCGTCATATTTTGTTTAAGATTGCCTATATTGCCATTGCAATAATGTCCTCCTACAAATGCCTTTGTGCTCAAAAATAAAGCCGTGTTAATGAAAGTTAGGCATATAGATTGGTTGTCGTAACCTGGCTTTCGGTCATGGCACATTTCTTAGTAAAGCATAGCAATCTACGCAGGGAGTACGATTAAAAAAAAGGCTATAAGTCTCTGGCTATTTAAAGAATCCAAAAAAAAGTTCAGGACAATCTGACGCTGAGACGACTTTATTCTGGAGCACGGTTTAATTAACTTTTCGTAAGTAGCTACCTCGCAGGAAAGTTGAATATGTTGAAGAAAAACTCTGATGCCAATACATGGCCATTTACGGAGGGACCATATTTTCCCGCCATTTACGAGGGGGCAATGACCAAGTTTTACTGAAAAACACCGAAAGATAATTCACGACTAGCCATTTAGGACGACTCTAATATTACGCAAAAGATTTTTTCGAAAATACAACTCACACCTCCACTGCTTCATCAGATTTTCACCGGGTACAACTGCGTGTACTGTTTCTCTCATCACAAGCGCCTGTCGCAAGGGCAGTTAGCAGGGGGCGGCTGCAGGCCGCAGCACATCAAGGAGCGCGAATATCATTAATAGGGCTGCATGAAGGAAAGGAGAAAGGTATACCCCGGAGGAACAAAGCTCCTCCGCGCACACACGAAATCTGTTCTTTCCAAGACCTCAAGGAGGGGTCACCAGAATCTTGGCTGAGTCTGAACCAGCACGTCACCGTCACTCATGTGTTTACTGCTTTCGTGGCTCCTTCTGGACGTTGTTCCCTCCAGATGCGGCATCGTACGCGGACGCAGCGACTTGAAGGTGCGTTGTCGCAGGAAACCAAAAAAATATGAAACTTTCACAGCAAGAATACCATTACGAGGTGGCGGGACAAAAAAACACGCACTGCGGCGGATGAAGCAATCATTGGCCAGCCCGTCTTCGCACTACGGGAAACCGGTCAACACGCCCAGCAGGTCTGTCAAAGATGACTGTTAGCGGGCGCATTATTTCATAGGCGGGTAGAGTAGCAATCAAAGACAGAAGGAAAATTATAACTTACAGAGGTCTTAAGGCCACGAATGAAGTTGAGCTGCATTTACGCGTGACCCAAAACTGCTATGCACCCCACCGGTGAAAAAGGTATTTGAAGGATTTGGGGAAGCGACGTACAGAACCCCGGGTAGGAGTTGTACGAGTTAAGTAGCCCGTCTGGCCACAGGAGGAATTATAATCGCTATCTTTTTTGAGTGGCCGGCAACACATTAGTGTGCGGACATCAGAATGCTGCGTCAGTGTGCAGCGCCTATTGTGCGACCCAAAACAGGCCTCGTAGCTTCTAAGGTCGCCGCAAATCTGAGACGGTGCAGAGCTCCACGTTTACGATGACGATGAACACCACCCCGGCCTAAGCACGTTACGCAATGGCAGGCCAAAGTCACGAATCATGCCATTTAAAATAATAACTTGTCAGCTCAACATGGCAACACGAATCCCGGGGCTACACTCCAATCGGTTAGTGGTTTTCTAGATGGTCGTTTTTGAATGGTGCATTGCAGAACTGGTGACCTCTTCCTCCTCGTACCAACCTCTCAGTTTAACCTGCTCTGACAGTTTGGCAATAAGTCATTTAGATGGCACCGCTGGACGTATAAGATCTATTTGGTAATAACGAGAATCCATTGGCTAAACTTGGAGGGCGCGCAAGCTGCTGCAGCCTTGCGGGTGATGTCGGATTTCCTGATGTACCAGCCCAGAATATCGGCTGCTGAAGGAGGCGAGAAAGGAGACGTAGAGCTAGTTTGCAGTTTCAAGACCAGACTTTTTATTTTCAAAGATTCCAACGCCGACAACGTCTCCGACAAGGAAAAGAAGGGGAACCCCCACGTACTTCAAAAGAGAGAAGAGAAAGACCCCCTTAACAACGACCCTTGAAGAGGGCGGGGGAATGACCCCTGCACGAAAACGGCCGCGACGTCACCAATACGCGTATTCTACAAAGGCGGACTGTCGCCAAGCTGAATTAAAAGGAAAAGGCCCGTTTCACGGGCGCCGCTTGCGCTGGGGTTCCGAGTGGCTTCCGCTACAGAGGCTCCCCCTCTAGATTGCGGAGCTTTTAAATAAAGGCAGCAGTTACCGGCTGAATGGCGAGAAGTCAGAGTTCTCTGGTTATCACTGAAAACGTAAGTGAGAGGCTGGATGAACAGAAACTGAATATGAGCACGCTTGGCGCTGTAGACGGCGACGACTTCTCGTTTGCCCCACACGTCGATTGTGATGGTCTTGTTATTACGTCCAAAAACTTTGAAAGGGCCCTCGTACGGCGGAGTGAGGGGCGGCTTGATGGCGTCGTGTCGCACAAACACATGTGTAGCTGAGTCCATGTGGAGAAAAGTGAAAACCTTTCTGATGCGGGCGATGCAAGGTGCTGTTGGCCTGAGTGTGCAAGCCATGCCCGCAGCTTCTCGATGTGGTCGGAGTCTGCTGCGGCGGAATGTGTCTGGTCGGAGAAGAATACTCCCGGGAGGCGGACTGTTGAGGCGTACACCATTTCCGCTCCGCTAAAGTTGACGTCTTTCTTCACCGTTGAGCGTACAAGAAGAACAAGCGGGAGCTTTTCCACCCAGTTCTGGCGATCGAGTTTCGCTGTAAGTGCAGCTTCAAGTTGCCATTTGCAAGCACTCCACAATTCCGTTGCTGGCTATGTGGTAGGCGGTTGTGTGCTGCAGCCTCGAGCCGAGAAGGGTTGAAAGCGCGGAAAAGAGGTTGCTCAGGAATTACGTCCATGGTCAGTTGTTATGCGTGTGGGGCAGCCAAAGCGCGACAGCCATGTATGAATAAAGCCCTGCGCGATGACCTCAGCTGATATGTTCGCAATTGGTATAGCTTCGGGCCATCGGCTGCATCTGTCGATGCATGTGAGCAAGTACCTGAAACTTTGGCATGGTGGTAACAGTCCAACAATGTCGAAGTAAACGTGGTCAAACCGCGACTCAGGAGTCCGAAGTTCCTGTAGTGCAGCCGGAGTGTGGCGAGCCACCTTCACTTGCTGACACGTTTCACATGTCCGAGCCCAACATTGCAGGTCCGCATTGACGCCAGGCTAAACGAAGCGTGATGTTATCAGCCGCTGGGTGGCGTAGACACCTGGGTAGATGATGGAGTGGAAAGTGTTGAATATCATTCGGCAAACATTCTGTGGGGCGAAAGGTCGCGGCGTCGTCTGGAAGGTATCGCAGGTTATCGTGCCGTGGACGTAGGGAAGTGCAACTACCGAAAGAACGAGGGAAGATCCCCCACCTTTTAGTCTCGTCAACTCAGTGTCCTCCCGCTGAGCTGCGGCCATCGCCTCGAAGTCCAGGACTTTCTTGTCGGAAGCGTTGACGCGAGACAAGGCGTCGGCTGTTTCGTTTTTGACCCCGGTAACCTTGCGGATGTCTGTAGAAAACTCAGAGATGAATGAGGGCTGACAAATGTCCCATTCTGAGTAGAAGGAACAGTTGTTGTTGAATACGTATGTTAGGGGCTTGTGTTATGTCACGATGTAGAACTCGCGACCTTCGAGGAACTACCGGAAATGCCGAATAAAACAATCTTTTGAAGCTTCTCCCTTCGAAAAGTGCTGTACCGTACTTCTGCAGGCTTCAGGCGTTTCGAAAAGAAGACAAGTGGCTTCCACTGTGTACCCTCCTGTTACTGTGTACCCTCCGATAGGGAGAAGGCGTCCACCATGAGGCGTGTAAGAGCGTCAGACAGTGATCAATAAGAAAGGTAGCCATGGCGAGATTGTTGTTAGCTTTCTGGAAAGCGTTCTGGTGTTCGTGAGACCAACAAAATTCTGGGACCTTTCGGTCATCTCGGGGCCACAGGTCTATCAATGGCTGGATTACTCGAGCACAAGACGGAACGGAATGAACCGCCGGTGGAAGTTTCAGAGACCAAGGAAGTCTCTCACTTTGCCGAAAGGTGTGTGAGCAGAAAACTTCCTGACGGCTTCCAACCTCGATTCCAATGGCACAATGCCTCCAGCAGTGATGTGGTGGCCGAGGAAGTTGAGAGCTTCGACACCAAACACGCACGTCTGAGGTGTAAACATCAGACCGTGCTCATCCAGACGCTGAAAAAGCTGGCGGAGGTGCTGTTCGTGCTCGCTAGGGGTTTTGCTGGCCATCCAAATGTCATCCAGGTGGACAAAGACGAGAGGAAGACGGTGGGTGACTTCATCCATGAACTTTGAAAATATCTGTACTTCATCTTTCAAGCCGTAGGGCATACGAGCAAACGCAAACAGGCCGAATGGAGTTGTGGGTGTTTTTGGTATGTCCTCCGGTTCGACGGGGATTTGATGGTATGCCGCTGCGAGGTCGATCTTGCTGTATATTTTTGTACCTACCAGTAATGCACTGAAATCGTAAATATCGTCAATGTGTGGCACAAGATGCTGGTCCGGTGTTGTTGATGCGTTCAAGGCTCTGTAGTCACCGCACGGGCGCCAGTCGTCCCCGTCGTCTTTAGGCACCATGTCCAGTGGCGATGGATGGTTGCAAAACGAAGGGCGAATATTTCCCAGATGCAGCATCTGCTCAAACTCACTGCGTGCAGCTTGAAGCCTGTTGCTGGACAGCCATCGTGGCAGGGTGGTGACGATGTGGTGAGTCACGTTATGTTTCGCCAGGTGTTCCGTGTTGCGGGGCTTGGGGAGAGTAGGGACTTCGGCCAGGACATGGTGGTAGGCAGAGAGTAGCTGGAAGGCGCAGATTCCAGATGAGCAGATGTTTTTACTCCTACCCACGTACTTTAGGCGATGTGTTGTTATTCTTGAGGCAACGGTCACGTACGCTCACATCCAGGTTGAAGTTGGCTCAGAAAGTCTGCTCCGAGTATGACGAAAATGACGTACGCCACCACGAATACCCAGCGAAACAGGCGCCTGAGTCCGACGTCTATTGTCAGCGTGCGGCAGCCGTACGTAGCGATGACAGTCTTGTTCACCGCCTGCAGCGACTATATGTTCTTGCCACGTCGGCGATCCCCGGGGGTTGCCGGTACAATAGAGATTGCGGCTCCTCCGTCGACTAGCAGGCGCGAGTTGTTTACGCGGTCGACTACGAAGACCAGGCGGCTGGGTGGAGGGCCGATGTCTTACGCCACCGTTAACGACTGGCCGGATCGTTTCCCGGAAACGAGCAATGTTGAGTGCAGCGGCTTGCACCCGTGCGGAAATGACGGTGGTATCAGCAAACTCCGTCCTGTTTATCTCGTGACTGGCTTCTCTGGGAAGGACTTGGTTGTCTTGAATGGGATTGGTTGCGTCACTGCTCACCCTGTTGTGGAACGCCAGAGAGCAAAAGTTGCTGCATGGTCTCAGTGTGTTGTTGCACTTTTTCCTCAAGGCGCGGCAGTCGATCTAGTTGTTCGCGTGTTCTTTAAGCAGCTATGGACGCGAAGTTTGGAGCAGAGTATTCGTGATGCGATCGGCAAATTGCGCCAGTCGATCAAGGGACGTCTCATCTGAACCCGCGAGAACCACGCGCATGGACTGGGGCAGCCGTTAAAGAAACATTTCACGAAGAAGTGGGAGCTGGCCATCCTGACTCGCGTGCACACCGAGTAGTTGCCGCATCCGGTGTAGCAGTTCGGATGGTCGCTGGTCGCCCAGATCTTCCCGCCATATGAGCTGCTGAAGTCTGCTTTGGTCAGGCGCCTCGAGGCGGTCCAGCACTGTCTCTTTTAGGGTGTCGTATTCCCCCTGTGTGTGGGGGTGAAACCAAAATGTCGCGAATAGCATCGGTGATTTCTGGAGGCAGGGCTGCGACGGCGTGGAGGTACTTCGCTGACTGCGAGGTGATGTGCCGGAGCTAAAAACGGGCCTCCACTAGGCTGAACCAAACTCTTTGATTTTTAGGTCAGAATTTGGTAGCTTCAGTTCTGTGGCGAAGACAGCAGGCGTTGAGGCATCAGTGTTCTCGTCGGAGCTCAACGCGGCGTGTTCGTTAAAGCATTGTTCGAGCCACCAATTTTGTAGCAACCCGGAATGTCGGCTGGTGGAGGAGGTGAGAAAGCATACGTGGAGCTGGTTTGCAGTTTCAAGGCTAGACTGCTTATTTTAAAAGGTGCGGACGCCGAAAGCATCACCCGACGAGGGAAAGAACGGGAACCCCCGCGTACTTCAAAAGAAAGAGGAGAAAGGCCCCCCAACGAGGACCGTTGAGGAGGGCGGGGGAATGACTCCTGCACGAAGCCGGCGGCGCAGTTGCCAATACGCGTCTTCCACAAAGGTGCACTGTCGCCGAGCCAGAGAGAAAGGAAAAGGCCCGTCTCGCCGGTCGGCTGCTTGCGCTGGGGTGCCGAGAGGCTACCGCAACACTGAAAACACCTTTAAGAAAATGCTGACGCATGCGTTGCCACATGCCGAAACAAAAACGTAAAAAAGCCGGCATAGCGATGTGCATCCTAAGAGGTACCGGGCACTGGCAACCCTGTGGAAATAATCATTGCGCTAACAGTCACCTGCTGCAATGGGCGTGCCAAGAGAATTATTTATGTCGAACCGATTACTATTACGTATCCCGCCCAGCTGTACATAGAACTGGTACTGTAGGCGGTAATGCTTGCACAAAAACCCTCGTATAAATATAATGCGTTTGAAGAAGAAAAACAAGGCATCATTCTCTCTTGATACAGAGTTTATTCACTGATGTCGCAACTGGTGAGCTAGAAAAAAATGGGTTCGGTAGAATAAAAAATTGTTTATGAGGCAACCCCTATTTATAATAGTGGTATGTGTATGTTCTCTGAGGAAACTTCGCTGTAGGAGTATACTAACTTTTAAAGGAACTCAAAGGTGTGATGTTACGGGAAAGAGATGACTTTCTAACACGTTGAAGCGAGAAGGAGGCACACAGAAAAAGTTATAACATTTTTGTGCGCGTTTGAAAACTCTTGTAAACATTTCTTCAATATTCTTATTTGCTTCGAACGCGGGTATGCGCTGGCCTGATACTCCATTGCCTTCGCGAAAAAGGAGAGTGAGAACTACTTCATTTCCTACAAGACCATTGTGCGAGCATGGTAGGTGAAGGTGGTCCGAATATTCCCTACGACCTGTATAACCATCGTCACGAGTGGGCGTTGGGCTACGGAGTGTCATGTAGGTACACAAGGGCACACAGTCCCTGCAAAAACTACAATCGGTTTTATTGGATGGAAACGCGGGTGTGCGCGGCCGTAATATCCCCATCCGCTGCTGAAGTGCGGGTGTAGGCCTACATTGTGTCCTTGTGGCACTTCGACGCTTCAGGTTGTAATGGAATAAAAGATACGATTAACACCTCAAAATGTACCCAGCGGTACTGCTACCACAGGAGCGATTGCAGTGGACGAGATTATGTGAAGCCCTCCAGGTGGGCTTAACCTGACTCTTCAGGGTCTATTGTCGCCAACCGGTAAGGGACATTGATGACCAGTGACTTTACGCTGCTCGGCACGTTTTGCTGTCCAGGTGCAGAAGGAGACACCGGAACCCACAAGGCTCACGACATATCTAAAAATTACTCAAGAAACCCCACTCAACCTAATACAGCCTGAGGAAGCTGCCCATTGAGACAGCATACATTTTTTCATCACGCAATTTTGTGTGCAATGTAACGTTTGAAATCATCCAGACACTGTTACCCACACAATATCGGAAGGGCGAGAACTGCGGAGACCTGCCACTCCCTTCACTATCTTTTCAGCATTGGCAGATCAGTCTTCCAAGCTCCGTGCCTGAGTAAGATGCGATGTTTGTTGAGAAAGCCGGTCGAGTCATGGCTACCTGAAATAAGGAACCACGACACCCTCACCAAGCCTATTAAACGTGTTGTCTGTTTCTTTCGCATTATATAAACTTTTTTCGTAATATAAATTCACTCGTACGGTTAATTGAAATAACGCCAAATATTTACCAAAGGGTGATCCGGAATGTATTTTTGGGATAGACAGAGGTCAAAAATGCTGCGAATAAAAGGAAGCGTTTCTACAAAAGTTACACAAATGAACACTTTGAATAGTAAAATATTAAGCGAAATATTCCCAACACGCCACAAGTGCCCTGATTTTCTACTGAGTAAGAAGCCAGTAGAAAGTATGCTCATGAAAATATTGCTCCTAATTTGCGAGAAATTCTTCACTGTCTCTTCCATAACTTCTAAATACATATTAAAAACGTCCAGAATTTGAGGTCTCAGTGGGAGGTAAAATTCCTTATGTTGTTTAAATTATTTCCTACTCCTTAACTGGCTTGCATTTGTTCGCACTGGGGTAGTTTCGACGAGTAAAACCTTCGGAAAACAAAAATGTTGGAGTTTCGGAAATTTCGAAGGGCTTATTTTAGGCACAGAAGTAAGAATTCCAAAACATGTACTGGTATTTTTAATTGAACCCGTGAGTGCTCAGAACTGGTTTTATCCACACCTGTGCAAAACTGCAACAAAAAACGAAGTAATGCGCAATTCTCTACTGATTGTCTATTGAATTTTCTTATCACTTGGTCTTGCGTGCAGAGACTAAACGAAAACGAAGTTTTACAAACTAAAGAGAACGTATTGGACGCGGGTGCCACGCTACCTATGTTGGGGAAGTATGTTTCTGAGGCCCCTCACTTAAAGGTGGCTGACATTGTTGTTCTTTTGACTGGGTAAGTTCCAAAGCTAACCATTTTAGGCTATTGCAAAAGGTAATCAGAAAACAATACAAAAATACATGTTAAAAGAAAAAAAAACAGATGGCGAGAGTAACAGAACCGCATGACACATCTACATGCGCTGCTCTAGATCGCCTTTTGTGTGCTAGGCGCTTGTGCGTATTGAATCGTAAAACTGTTACTTCTAACGTTTGAGACGATAGCCTTTTTTATGCGGGGAAAACAGGAAAAATTTGGTCCCTTGGTTTCTGTATCAAGAATGAATGGCCCGGCCTAAATACGGAGCATTGCTCGGAGGAAAGCTATTCGTTCTCAAGACCTGCCCCAATTGCAAAAACGTACCGTCTGTCTCATGGACAGCAGGATTCTTCAGCCCTAGGAAAGCCTTCATAATATTTCAGGCATTACGTAGGTACATAAAAATGAACTGTTCGTCTAACAGAGGCGATAAAAAGCAAATAGCGAAACAAAACATCACATTTACAGGAAGTATAAAAAGAATACTGAAAAAAGTTCCTAAAAAACACCAGAAGAGCCTAAAGGGAACATTCAATTCGGTTGAGGGAATTCCTTCCAAAGAAGGAAAGAGCATAAGAAGCGAGAAGGAAGAGAGAAGATGTGCCTACTTTTTGAAGGTCGGAAGAAGACTACAGTATTTGAGCATTTGCTATAAAGGAACAAATACAAATAATTAGGGATACGGATAGGGATACTGAAAAAGATACCAAAACGGCTACGGATACAGGTGTACGCTCAAAACCAGGATGGATATCCTAACTATATTCAGTGTGTCATAATTATTGTGGCCGTGGCATCCAGTGGTAGCCATAGCCCGGGGTGGCCAATGTAGCACCCGCTTCCGGTTCCGCGTAATTTGTGCCAACAGCGCCAAATCCTCCCCAAACAGGTCGTGGCGTTTGAAAAACGTTGCAATATTCTTCATGGCAACGAGTGGTGAGGGCAGAATGGAGGTTGGTGACGCCGTAGGCGCTGTGACGCAATTTTCCCGTGGCACCAGGGCCTCGAGTGCCGCCGCTCACTGCCTCATGGGCCGGTCAGGAATGGCACCGGGCGCGAAAGGTGGGCATTCGCGAGCGGCCCATGAGGCAGCGACCGGCGGTAGGTGCGAAACTTGGGCGAGCGGCGGCATTCCCGTGCGGCCCATAAGGCAGCTAGCGGCGGCCGACGCGACGTAATGGCCGGCGCCCGTCATTTGATATGTGCGTGCAGTCGTGTTTAGTAATTGAAAAAAGAAAACATGCAAGTAATACTGTGTTTTCTGGGGTTAATTGTTGTCCTTGTCACGGTAATATTTCGAACATTACACAAACATTCTTTTCTTTTTCTTGTATTTAAAATTCATAAGAAGACGTTTTAAATTCGAAGGTATGACAACACATGTACTATACAGTCGTATATTGCATATACATTTTATGTACTCACTATTGAACTTTAAGCAAAAATATGACATAGGCAACTTTTGGTATAAAATATTTCCCAGCTGAAAAAAGAGTGTTTTATACGCACTTAGGTACACAATAACTGATTACGAAGGAAAAACTTCGACAGACTTTTCTCGCTGACGCCTCGACCGTAAAAGAAAACTCGAAAGTTCCACGGAATGTATACTTATTACTTGGGCGCGCCTCGAGACAGGAATGTTCCTTACACGTCCAAAAAATTCGTTTCAGTTCAGAGATACAGGAATCGGGAACGCATAATTAAAAAAAAGCACGCACCTGTATGCTTTAAGGCCTGCCTTTGGGACAGGTTACGGAAACTCTGAGAAAAAGAAAACGTTCATTGGACCCATAACGTGCACACATTTTCGAGAAACCATGGTAACGCCAAGAAAGTGCAGCAAGAAAAATCTGCCGCAACACAATACCCACACTATCGAACACTCATTGCTGGATTCTATCAACGTACAAAAAATAATGTGCAACCACATCGTATTTTCGCAGAACACAAATCAAACGCACCCATCTTTTTAATGGCGCGTGAACAGCCTGCTTACCGGGGGTATCGGGGGGGGGGGGAGATGAGGCGAGGCGGCGGTAGAGAATACGCGCAGAAATAAACTTGCTCCTGTATTGTAAACCACACCTACCGAGCTCATTACTTGCAAATATCGGCTAGGTTGTAACAAGCTACCGTCTAGCTCGTGCCTGGGCAGTGCTTCGTATCTGAACCTGTCCGATACGGACCGATGGTTCTAACTTTAAATCTATGGAACCGGAAACCCACCCGTGATAAGATGACAGGGCGAGGGCGCGCAGGTTAAATTGAACAGCTAAGTCAGCAATGCTACTTTGTCGTCCTTTTTCAAAGAGCGTAACTATTGCAATTGCGCCTGCAGACAACGCGTGCATTTTGGGATGGCCTTCCATGGCTCCCTATGCAAATCGATTGGCATTGAACACTGCGGTATTGCGTCAGATTTTTCGGAGCATTGAAGCAGCGCTTGGCCGCAGTTTCGCCGCAAATATACGTTGTGGAGCAAGATGGCGCAGGAAGAAATATTTTAGGGCGCAACACCTCCACGCCACCGATCGCCATGGTAGTAGGCCCGCAGTGAACGGCAAGAATCCCGTACAGCTGAGCTTGCGTTTGTGAGCAGGTTCGCCATGATGACTTTGGAGGGGTGAGTAGAGTCACCAGAGCAAACGCCCAATGAAGGGTCAAGCCATCCTCGACTTGGGGCCCTAACCAAGCCCCCAACAGACATCACAAAATAAAGAAAACATACGCAAAAGAAATGTGAATCGATGTTTAAGCAGTCAATAAGGCAATCATAAAACGACAATGCCGCCGCAAATTCACGTTAAGAGCAAGAGTGCGCGCCCAAGGCGCGTTCACCTTTGTAAAACGCAGCGCAACTGCAATAACTGGGATAAATTTGCATTTTAGTTTCCACTGCAAGACAGCGGACATGTCTCCTTAACTTCACGTTACATGCGCAAAGTATTTCGAAAACGGAAGCGTACCGTCAGTGGACTTTTTTATTCAGTATAACTTCCACAAAACGTCTTTGCTTACCTGTCATCTTTGGGGAAGACGAAAAACTTGGACGAGCTGTTTCGGCCTGTGTTGCTGCACCAAAGAGCACCGCAGGGCTAGGGACGCTCCTTCGTCAGCGGACCTACGTTTAAAATGCATTTGCTTATGTGTTATAATGCTGTGAAACTTTCAGCCTGCGGAGACGTGTAGGCAACAAGCACAACTCTGCGCACTCCGGCTCGCTCGTAAACGTAACGAACTGGCCCGCCGTGCACGCCGAGTGAACGAAAACAAAATCAGCGCCGGTGAGCTATTGCGCATGCGTCAGGAGGCGCAGAAGAATAGACGGCGTGGAAAGAAAGAAACGCCGAGAGAAAGAGAAAGCAGGGCTACGCCGCAGCACCCTGCCACTAAAAATCGCCCTAACTTTGAAACCGAAACTAGCCAAAGTAGCCGACCCGTAGCCATGGCCGAATCGAGCGCCAGCCTCCTTGGTCGTAGAAAATTGTGTGCTCCATTCCGTCTTGTTTCGGCTTAGGCATTAATAATAGATCATGGTGAACACTCCCACTAGACTAGACGCTTTTAATTCAACGGTAGTATGGTTTATACCATCAACCATAACAGGTACAATGGTGCGCTGGTGTCTTGTTTTTTTCTATCATGTATGATCCTCTTCCTTTACAGTCGTTCTCTTGTGTATCTCGCAATGACTTAAAGACTTGGCCAATTGCCCATCGTATGCCAACACATACGCTGCTATCGTTACCTATATTGCTACAAGATGATCTATCCATTTTCTTGGCGCAAGGTCGACTAAGGAAAAATGGCCCCAAGGGGAACTAACTTCACGAGAGTAAAATGAAAGTAAAAGAAAACCATTTCAGTAAGAGCAAACATTAAGTAAAGCATGAGTACATAAAGGTGATTCGCGTAAAAAGCCAGGTTGTCAAGATGCCTGATAACAAATGAGATGTAAAAATGTGACGTGGGTGAGGGACTCAAAAACGTGTGTCACAGAAAACTTTGGCTCATCTCCCAAACGCTACGACAAGTTTGTTGAATATGTTGTGCGTATAGTTGTGGAAAATGCTTGCGTCGTGTTTTGTCAACTGGAAGGCATTGAATGAGCGTGGATTAGAGATCGGTCCTCTCCACACGCGCTGCAAATGTGTTTAGGTTGATCCAGTGAGCGGGTTGGAGTGTGTTACATGTCTGTGGCCTATCTATTACCTTGCTAATGCAACTTCTGCGTATCTGTTGTGTGAATCGGTTGTGTGTAATCCTATGTGGGGTCCATGTGCAGCTTGTTGCGTATCTTCTCACTGAAATGTTTTTGCCTTGTTTTACGTAGTTGTTTTATGTATTGGTTGAGTCGGTGCAGGGTACTGTTTTTATGTACTTTGTCTTTGTGAGTGCAGCAGCACTGGCCATTTCATTTGCGATTTTGCTTCCCGCGATTCCTGAGTGTCTGAAACCCAACAGTCACCTCAAGAGTACAGTCATATGCTGATGTCACCGTAAGATTTATGATGTGGTTTTCGGACATCTTTCGGGATGGTAACGGCAGCACAACGCCTAATGAATTACTGTAATTATTAGACTTTGGAACATCACATTCGACCAATCCAAGGACAGAATTTTCGTTGCCTTTGCTGTGAAAATGCTGCTGTTTACAATTATGGTTTCGGAAGCTTTAAAATCGGGTCCGTGCACGACACAACACGATGGGGGCAGTTTTGGAGGTGGCACTGCATAATTCTTTACACTGGTGTTTCTCCTGCAGTGACAGAGACTGCTACAGAATGGCAATAATTGGTACCATATTTTTACGGAGTTAGATGATAGACAATTCACACGACAAGATGCATACGTGTCATGGCGCTATAAAATCAATTCAAGATGATGTGAAAGTGTTCAAAAAGAAGATATTTAGTAAAGCCGCCGGCCCTCTCACTCTTTGGGAGACGCAGGGAACAAAACGGATGAGCGATTCTAAAAGAGCTGTGACGTGGATGTATTCATTCAAACAACCTAAAAATATGGTTATCTATTGATGAAATTTTAGAAACCTATATTAGGTGAACATATGTTCGCTGGTATTCTAGGCACAACACAACAGGCTTTAGAGTACACAACAGGCTTTAGAGTGGGCTTGCACGGAAAGCACCATACGATAGGCGAAGCCCCAAGTGCAACACTGGGTCGAGCATTTTTAGCACCTTTTTGTGGCTGACCCGTAGCCAACACTTCAGTATTGCAAACGACACCTTACCAAAGTGGTCTAAATGCGTCACAGGAGTTGTTTGTCTGCGCCGTATGATTGGTTTAATTTGGCTTTCATAATATTCACTGTTTGTAGATATTTCTGTTTGCGTTGTTTGACATGAGATGAACGGGAGCTTTTTGTCCAGCACCACACCCAAATAAATTACGTTATTTCTTTGAAGGAATTGCGTAACCATCAAGCCTTACGTCAGTATAATACCTTACTCCGCTCCTCTTTGAGAACAGGACACAGGTATTTTTTGTTGGATGAAGTTTCAAACCACTTCTGTGTGCCGAGCCAGAACCTTTCTTTACCGAAAGCTGGACCTGACATTCACATATGGAGATGTTGCACAATTTCAAAGATATGTATACATCATCCGCACACACTAAAGAGTGTATTCATAGAGGCAACGCTTTCCGAAGCGAATTATTCTTGGCAAAAACATTGTGCGGCTCAGAACTCCACCTTTTAACACACCGTTTTCTTGAACATGAACTTTTGACAGTGCTGACACGACTGTGCAACGAAATGTGCACTTGCCCAGATAAGTCTCAAGGGTGTTAAAAATGTTACCTGTTACACCATAGGATTTCATGTCCGCAAGACTAGTATAAACAAGGCCGTACATAAGCGTTTTGCATATACAAAAATACCGTCATATAATACCGTCTGCGTATAAAGGCATCTCGTATATATGATTTTAAACCAACCAGTTGATAATTGGAGGGACACCCCGCCTGGAAGCCTGTCCGTCAGCTCTCGAGAAGACCAATGTACTCTAGAAAGTACACGAGCCAAAAGGTAATCTTATTCTCGAAACGGTTGAACAGGCAGCTTGTCACGCTAATGGGTATACAGGCGGCGAAAAAAAAGTGTTCTTCATCTCTTTTAGAAGAGCTACAACTATTGCCTGCCGCGAAGACCTCGGAAGGTGCCCCGATAGCGATACTTGGTTTTATATGTAGGAGTGTCTCAGAAGTGTCTGCGTGTGCATTTTGTATCGTAAATTCTGTAATGGTGTCTGCACCTAGACATAAAGGCTTACTAGTGGCACGAGAAATCTTCAGCTCATGAAGTGTAAATTCGGAGTTGTAGGCATATTTCGACTTCTTTGTCACGTAACGGGTTCTTTTCTGCAGCTGTTTTGCGTTGCTAGAAGATGTTTGCGTAATGTGCAAAACTAGACTCGTGTTAACTTGGTCCTTAAGTGTGTCCCCAGTTGGGCCTACTAGGGGCAGGATGTGTGTGCTGTCCTTTGAGTTCAGATATTCATGTCCATACATTTTTTGTATCTGTGTATAAGTTTATGGATGGGTGGAAGGCACGTCAACTCTGCCTTCCTGCCCCACGGTGTACGCGCTTACCTAATGCGTTCGTCCTTTTGAACGATATAGGGTTAATGTGTGGAGGGTATCTACGGAGGATATGCCGCTCTCTGTTCCGTGCCTCCCACGCATGCCTACAGTCATTCATCCAACAGAGTTTCCTTGGGTTGCGCGGGCGTAGGAGCCCTGGGGGATTGACGTTTCGGCGGTCGGGAGCATCTGCGGCGTGGCAAACTGGGTTCCCTCCTCTACATGTAGGTGTGTTATGTATGTGTTGTGTAGTTGATATGTTTCTATGAATGTGTTTGAGTTTCGTTTTGCTTTACGAAACCTCTCTTGCGAAACTAAACTTTTTCTCCTTATGTATGTTAGTGAGGTAATGAACTGGTCACTACCGTATGAGTTAGTGCTACTATCCCACTAAAGGGATGGAAACAGTATTCCACAGCCAATAGCCACGTCCAGGTGTGAGTAGGTGCTCTTTGCTAGGTTATGGTATGTACGCTTGTTTTGCTGAATAGGCACGCTTCCGAAGATGTGGAACATTTTTTGATAAGGCGACCTGCGGACCATGCGGGAAAAGACCCAAAAAGAGTTGTGTCATTGAAAACGCTATAAGAGTGAAAAGTTTGGGAAGGTTACATATGAGGGCCTCTAAATAGAAGCTCGAAAGTTGGAAATCATGAGGGATGTATACAGAGCACACTGTTGTTAGCATATGTAGATTATGGTTTTAATGCAAAGAGCATCAGTGACAGTTAAATAGGACAGCGTTACACGCCAAGCGTTTTTGGGCAATGATGGCCACATCACCTGAAGACGAACCCACCATTACTGTGGTTCCTTAAAATTATGTAACAATTCAAACAATTTGCGTGTTTGGACTTTCAATGTGTTTCGTAGAGACACGTAACATTTGGCTGATTGGAACGAAATATCTCGTAGGCATCATCAAAATTGTTTGAGGCCTCTATAGTTCAACTGGATGATAATTTTTCTTTCCTTTATGAACATTTAGGAGCTACTTAAATGATTTGTGTGTGTGTGCTCGCGTTTTGTCTTTTGCGGCTTGTATTCTTTGAGGGAGGTTCTAGAGCGATGCTTTTTACCCCTTCCCTCTCCCTCCAATGGGTTTTGTCAGGACCGGTATTGTGAATAAAAAAACCCGCGAATTAATACAGAAGTTAAAGGCACCCCCAGTAATCGCCCCTGGAACGAATGGAGAAACGTAGCGAGACCTCGTTGTGTTACCAATTGAGCTACGAGCTCACGCGAAGACAGGAGAGACAGATGATGCCCTCAGTAGGCACATCTTTGGGTTTACGCCCTGCATTCTGGCTGAATACCACGTGATAGAGTCACGCGACCTTCTGCAGCGCTCTGCGCTCCCTCCACAGCACGTGTAGCGGCCCTGTGCGCGCCTTGCGCATCCGCTATTACGTATAAATATAATGTACGCTCACACTAACGCATGGCCTCACACTTCTCCTGCGTCTCTGTCACCGATCTCGTCGCCTCCGTCTGCGGTGTCAGATACGAACGAGAAGTGCCGTCGTCTTACATGGAGTTTGGGCACCTTTAGGTATATAAAAAATGCGTCTCCATTCATGTGCTTCGCACATACAACTCTACCAACCACCGTTCATGAATCATGCAATAATTTAACCTTAGCAAATATTATCGCTTTGAAGTGCTGACTGTGTGGTTGACCGCACATTTCTTGACTCTGGTTTCCCCTCTTTGTAGAGCCCAGTGTGTGAATTAAAGTGATGTCACATGGCTAATCGTGGCGGGGGTCATTTGCAGCTTCACTTTGTAACCACCTTTGCAGAGGATGGGCGAGTTGGGCGTGTTTTGGATTGGGTGGCGAGACATTGGTTGCGCACGAGCACAGGAAGGGCAGGACAGCGCTGACTTAGTTGGGGTCAGCGCTAGTCCTGTCCACTTCTTTCCTTGGTGTCCTTTAGTTCGCGCTTGTTCCCAAGTTGCAGAGTGGATTGGCACAAAATATTTTGGGCTTCTTTGTTGGATTGGGTGCCGCAGAACAGTGGTTGCGCAGCGATGCAGGCAGGAAGCGTCCAAGGTTCATTGTCCCTTGAGATCGGCGAGGGGCTGGGGGGGTCAGCGGACTCAGCTTCCTGGGCGTAGCATAGTTTCGAGTGCCCTTCGTTTCAACGGGCCACCTTCGCGGGCGTAGGGAGCCCCACGGCCGCAACTGGCGTGGAGGCGAGGATGGCGGCTGCTGGAGCCATCCCCTGGTAATCCCCTCCGTGTTCTATGGTCACTTGGGCCGATGGGCGGAAAAGGTGAAAGCAGCAGCCCTCCCAGCGGCTATCACAGTAGCCACGTTCACTGGAGTCGCCACAATCGGTGATTCCTCGGGAATCTGGACCGCCGACGGCAGCCCGGTAAGAGACAGGATCATCACAGCCCCTGGAGATGTAGAAGTGGCAGGTGACTGCTGAATGCGGGTTTGGCACACCAACACCTCAGAAAAAAGCTGCACTTTGCTGCCGTGCTGACCAAACGCCTCCCCATTCCTGGCGGGCATCGTCTATGTACGATATGGCCAAAATCGGATTGTGGTTTTGGCACGCTTCTACAGAGGTGGTGTTGTCGCTTACTTTTACGTAGGAGGACCTAATTTTCAGCTTGAAATTTTGTGCGCGTACACGAATAGGCAACATACGGTCCACTGCAGATCGGTGAATTCGATGTGGTGTTTTAAGTCTTCTGATGAATAATAATTCTCGGCAGATTCGGTACATGTAAAATTTTGTTTCCATGATTGGGTTAGATGGTTGTATCGTGGGCATTTCAAGAAGCACCTCACTCAGATTTGCTACATACGCTCATACATTGCAGCTAAGAAAACCAATTTGACCTTTTCTGGTGGTGCTTGTGCGCGATCAAACGTTGGAATAATGGAGCTTTCTTGATTCGTTCTCCAGAGTTACGATTCGTTTCACTGCAGTTACTCTTAGGCGTGTAAGAGTCTTAAGTAGATCAGCCTCTGTCTCAGACGCTAGATAGTTTTGCGATATGATTCCTTGCGATGAGTGAAGGGTTTGGTGTGATGTCACCATGACAATAAAAGCCGGCCGGTGTGGTGCGTTTTAGAACCTTCTCACTTCGATTTTTCTTTAGACTTCGACCAGTAGCATCACTACATTCGAGTTTGTTAGCGTAAGATTTTGAACCGATGACATACCCGATGCATTTGGCCAATGGGAGGACAGATTTCTTTGCTACCGTAGTGTCCCCTACAGTATGAATGACAAGAAACGTCTGAGAAGGTTCTGCTTTCCCTATAGGTAGTAGTCTGATCCGGCATCTTCAAGAACCCATCGTAGGATGACTGGGATAAAGAACAAACTTGCGATATTGAAAAAGGCAGAGAACCAGTGTACTTCGCTCGGTTCACGCTAATGCCGAGGGAGGTCCGGTAAACAGACATGAAGCACATCCGCCGCAACTTTACTATGGCTCCGACGAGGACCATTCGTGTTTTCTTACCCTCTACCATAAACTCGTCGCCACGGTTAGGTAGAGCAGCTTATGTTTAGGGGGCACATGGTCCGAGGTGTCGCCAACACCGTCACCGTAAATACTCAAGGTTCCCCGTGCCAGGTTTTCTTTTTATTTTGTAATAACCAAGCTCCAATTATTTAGATAGGCCGCGCAGTGGTGGAATGATATTGTCTGTCGGTGTGATGAGGTCTTTTTGGCGTTCTTGTGTTGTTCTTAGCATTGTTACCTCCTTAGACTTGCATGCGAATTCTGTTACCAGAACAGCGGCCGTGAAACTAATATATTTGGAAAGATGCTGGTTGGAGCAACTAAACACAGCTGGAGTTTAGAAGGCGGCTCTCGAAGGTGTCGGATGCATCCAAAACACACGAGCCCAATAGGTTTGCCTTTTACCCCGTAGTCGGAAGGCAATATGCTGGTCCACTGTCCATAGATTGTACTGGTGACAGGGAGATTGCAAAAGGATGTAAAGACTCCCAACGCGACGTTCTTGGCCAGTATGTGGCGACGGTGGCCGGTATTCACCCGTCAACAAAGCTGATTACAAACCTCGGACGAGTACCTGGTTAGGGCTGTAGAATCTCCCGATGCGTATGCGCTATTCAACCATCATCATCACCACCATGTAGATAGAACGTGTCATTAGAGTGACTTCCCCCCTAAGATCAGCCATGGACCAGGTCTCGCTTCTCTCGTTCTTTCGTTAATATTTCTGGTGCCGTTAAGGCCGGGAGAATGAACACGTGCGACGATGGAGACCACCTACGTCCCCTCCTGCTTGAGGTTTCTAGAAACCCCGCGATTTCGACTGTTGTTCCGCTGATCAGCCCCGCCCTCAGCCGTGAGGTCGGCATGGCCGGCCCTGACCACCCACCTACGACTGACCGGAACCTTCAACAGGACGCAGATGTGCGCCGTCACTATCCAGGGTACCATACTTGGGAGCAACTGTACGTCCCCCTAGTACCAAGCTGGTGACGACCTGGACGCCCTGCGTTCGTTGAGAAAGGTTGTTCGCGCTGCAGTTACAAGGCTGCTTAAGGCACCGCCCGCGCTCCGGCAAGCTCCCTTACCATCTGCGTTGGACGACTTGGCTATCCACGAGCAAGAACAGAAGGACGCCGAACCTCAACAAGATGAACGATATGGTAGGTGAGCTGCTGGAAGGACACGACTTCGAACTCGATTGCTACGGCATTTTGCCCTACTAGGAGAGGATATGCGGGGCCCTTAGTAGGCTGGGATTGACTTTGACCGATCTGCGGGCAGCCAGCATTACGTTTACCGGAAAGGAAACTTCACATTGTCCACAGGACCTCTCCCACGTCGGCTCACACACGTCGACTTCGGCAGTTGTCCTGAGGATGCTGCAGGTTTCAACTTTCAACGGTGAGCCACGTGGGTGCAAGGGGTATCGGTGCCGTGTCGAGACGACGGCCCACAGCCACGTTCCAGATATTGACAACGTGAGAGCCATCACCGAGATAGCGTCGAGCGTTCCAGCGAAAAACAACTGTGACGAACGCGAGGCCATGCAAGCCGCATACAAGGTCAACTCAGCTGCTTCCGTGCAAGTACACCACAGAACACGTGACGTAAACGACGTGAACTAAAGGATAGAGCCACTACCGCGTGAGCTTGAGTTCGATTACATCTTTTTTCTCGACTTCATGAAGGGTGATCTGTTACCGGACATTCTGGAAGGCCGGCTAGCACCAATCGTAGACGTAGTCTGGGAGGTTGCATCCAAACGCACGTATTTGTCCTTCTGGGTACCTGAAGACACCAAGGCTGAACAAGCTTTGCTGACAACTTTTCGTCCTTGTGCCACGCCTGGTAGAGAATCAGAAGAACCTCATTTGGAGCTGACACCTATCAGGAAAATCCGCTCGTCAGGAACGGATTTAGAGAAGAAAACCCACGGCAGGCTCAAAACCGATATAAGAACACGGCTAAGCTGCCTTTGCACGAGCTACCGCACCACCAAGACTGTGGCAGTTGCGCGGCAACGCCTTTGGGGAAAAGGCTGCAAGACTATGGAATATCAAACCGTTCAAAAAGCTGGGTACAGAGTTTTGTTGATGTCCACTCCGTTTTGGCGACGCCAGGCTGTGCTCAAGGCTGCACGAAGGCGCATGCACCGCTGGAGACAAAAGAGGAGAGCATCTCCCGACAGCTCTTTCAGAATAGAACTGATGGACCGGAAGCCACCTTTTAGGATTGCTTGCGTATTCATCCTCGCAGCGATTTTCTCGCGTGCGGGAGGGAAATGCGACCAGCCCTTTACAAGGTAAAACGGAAGATCGCAGTGACATCCTGGGGTGACTTTTATAAAATAGAGCAGGCTGTCATTTGACACCGTCTCGCTCTTCTTGCAAGACGCCTGAGCGGAGGCCATGGGTCACCAGAAAAAGCAGCGCTGCCGTGAGGCTCAAGAAGAAAAGTGACCTGCGTGGTTACAACCAACGGGTAAACTATCTGCGTTCAAGCTGGACCGCAACTCAGCGTAGGCGATTTCGAAACACACCAGGAGCGGCGCATCAACTCGCAACGGAAGGAGGAGTTCAAGGCGCCACTCAACGGGGATCTTTGTGCGAGCACCGTACCATTAAAAACATGTTAGAGAATACCGCAGGAACGAGATCAATGCGTGGCGCCATCTGAAGCCGTCTAACTGGCAGAGAATTCGGGTTTCGCTGCAGTGATTGTGCCGCAACATTAATATACGATGCGTGTACTCTTAAAGGCAGACGTGAACGTTGCGCGCGCGGGAGTGTGTTGAGTCTACCGATGAGTATGCGCTATTCAATTATCATCATCATCACCATGTAGATAGACCGTGTCAGTAAAGTTATCATCCCCGAATGCTCACCTGAGAAATGCGAGCTCATCCGAATCTACCCAACAAAAGAACAACTACCTTCCCAAATCCAAATCGGAACAAAGACCATCCCCGAAAAAAGCCAAATCAGAATACTAAGCATGAGAATACAGAGCAACAACCAGATTGACGCAACGACGGAGAAGCTCAAGAAGACAACAACCCAACTTGCTGGGATTATCAGAAGAATTACAAGAATCCGCAGCGGCATGAGCCAAAAAGAGACACTCAGGCTCGTCCAAGCACTCATAATCAGTAGAACCACATATAGCCTCCCTTTCCACATCACCACGAAAGCCCAAGAAGAACGGATAGAGGCAAACATAAGAACGGCATACAAGGCAGCTTTAGGTCTGCCTTTCTATACATCAAGCGACAAACTATCAGCCCTGGGCAAATTTAATACCTTTCAAGAGTTAAGAGAAACGGTACTAGCAGCCCAATGAGAGCGTCTCAACAAAACTTCAGCAGGAAGAGCCATCTTGCGCAGAATGGGAACACCCCAAGAAAGAATCAGGCAAGACCGGATGACCAACATCACCCTAACTCAACGCAAAAGCCTGATCCTACGCCCCCTACCCAAGAACATGTACCCCACTCTCCACAAAGACCCAAGAATTGCCAGAATTAAATACCTACGGAAATCATTCCAGCACCAGAGCAACACAGTCTACACAGATGCAAGCAGAGGCGCCAACCGGAACTCAACAGCAGTAGCGGTGGACCACCTAGGCGAGCTAATAGACTGCATACCTATTAAAGACCTAGACACGGATGAAGCGGAGACAAGCGCCATCCAACTAGCCATAAGATGGGGCGAACACAACGACCGAGCGCTGAACATCCTCATGGATTCTAAATGAGCCATTCTAAACCTAGCGGCAGGCAGAATCCCCGAGTCCACGCAGCGGATTCTTCCTGCAACCCTGAAGCATAAGCAAACTATCATTTGGTTGCCCCGGCCACGAGGGGCTAGACGGAAACGAGATGGCCGATGAGGTAGCGAGGTTCCTAACGTACCGCGAAGAGTCAGAGCACACGTACAGTCTTCCCCCTCCTGAATCCACCAAGAACTCCTCGCCAGGCTTCGTCTCAGCAGGCAGAAGTTTCCCCCTCCACACAAAGGCCTTAACACTTATGAAAGCCAAACACTAAGGAAAATTCAAACAAGCACCTTCGTACACAAGTCTAGACTTGCTCTAATGTTCCCGAAACCAAAAGAACACTGCAAAAAATGTGCAGAGGTGGCAAATCTCTTCCACGCATCCTGGGGATGCCCCGTTATATGGCCCCCGGAGAACGCCCACGAACCCAACACACTAGAGACATGGGAGGCAGCACTGGCCAACTCCGCCCTCGGGACTCAGCGAGAGCTGATCCGGAGAGCGAAGATCGGGGCAGCTGAAACTGGGGCCCTGGAAAGAGGGCTCCACTCACTTCTCTAGCCCCACCTTACCCTTCCCTCTTCCGCTTTCCCATCAATAAAGTTTACTGACTGAATGATCATCCCCGCTAAGGGCAGCAATGGCCCACGTCTCGCTTCTCCCGTTCTTCCGTTAATAAGGGCAATTATCATGCTAATAGCGCAAAAACGTGCTTTTATACTTCTCTAATCAGAATACCTGAATTATCAAAGAGGACCGGGTAATAATCTCGAACGCACAGCTCCAAGCTTTTGGAAAAAAATATTTCTGCCCTGATAAAGGTATTGCCACCAGGGGGCCGAGCTGAATGGACGTGTTCCACGTCAGCTCTGACTTTCCACGGCTCTTGTGGCACAATTTCCCACCGAACCTCGCTTTCGGTGGACTTCGCTTTTTGGGAGTCTGGACCTTGTCCGGCTTGCAGTGCACGGGAACCCCTTCACAGGCGGGGCCGACCTGGCCCAAGCCTAACCCATCGAACTCCACCCTCGGCACTCCTTGCGGCTCTCGCCGCCTTCCCCCTTCACTCAGAGCTGCAAAATGCAACGAATCGAGGTGGACGGTGAGTCGATCTCGCCAGAATACATAAATGAAGAGGCTGGGTGGCTGACGAATCACCGGAGATGGAGCGCCCGCGCCATAGCCACGCTAGGCCTAACTTCGGGTGTCTGCCCCGGCAAGCCCACCAATGACTCCCAACCAAGCAGCAAGACGCCGCGCCTGAATACGCACGCCCAACGGTTGCAGCGCCTGCCCCACCAGCCGCCGCTGCCTAGCGAGGACATTAAAACCGTGCTGCGGCCTCCAGAAGGGCTGGATATCACAAAGATAAGCCAAGCCGGCCTTCGTGACGGAGTCCTACGGGCCACGGGAATTAGTTACGACGAGGCAGCGGACGATATACTTCGCACCAACACTGCAAAGAATGTCATTGTCGCCAGTACTGCAAGTATGGCACGGGCCAGAAAGCACACGGCCATACAAGAGCTCCGCTTCCGAGACAACTCTTACAAAGTCAGCGCTTACGCAGCGCCGCCGGAGGACACCATCAAAGGGGTCATCCACAACATCCCCGAATATGACGGCGCCGAAGACATCCCCCGCAGCATACTCTACAAAAAAAAAATCCCACGATTCTCCAGGCGAGACGCATGGGCCATACTAACTCGGTCCTCATCATCTTCGAAGGCTCAAAGGTACCGCACTATGTCTACTATAGAGGTGCGGAATACCGTTGCTTCATTCATAAGAAGAAGTACGAACTATGTGACAGCTCTGGCCGGCTTGGCATCGATCGGACGTTTGCCCAGCCCCTGACAACAAAGTGTGCAATATCTGCGGCACCGAAGCCCCGACAGAACAGCACCATTGTGAGCCTAAGTGTGCACTGTGTGGCCGCGCTCATTTTACTGGAGATAAGAAGTGCCGCATGCGTTTCCAAACCCCATACCTTCTAAGGAAGCAGAAATGGGAGAAAAAGCAGCAGCACCAAATGCAGCAAGACCAAAACCCGACCGTCACCGACAACAGCAGCTCTTCAACTCTACTTCGTCGTCCATACTCGAGAACGGGACCGCAGCTGATCAATGCGGCCACGATGACTCTTTCCGTGAGCTGCCGGACCGTCAGCATCACAGCCGACGGGGCGGAAACTGTGGGGCAGGATACTGCAGTGACTCCTCCAGCAGCCGACACCGCTCCCTTTCCACATCACGGCGGAGGACCCCCAGCCACCTGGGGACAAACAACCAAGGACGACAGTCGCGGTCCACGTCGCGAAACGGACGTCAAGTAACCGGCCATTCTCCACTAAACAAGGTGAGCTGGGCAAATACGGTCTCCCAAAGCAAACATAATCAGAAACGTAGTGCTCCCTCACCGAATACCTTAAAATCCGAGCAGTCTCATCATTCTTCCGAGACAGCGAAAATCAAGCAGATGCTCGAAGTGCTAATGGCTGAAAATACATCGCTGAACGCGAAACTCGCTCAATTTGAAGAAACAAAAAGCAGTTCTGCAGATCTGAGTTGCACACGTCCCGGTGCCCAAACGACGCGCCCGGTCAGCCAGGCAGCGCAGCTCACTGCTGCCTACTTCCAAACGCCTCATTCGTGTGAGTCTGCTGTAGATATGGAGAATTCGCAGCAGGATTCCCCTCCTTCGAAACGTCGAACCCAGGCTATAAACTCTGAGAGCCCTAGTAAGGCCGCAGCCACGAACTCGGTAAAACACTTTGATGACGACATGCTCCGCCATTTTGAAGAAACCCTCACCCATAGACTAACGGAAACCCTCAGTGCCAAGTTAGAAGGTATGCTGGATAAATTCAGCGAAAACATCGATGCCCCAATTGCCAGCCTCAAAGCCCGAGAAACAGTGCTAGAAAATGGAGTCCCAAGAGCTGGACCGGAAGTGGGACCGGGCCCCATCAAGTCCATTAAATCCTACTGCCGCCCCCCGATGGCGGACAGCCCCAAAATAGGGAACAAAAATGTTTATTAGCTCGTCCAACAGAAAAAAAAAACTCCCCCCCCCTCCCCGAAGTGTATCGTGTGGAAATGCGAATGCATTGGGTGCACCGATGAGTGCGCTGCGGCAAGCAGTAACGGAAGAGAGGCGTGCGCTCCACTGCATTTACATACATTTTCCGGGCGCAGCGAGCGGAGAGAGGGTACGCGGAGAGGAGAGAGAGACCCGCGACAACACGCCCGCCCCGCGCGCGAGCTCTCTCTCCACCGAGCTCCGCGATGCGAGCGCCCTCCACACGCCCGAGCGCGCTCCTCCTCTCCACCACTCTCGCTACTCCGCCCGAGCTCCGCGGTGTGAGCGCCCTCACACGCCCGAGCGCGCTCCTCCTCTACCCTGCCCTCCGCTACTCCCGCCCGAGCTACCACCCTGCTCCGGTGCTATGCGCGCCACAGCTGTGCTAGGGGCGAGGAGGAGCGCAGGAGAGATAACACCTGCGGGCGCACGCCGACGGAGCACGACAACCCCAGACTGTAGCGGCGCGGGTACCGCCGCGCCGAGACGACGACGACGACGACGAAGGCAGAACTACGAGGCGCGCGCTCACGTGCGCTCGCGCTGGAGGAATGCAGGCGCACGCCGACGGAGCACGACAACCCCCGACTAAGAAATGCATTCGCATTTAAAAGCAAAGCCAACACCTTGAAAGTGTCGCAATGGAATTGTCGAGGATTCAAAAGAAAACGAGCTCACCTAGAACAGTTTATCAAAAAAAATCGCACGATATACCCAATGTCGTCTGTCTGCAAGAGACAGGCGTTTTTCCTCGCTTGTCTAACTATAAATCGTTCAGTGACCTAGAAGATGACGCCTCTGGTGTAGCAAATAAACCAAAACCCGCAGTCACCACCCTGATTAGGCGAAACCTCCCGGTCCTGCGGCACGAGACCGGGGTAAACGCTGCGTCCATGGCTTACGTCCTTGTAGAAATATTCCAAAACCAGAAACACAAGGCCCAGAGCACGTTCATACTCAATGTTTATAGTTCCCAAGAAATACTCATAAATTCAGTAAACTACTCCGAAAAACTGCCGAGGTAGTGAGAGGGAGCTCGTTGCTTATTATCGGATATTTTAACGCGCACCATACGGAATGGGGCTACAAGCAGGACACAATAAAGGGGCCTAATCTCTGGCTTGATGCGCAAAGTTTGCTAATGATCCGCAGCAGCCCACCCATATTGGAAACAGTGTCAGTGGGGGCACGACCCCTGACTTGACCTTTGCAAAAAACATGCGTACGGAAGCAACCAGGCTAAACACTCAGGAAAACCTTGGCAGCGACCACTACATCGTCGCTATTGGGGTCAAATCAGAGGTAGCCAAATGAAAGTCCGGGGACAAACCTACATCTAATCGCCTGGGATGAATTCCGCACGCTTAGAGCCGAGCAACGAGACCCAGTAAGTGTGGAGGACGGTACTGCTGGGGCCGACATTACCAACATTTAGAGCTGAACGGAGAAAACTGCGCGCAGACGCTAAACGGGCCACTAGGTTTGTACCGGAAGAAGCTGAGCTCCAACAGGCCGACGCAAAGTTGCTACATATGTGGGAAGCTAAACACAGCTTGAACACACGACTCCAAAAGCAAAAACGTGACCGAAACCTTCTGCGACGACTACCGTCCCTCCCCCGCGATATAGAAACGTACGCCCAGCAACTAACACGTCAAAATTGGCATAGCACATGCGATCGCATGGACTACGAAATAGGTCTTCCAAAAACCTGGAACATTCTGCCCTGTCTCGTTGACCCTGAAAATATTAAAACTACACAAATACACAACCTCAGAATACGTCTCCACAAATTTCAGGGAACAAACACTGAATTTCTCAAAGCCATTCAGGACATATACATTTGGGATTGCTGCCGCGAGACAATTCCTCCCTACGTGGGTAATGACAATGCTCTCCTTGACCAACTCATCACTGTAAGAGAAGTTAGGGGTGCTATCTTGGCACTGCGCACTCGCTCTGCTCCTGGACCAGACGGTATTACAAATAAAACGCTGAGAAACCTGGATGACGAGTCCGTTGAAGCTTTCACACGATACATGAACGTATGCTGGAAGACTGGGCGACTACCGGCTCAGTAGAAAACAGCCAACGTTGTCATGATTTCTAAGCCAGGCAAAAACTACACATCGAAAACCTTAGACCTACTTCCCTCACTTCATGCCCAGGGAAACTATTGAAACACATCGTCCTGAATCGAATCACCAACAAAATGGAAGAAGATGGTGTCTTTCCCCACTCCATGATCAGAGTCTGCCCAAAACTCTCAACACAGGACATCATGCTCCGTCTCAAACATGACGTCATCGATGGGGAAAGCTGTTCCACCTGAGACGCCAGAGCTATATTAGGATTAGCTTTAACTAAGACATTTGACAACGTTAAGCACTCGGAAATCGTCGACAACCTGGACCGGGTTGGTCTTTGTAAACGCGTGTACCGCTACGTCAGTAACTCTCTCTGTGAACGCACAGCAACTCTGGCCCTGGGGGGACTCTAGTCACATGTGATCGAGCTTGGGAGCAGGGAGACTCCACAGCGTTCACTACTGTCCCCGTTTCTCTTTAACGTAGGCCGTGATGGGGCTTCCCGAAATAATAGAACGGACCCATGGTCTGCAACACAGCCTCTATGCGGACGAAGTGACGCTTTGGGTCAGCGGAGGCCGTGACAGGCACTCAGAAATTCTTGCAACAGGGCATTCAGGCGGTCGAGCGGTACGTAGGTCCCCGGGGCCTCAGCTGCTCCTCGCAAAAATCAGAACTGTTGCTATACAGGCCTACTGCTAGGAGAAGACGTACAGACACCAAACCCTCCGGCTGTGAAGATCTTCGTGAATGGAACGCAACCCGTACCCACAGTGTCTAGTATACGGGTTCACCGTATCCGAATACAGGCCAATAGGCATAACTCGGAGATCATCCTCGTACTAGAAAAAAGCATCAATCAGACTAGCCGACTCATATCACGAATCGCTAACCGACATCACGGTATGAAGGAGCGCAATCTTGTGCGATTAGTTGAAGCCTTCGTCCTCAGTACGATAACGTTTATCACCCCTTTTCTACGCCTAAAAAAGACGAAGAACTAAAAATTGACGTCCTCATTATACGGGCCTATAAGCAGGCCCTAGGAATCCCGATCACTGCTTCGAGAGAACGTTTCGAAGCACTGGGACTTCACAACACCCTCAGTGAACTAATAGAGGCGCAAAGGCTAGCTTAATGGGAGCGGCTTAGTTACAGCCAGACGGGTCGGCATATTCTCGGCTCCCTGGGGATCACGTACCCTCGCACCGGCGCACACAAGGCACTCCTGGCTCCTGAAGTGAGGGAACAAATTCACATTCGACCAATCCGGAAAAACATGCACCCGGCACACAAACTTGGAGCACAGACAGGCAAGGGCGAAAGCCCTACACAAACGTTACGGCAATTTGAAGGACGTGGCTTATGTGGACGCGGCCGATTACCCTGGTCGCGATGCCATGGCCCTAGTGGTAGTCAATCAGCACGGTAATTCCATAAGCTCCGGGTCGGTCCGCACGAGCGAACCGGCGGTGGGCGAAGAGGCGCCCATTGCCTTGGCAATGACGGCCTCTGCAAAAATCAACTACGTGGTGAGCGAGTCAAAGTCTGCTATTATAAATTACGCAAAGAGGCGCATCTCCCCAGAGGCGTCCGCAATTCTCGGGACTGCACTTCACAATGTTCAGCGGTCCGGCAAGATATATCTAACATGGCCACCTGCACACACCGGCTTGGTTGGGAACGAATACGCGCACGACGCCACTCGAGGATTTTCAATCCAAGCTGGTGATGACCGCAGCGCTCATTCCCTTCGCTGTTCGGGCAGGGATCGGCTGGTGTCACTACAGGCTAGAGTGAGCCCGCTTTCCCCCAGCTCACCCTACACTCAGCAAACTTCAATCCATGGCTTGGCGACTTTGCAAACAAACTCGTACCGAACCCGGTAGCGTACAGCCACTGCTACCCCGGGCAATATTCTGAAAAGTGTCACCGGTGTAAGGAGAGGGCAGAATTAGCACACATGCTTTGTGCCTGTCCACAGGCGTCAACGTTAGGTCGCGAAATCGCTAGTTTAGAGCAATGGGGGACAGTATTGCTTAGCTCGAACCCAGCGGGTCAAGCCTGAGCCATTCAGCTGGCCGAAGATGCTGCCAGAGCCCGAGGGCTCTTGGCCGACGTCTAGGATAACTGGCTGCCATGCAATAAAGATATTTCTCCCTCTCACTCTCTTTCCTGATGAAGTTATTGCTGACCATATAATTAAAAGCGTTCGGGTGGGCCTGTAGCAATTTTTGCCGTTTTCCACCTCAGTGTTAATTTATGCATTGTTTTCGTCTGTGTGACCTAAGGTGTTTTAAAAAAGATCGTTGCTTCGAGGTGACGAAGATTTTTCGCCCAATTCGGCTGCTAATTCTTTCGCAAATAAACTGTGCTCAAACCTTGGCTAGGAAAATAAGAACTCTGTTATATGCTTCTTCCTTGCTTTCACGCCTGACAATAATGACTTTTTTGTAAATAAAACCACAGACGTAATAGGACTGCAAATAGAAAAACGTTTGCATAGCAGCCATTTAGAGTACTTCCTAACAAGGCAACCAGATATTTTTTGTGCTGTCCAAATAAAACTATAAGTAACTTAGTCTCCGCCCGTAGAAACATATCACCTGCTTGTGTTTTTTTTTTCTAGGAGACTGATGGCTGTGTGGGAAGGAGAAGACATGCGAAATATAGCAGGTAGGTTGAGTAACGAGGCCCGTTCAAATGCATAACACTCTTAAAACAAAAGCAAGGTGTTTTGTTCAATAGGTTCTCCCTCCTTAGAAGCTGGAAATGCGAATCAAAATCATAAAATTTTAAATGTAATGAGACGTAGAAACCAAGTGATACTCTAAGAAGGACACCAGATATTGAAAGATTGCATTTAATTATAATTTTGCGCTGCATTAGCTCTCACATTTTCTGCTCACCCGACCTGAAGAAAATAAAATCTGATGTTCGACCGGCTGACAGCAGCCACAAGTTACTAATGCAGTTCTTCTATATTCTAAAAAATAACCACGTGTCACCAACTTGCGTAGTCTTTTACTCGACCTTGGCCTGCAACTTTTTTCAGAATAAATTATACTTCTATCTGCATATAAAACTATTTCAAAAAATTCCTTTGCAGCACGAACCACCTTCAACTACTAAGTACAGAAACCGTGTTACCGAATTTATGCACCTTGTTTCAGAATAACGAAACCACATTTCACACCGTTAGTAAAACACAATAATGTTCAAAGTAAACGACAGTATTAGTAGTAAAGTTTGTTCTTTGCAAGAATTAGAGGAAGCGCTTGTCGCTCACCTCGGAGACGGACGCCGCGCTGTTCTTCGACTTCAAAAGAAAGCCAGCTTAACCAGGTGGGTAGGAGAAGGGAAGACGAAAGAAGGGAGATCGATTGCTGAGACACAGGGTAGTAGAAAAGGCAATGGCTCAACCAGCATAGGCAGTAAGACAGTTGCGGTAGGAGTGGTCAGGTCGACACGACTAGAGAAATAGGTGGGCGGTATAAATCAAAGTGTTCACTTGGCTGTACAATGGAAATAGAGGCTTCAGCACTGTGAGCGATGGATTTGGCGATGGGTAGAGTCTGCGGTCCAGGTGGATCTGGTAGTAGACCTACTTCACGGGTTGGTGCAAGGAGAACCTTCCGCCATGCTTCGATGGCATCAGCCGGAAGATGAACAATGCCCACAAAAGTGTCACAGCCAAGTTGATTGCAGAACTCCCGTAAATCGCGGAATGGCCAGTTGCCGAAATTAGAACAAAAACGGTGAATTGTTTTAGGGATGCGAACCTCGTGGACCCTCTCTTGAAGTATAGTAGGCAGGGGGAAGTTTTTGTTTTGTAGAATATCACTGTAAAGGTAGAAAGTGCGGTGTACTCGTGGAGGGAAAGAGAAAATGCAAAAAAGTAAGGCGTGTACAGTGGCGAGAACCTAATGTAGATAGGCTCGGCAGAGTGAAGGTACCGGCCGCAAGTGTGGGTTCTGGATTCAGTAACTTAGAGATGGTGTACACCGTTGCCGCAAAAACCAGCCGGGGCCACCATAAAGGCACCTGTGTAGGAACATTCTTTGGTTGCAAAAAACATGAAATAATGCTGCGGTGCCGCATCCCGATGAAAGTATTGAAGGACCGGTAAGAGTTTGAAAATGAAGGGTTTCGTTTGTTAGGAAAATCAATGTAGGCCGCGTGACGGCGATGGGTAAGGGAGAGCTGAGGACGCTGCCTGCACTGTCGGAGATTGAACAAGTAGCATAGGAAATGAACGAGGCCCGTCGCAAAGAGCTCGTTATTTGATATGGTGCAACGAAGTTATAGGGCTGCCTTGTGGAGTTCGAAAGGAAGTTTTTCGAGGTATTAGGTTAAGGTTTGGGAATGACATGAAAATAAAAAAGTGCAACATCGCGACGTATTGAGGGCAAGAGCAAAGAAACTTCGAAACCATTAGCTTTACCGAGGCCTGATCACTCGGTCATCACGCCTCAGAGGTTACCGAGGGCAGGTCACCACGACGTAATGAACTTATAGGTTTTTGCCCGTTTGCAAAAAGGAATCCCTACACCTTGCTTTTCCGAAAATACAGGAGATAGAAAAGTTGTTCGTTCACTGGTACGAGAAAAAGTTGAGATGGAGCAATGCGGCCTTTCTGGGGCATGGCAGAGACCAACAGTGGTGAGAGACGGCAGATAAGATTCAGCATACGCTGTAGGGTATTCTACACGTGTCAGGGGGACACAGTCGCCCAAGTTTTGTCGTTAAAAACCTAACGAAGGCGCGTTATTCATGCTGGTTGGTGAGAGGCCTAATAAAAAAGTTGAAGTCGTTTGCAAGAACAGCATCTCGAAGGAAGCCCTGGGTTGAGCAGTGTGATTAGGACAGATGGGTGGCGACCGAAAACAAGTAACTGGGTAAAGGAGGAATGACCGGAGATATGGGTAAATGGGGTACTCGTAGACCAGACACGCAAGCAGGTGCTTGTTGTAGTGATTGCTCATACATTGAAAATATTTACGGATATGGACTGGCATTAGTGAGTGAATTTTAGTGGAAGTACATTAAAAAGGTGTATCGGAGAAACAAAAAGTATTCTTTGCACATATTCGGGCTCGAATTTAGATATAGGAATAGGAAAATAAGTGCAGCTTATCAACAAAAATGTGGCTAATAGCATTCATTCACTCGAGGGTTTCACAAATGCATGACGTAAAAATATATACCAAAAGTAAAGAGTGAATATCCGGCAGGCTTGGAAATCACAACAACCAGGCAGGGAGACCAGGAGCTATGTGGACAGCCACGGTGCCATGGCTGACAGAATATTGGAGTAAACGTTTTGCATGCTCGATGAGGTTCAGAAGTGTTGTATATATTGTGACGTACACAACGAAACAAAACAGCCATTTAAGAGTACTATGCTGCACAGTGCGAGGACAAACCACAGCACTGACCCAGATCGTGTACTTGACCTTTTGCTCATTTAGAACTGTGTGGCACATACCCTGCCTGAGGTTGGCAATTAAACTGCCGAAATTATACCAGCGGCAATATGAAAAATACTTAACTTAAACTAAACGTGCCTAATTCACAACCATAGCTGCTTCGACATCCTGGAAAGTGAAAGAGCTCTGAAAACCCGAATTCCGTTTAACACGACATTCTCGATAGGAAGGAGTGAGAGAGGCTAGCTGGTAAAGTAGCTTTTAGAAAGTCCTCTGCACAAAGACCCTAGCAGGGGCTAGTGAACGGTGGCCTTAACATCCAGGAGATATTTAAGGAGAGATAATTTGAATTGTAAGTGTTTTTCATTGTCAATAATGGCACACTGACCACTCTACCGATAATCCTCAAGGGCATCACAGTGAGCTACAATCTGGGTCCAGGTCAGCGATTCTGGTTAACAGCTGAATAATTTTTTTGGGACCAGAAACAGCACTGTAGGCGTTGACTGCGGCCCCATGAACTAAAAACGCGCTTTGGCGAAGTAGATGAACCCGCAAGCACTATCTCACGCGTGTACGTTCTGTGCAACTGACTGAATGGCGCTTTTTGGGAGGTGAAATAGTTGTGAGCCGCACTCGAAGACGGCAATTACTGCAGCCGGTGGCGCCAGCGTTGAGCTCCTGTGGAGACGCTGTGCTGCGCGGCCTCTTCTCACACCGGCTGTTTAAGGAAGTGGCGCCATAAGGAACAGGGAACGCACCGACTGACAGGGGTTTTCGTCCTAGGGAAGATGCTCACCTGCCGACATTTCCTGACTGGCCAGAGGAAAGCGATAAAAAGTGTGAGAAGACGCGCCCCGATAACGCTGCAGTACACTCGGCGTCCACGGTCCCTGGAAATAATTTGCCATCGACGCCTTTTTAGCTAAGTGAACACTTTTTGTATTGGAGAACAGTTATTTGCTTGAAGATCCCTGGCGTAAGATCCTCAGCACTCTTCGACTCTGAGAAAAAGCCCAGGGAACTACTGACGAAGGTTAACTAATAGGGTCAGGTGTTAATTCGGGTGATGGTTTAAAAAAAAGGGCTCCTCCTGGAAAACGCCGCTGACATCCGACACATCTGTGCGGCTCATGAGTCAGCGATGGTGGAGGCATAACCTTGCCGATGCGGTGCCACTCAGTCTGAGTGACTATGCATAGTTGAAAAAGATACAGTGAGCAGGATCGGAAATCGGTCCCGAGATAGGATTTCGGCTGTAACCTGCAATGGAAGCAGTGGACACGTCGGGTGGAAGTGGGGTAAGGTCTTGTGGGCCGCTTCGATCAGTAGAGAAGACTGGACTATTAAGAAAATTGGATTGGATTGGGAAATGATTTTTTGTCTTGGAAAAGCTGTGGGGGGTGGCAGAATAGCCTTGTCGAGTAGGCTACGCTGTGCTGTGGTGTGGTGACCCGGGCCTACGTAACCACAATCTCCTGACGTGCGGGCTGGTCTCTAAGCAAAACTAGCTGGCACCGCTTTTCTGCCACGTTCCCACCCGAATTCTTCATTATAAATTACCGAAGTCATGAACATATGGACAGTTTTGTATTTTTTGGTACAGTATATAGTCTGTAAAAAGGTGCGGCACTACTATAATTTTGTCTGGAGTCACCCTTCAAATGAGTGCATCAGCGATAACAAACAATAAAAGTAGGAGTTCGATCCCCCTTCCAAAAAAATTAGTAGTTTGAATTATGTTACAGTACAGCCACGCCAGCTAGGCAATTCTTTTATATGCACTTCCCAGAAATACTAGGGATATCGTTGTACTGAATTCAGTCAGAATACTGGGAAGGATACCATGGATCGACGGATACCAAGGATACCAAGGATCCCAGAAATACTAGGGATATCGTTGTACTGAATTCAGTCAGAATACTGGGAAGGATACCAGGATACCATGCACATTATGTGCACTGGAAGGTGTGAAGACACATGGAAACGTCGATCGTTTTTTGTGTATAGGCAATGCAAGTTATAAGGGGGAATATTTACTGTCAATTAAAGGAGCCATGAAGAGAAAACACAAGTTTGGTTCATTCGAAAGATTGCCTCGTTAGAACCATAACGACACCACTTATAACGCAAACTTCGCTCAAATAAGCTACATAATTAGGAAAAAAGGGAATGGTCATGCGACCCACCAGCTCATTCCCGCAACAGAACCTATGCCGTCACATGGGCTAAGCTCTGCGATTGGTGGAGGCCGGCAAAAGCAAACGCATGTTAGGCAGGGCTTACAGCTTGCATAGCGAGCTAAATGCCCGTGAAACATACTGCACATTCTTTTTATGACAAGAACGGTGGAGTAAACGGTTTTAAGGTCCGAACGAACTCGCAAGCGTGTGCGCCAATGCGTACGAAACTAGCGCGCCGGCCGAGCTCGACATCTCGCCGTCGCGCAGACGAATTTTCGGGTTCGAGGCTCTTCGGGGCCAACGAACCGTTCCAGCACGCACAGCCGCGACCTTGCTTCGTATCGTAATCCCTTCACAGGAGGTTGGCCGTCATATCGCCAACCAGCAAAGGTAAAATAGAAACGAGGGGAGTAAGGAACAGCAAGAAGCGACGAGATAGTGCCAGTCGTCGCGTAAGTTTCGAATGGTGTTGGTTTGCTGCTGTCGTTACGAGCTCGTTTCCAGTTTACAACCACTGAAAACTTCAGTTTGTTCGTTACGGCAGGGACCCTTACGTTAGCTCACTCCTGGAACATGCTGGCGCTCGTTGCCGACTTCGTCAAATCGCTCTGACCTTGGGGAAAAAATGCCGTAAACACCGCGCATTGACGCTCGTATCTTTCTGGTCGAAGCAGAGAGCTCGCGCGAACGGCTTTCCATACACGACACCGGCCAACTGGCATAAGTGATACTGCTACTGAAATTGAACTATTATTAACCGTAATCAAAATACGGCACATACGTACCAGTCTATATTCGTCCGTCGCGACGGGGCTGACGAGGCAGCGGTGCCGACGGCGGGGCGTTCGTCTGTTGTGGCTATCGCGGAATGGTCGCTTTCCGTCCACCGCGTATCCCACAACTCTTGCCGCTCGTGCACTTTGAGCATTGAGCGTTTATTGTGGTGTGAGGTTGTTAAATGCAAGCCCGAGCTCCTCGGCGAGAGTTTTGTTTTCCGGATCAGGCGATTCCATGACTAGGGCTGCGGGTGCACTAGGTTTCTATATTTTCAAAATGGCCGCCGTCTCGATGACTCCCGCGTGTGGGTGCTTTTGGAGTCGACATACTAAGTACCTGTTTCATGGACCGGCTCTATGACGCCATTGTACACGTCACGGAATGTTCAATTTTTGCGGGAGATTTAAAATTTTGGCTTAAATTGCCTTATTTATCAGTGAATAAAGCATCATTTGCTTCCGGGAAAGCGCTTGGGGTACTATGAAACCCCCTAATCTTTCGAATAAAACAAACTTTTGTTTTCTCTTCATGGCTCCTTTAAGGGGTTCGCGTTTTCACATCGCGCTGAATTAAAAAATAAGGAACCAATGCGCGGTAATCAACCCTGGGAAGGTGGTTGAAATCCAAGCCGTAAATGGCACGTAGATAGTTACCCATGTGATGTCATTTGAATTCGCACACGTCGCTCTAACAAGTGTGAAATGAGAGTCAAGTGCAATGTAATAAGCCACACCCTTTAATATATTCAAAGAGAAATTCTTAGCTAAGGTTAAATCAATGCATGATTTATTAATACAGTTTGGTACAGGTGTAGTGATGAAGCACTTGAGTAGAAAATATTTGTTTATAAAAGTAAATGAAGCTCGAAGCCGGTGACAGAAGACTGCATTTCTTATCCGCCTCAACGCAGTTGACGGGGGCTACGAGATCATCGGCAAAGATGGAGGAGAAGTGAGATGTCATGCTTTGGTGTGAGCGTCCCTATATTTTTCTAGCCCCTAGCGAATCAGCAAGGCACACACATGGCGGCTACATGAGCCGTGGGCAGAGTGCACAGCGACGCGATAGGGCGCGTAGTGCTATCACGCAGCATTCAGCGAGAAGACATGGGTAAACCCACAGCTGTGGTCGGGAGCCCACCGGCTGCATCCCCAGTCTTCGCCTGTGCTCGTAGCCCAATTGGCAAGGCAATAGGCTTTCTCTGCGTTTCTCTATTTGTTCCAGGTTCCATTCTTCGCGGGGCCAGTACTTTCTGTTAATTGTCCGAGAGAGTTTTTTGTTGACGCCAACGGTCGCGACGGTATTCTTAACTGGTGTAGGTGGAAAGGTTTTCATTAAAAAGTGAATTTTTTTGTGTCTCAACGTCTAGCGGAAATGCTGAGTTGATTGACACTGTGTACGAGGGCATTGAAGTGGCAATAAGCAGATATCAATTCTACAAAACATAATAAAAGACTACAAAAATGTAGAATGCGGGGAGATGAGCTCAAGTTAAAAAAGTTTGCTTAGGTAATCAAACACAAGAAAGAATGAAATCGATTAATTTGTCAAAAAATGTTCATCATAAAGAGCGTAAATGTTAGGACCTTAACCTAGCTTCGAGAGTTTCAGCTTTACCGCAGTGCACCCTTTTAGATACTTGCCCCGCACTATCAGCACAAAAAGATCACATTTCCTTCAGGCCCTTCCTCGCTCTGAACACATCTCAAGCAGGGACAATTCCATATATCATGGCCGCTCTTTTTCGTATTACAATCCCCTACGTCGGGAGGTGCTTAGACAAAACAGGGCTTCACAGCCTCTTTCCTCCTGGGGCAACTGTGGAGTCAAATTTCGGCTGGTCAAATCCTAGCCAAGCGAGCGGTTTCTGTGATAGAAGGAAAAAAAAACACACAACTGTTTTCTAGATTTGTTTGTCTACAAAGATTGTGGGATAATAACAAACTCAACTGTACCGGATCTGTAATAAAAAGTTGCTTGACAAGTCACAACACTTCTTTTTATAGAGGTGATAGATCCTATTTGATAGCTGCTGATATAGAACAAAGTCTTGCCCCTCAGTCCATATACATTTACTCTGCTTTTAATTCGTAGGTCGATCATACCTTTATGGCGTCTGCACTCCTCCTTACAATGTTGCAGTCATTAAAGATGTTGGACAAGTATACCACGGGAGCAACGCCTTGTCTCATGAAGTGGGGCACTTGTAAGTGTTTTATCTTGAGAAAATAAGCGCGCTTCCTCTTATTTTTGTTTAATACTGTCATTTAATCTTCAAGAGTGGATCGGTCGCCGGTGTCAACTATCGAAACGCTGATCCGATTAAATATTCCCTGAAACGATGACTTGCTGGCTTTTTGTCAGACGGTGCATAGTCGATGATGGTCTACTCCGAGCAAACTCAAAATGTACAATATGAACACTTCATTTACATTTACAACCAACTAAATAAAAGCAGACCCAACGCCGGGAATCGGCTCTCGGGCGGCACAACTTAAAGTATTGTATTACCATGCACGCCTATGATTGTGCTCCACGCCACACAAAATTTATTTCCTTTATGGACACATGGAGCATTTAACGATGCCTGGTCGCCTACCTATTGATGCAATCTGCCGCCTAGTCGCCAGGTTCAGACGTGTGACGAATGGGACAGGGCCTGAGCTCTTCTTGCTCGGGCCCTGTCCCGGCCGTACAGGGGACATTGTACTTGGCAGAGTGATGATGATTGTGGCAGGATTCTCCTAGGGATTGGCCAACCAAAGATTGGCCGAAGAGGTCATAATGTTCAACGCGTTCGTTGCTACCCAACAAGGAGGAGAGAAAGACGAAGAGGTTGTCGTTCGTCGCCTGCGAACTCAAGACTGTTGCTCGGGCCCTGTCCCATGCCTCGTTGCTGCCATACACGGCAGAATGACGATGATTGTGGCAGGATCCCTCTAGATATTGGCCAACCAAACATTGGCTGAAGGAGTGAAAACGTTCAACGCGTTCGTTGCTACCCAACAAGCAGGAGAGAAAGAAGAAGAGGTTGTCGTTCGTCGCGTGCGAGCTGAAGACAGGTACTAGGGGTACGCGACACAAGACGCTCTGCAGAAGGCTACGGCCAAGGTGGCTAAAATCTCACACACCGAATTCGCCAACTTATCCATGGAGATTCTCATCGTCCCAAACAAGCCCTACATAATCACCACAAACATCTACGCCGTTGAGGGGCTTGTCAGCGGAGCGGGGGGAAGTCTCAAGCTTTGCGAGTGAGGAGTGGTGGTCTTGACGCAGTGGCGCCCGGTTTTGATCCCACGACTATCTGGCCGTGACGGGAGGTATGTCGCGCAATTCCCACTGGGCTACAAACCGAGACGCGAACATGGCTACAAGCCCGCCTTTAGTCCTTCCCTCATTCTGATGGTTTACGCCGTCAGAAGACCTACGACAATGTTTCACAATTTTACCGCTAAGCATTTTAAGCTTCGCCCCTGTAATAATCATTCCCTTCGTGGAGATGGCGGGATTTTTTTAACCTCAGTGTTGCGGGAATGTGCTCGGTTGAGAGGCCGATTTTTCTGAGCGTCATTGGAAGTGAAACGGAAAGCTAAAAATGTTCGACACTAAAAATATCAAAATAGCCAGCGAAATACCTGTTTTTCAGAAAATGAAACCCCTGCATATTCTGTACGCGAGATTGGTGTTCGCGAAAAGTTACAGTACGCTTCAAAATTTCCCTTCAGGATGTACAAACAGCACGGTAGGACAAAATACACAAGGAAAGGAAGCAGACAGGACGAGCGCTGACTATAAACTGAAAATTTTATTTGACCGGAAATACATATATACATAAAATCATAGATACGACGCATGCGCTAACATCTTTGCCAAACCAACACTGATAGTGAAAAAAGGGGGAAACTAGTTTGCTCCTTCATAAAGTTGACCACAAGCAAGATAAGCCACTTCTTTATCATGTAAAGTAACTGATGCCTTACTAATGCACTCGTCACCAAGCCTGTTTAAATAGAACGCCTCTATTATTTTGCGTTTTAGCTGATTCAAATAACGGAACAGTAGGACCAATTTTTTTCGAATTTGGGCTGACATGAGCGCGTAGGACACAAACGACAGTGATCAGAGAAATGAGATGTAGGTGTGCCTTTCAAAGAATTGAAGTGCTCTCAAACGCACATTTACACAACGGCCCGTTTGGCCAACGTAAACATGACCACAAGACAATGGTATTTTATATACAACACCAACACTAGACGGGATGTACTTGTTCTTGTGGTTTACAGTGCAAATGTTGTGGACTATCTGAATTTGTGTCTCGTTGTGTCTCGTTTGTGTCTGAATTGGTGGGCCGTTGTGTAAATGTGCGTTTGAGTAAGCACTTCAATTATTTGAAAGGCACACCTACATCTCCTTTGTCTGATCACTGTCGTTTGTCTCCTACGCACTCATGTCAGCCCCAATTTGAAAAAACGGTCCTACTGTTCCGTCATTCTAATCACCTAAAGTGCAAAATACTAGAGGCGTTTTATATAAACAGGCTTGGTGACGAGTGCATTAGTAAGGCATCAGTTACTTTACATGATAAAGAAGTGGCTTATCTTGCTTGTGGTCAACGTTATGAAGGAGCAAACTAGTTTCCCCATTTTTTCGCTGGCAGTGTTGGTTTGGCAAAGATGTTAGCGCATGCGTCGTTTCAATGTTTTTTATGTATATATGTCTTCCCGGTCAAATAAAATTTTCAGTTGATAGTCAGCGCTTGTCCTGTCTGGTTCCTTTCCTCGTGTATTTTGTCCTACCGCGCTGTTTTTACATCATGTCGACCTACCAACTCTCCCAACATTCTATCCTGCTGCAGTATATTTCAAAATTGCCCTTCTAGCTGAGTATTCAGAGCGTTTTACGGGTGCCTTTGCCATCACCATTTTGGCATTGAAATTTTGGAGGCACCAAAGAAAATATATCCAAAACAACTTGAATGCTGTGTCTCATATAGCGCCCTAGGGTCACAAGGAGGAACACGACCCTCGCCATCAATACACAGAATATATTTTAAATAGGGGTGTACGAATATCAAGATTTTTGAATACGAATATAATACTAATATCTAGCTTCGAATATCGAGTAGATTTCCACCAAAAGCCGCTAGGGTTGTAGCCTTTTGTGTCCTTTTAAACACGGGGCTCTGGAATGCCTTGCCTTGAAATTGAAGTGCATTTTGAATCCTTTTTCTTTCCATAAAACATCATTTTCAGCTCCTCGGTGAAGGGTATAGATAGCTCAGTTTACGAACCAAATGGGGGAGGGGGAGGGATGGCTTTTCATGCAAAGAAGGTTAGATGGTTGCCTGTGTTGCATTCGACAACTTCCTTCTGCAGTGTTGTGGGCATGGCAACAAGTGAAGCACTTTTTTACTTAAATTTGAAACTGAGTTTTGACTTCTTTTATGCTTTATAAACTTTTTTGCTGCAGCAGCTTCATGCAGGTGTCCATTGCCTTAAATGTACATAAGACAAGGATACACACGAGGTACTTTGAAGCTTGGTATAATATCCTGCATAACTCCAACTTGAATACACGCACATTTTGCATTACTATTCAAATACGGGGCATCCAATATTCCTCGCAGCACAGCCATAATTTAATAAACTATAGATGTATGCATTGGCAATATTTTCGGTAATTATTCATTTTTATTTCAATGACAGCAATGTACATTTTTTATTTATTCTGAACTCAGACCTGTTTACAGGATTTCTAAAAGTGCCCGGGAAAGGTTCCGCAAAAAGCGTTACGGCTCGACGGCATCGCGGCGCTCGTATACTGCAACATGTCATACTTTGTTTATCCCTTACATGGCCCGTCAGGTCGCTATTATAATAAATCTAACGTCAAAGCCATTAATTACAACTCCTGGCGCTTAATCTTACCGGGTTGCGCAGTCAGCGACACTTCAACGCACAACGGCTACAACATGCGTGCCACAGCTTTTGACGCGTTGGCCGTTTCTTTCCCAAGGTTAGCGAGCCTACTTCCAAACATACAATCACCTGGCGAACCGCAATCGCAATCGCGCAGAACGCGTTTTACCGATCAGGGTATAGTCAGGCGCCGCACGAAGCCTTCCATGACCTCAGTCTTTCGAGCCGCGCAACTTCCCGTAACCTGACATTTTATCTCAGTCATTTTCATGGCGATAAAGTCCGTGTTGATTAGCACAGCAGCTAAAATGACTGAGCAGAAATTTGGACCAGTGAAACAGCGCAAATGAACTCAGAAACGCCCACTACGCAGTTCAGGTGGACGTCATCTTGCATTGCTGCAGCAACACACAATCGGGAGGGCCGTTTCAACGCGCGCCGACCGGAAGGCCAAACCGCGCTTGACCATTTATTTCTGGCTTCGTTCCTGCGTCTTCCTTTTACTGCCGTTCGTCCGTTTGTGAATTCAAGAAGATAAAAGAGACGGTCAAGACCTGAAAGAGGATCGCTCGGCCGATCCGATGATACCAAAATGGCCGCGCCCAATGGCGCTGTTGCACCGTTTTTTCGCCTTTTTCCGCTGACATTTTGTCACACCCGCGGGCAACTGAATTTATATGCCACTTTGCGACGGTTTTCGGCGGAAAAACGTTGCAAACGCACAGCACAGAAAACATTGAAGCCGAATATGTGGCTTTCAAGAAAACATGTTGACGTCATTTTTCAGAGGTCGAAAGCCGCGTGCCCTCCTAAACTAATCAAGCAATATATTCGGTAATAGCCGATTATTCAAACGCTTTCGAATATTGGAAATCTTTCGAATACATAGTTTTCAAAGCAAAGTGCACAGCAACTCTGCGACCTGCGATATATATGCTTTTTGCAAACGCAGGGATGGGGCTGTTGCACGTCTGTGCTAATCAAGAAAACTTCGCAACTTTGACACAATACACGAAGCAGTCAACAAGCTACGGCCCTAATGAGACTTCAAGCACATGAGAACTCTGCTGTAACGTGAGACCTGATCAGTCAGATGAGAACGTGAATGACCATAAGCAGCGTACCCCCGCGGAATAAATAGAAGACGCAACCATTACCTTTATTGTACGCAGAAGAGTGCCCAGCGTTCTCAATGTACCTAGTAAAAGAGGCGTGTGTTCTTGCGGCGTCCAACACGACTAAGCTCGATTCGTTGTGTCAATTAATGCACAGCCATGATGCTTTTGTGAGATATTTGGGAATTGCAGGTGCTACAAGAAAAATGTCTGTTACAAGCACCAACAAAATGCTTCCTGTACAAAGCCTCTCAAAAATTTGCGGAGCCAGGGTGGTAAATTCTGATCAAATAATATTACTTTCCCTGCATGACGCCGTGACCCCGGCCGAGCTGCAACGACAAGCCGAGACTTAAAAGTGCTCCGCACATGAATCACAACTACCAGTTCACAACTGAGCAACCGCAACGCAACAACGAACCTTGTGGGTTATACACCCGACAGCTCCGTCAGTGCGAACCACCCTTGAACGATGGTAAGTAGCGACCGTCGCACGGATACTGGTTTTGATTCCTACAACGCCAGTTGGTGCTGAACAAATGGTGGTATAACTGAGCGATTTCTTCCCTCCCGAGAGAACAGCGGCATGCGCATTGTAGATAAGCACATCGCTGCTGCGCGTGTGACACCACACTTGGCATTTCTTCATGCATTGTCTTCTAAGTTAAACATACGCGGAAGCTGCGACGGACATCCTGTCAACTGTTTTATACACCCAAATATGAAGTTAAGCTACACGGCGTCAGTGTTTCTGTAACAGCAGTGCGTTTTTTATGGAATTTTCAGAATTATGCTGCTTCATTGACCTTCCCTCAAGCCATTGCCAGTGCATTAAAAACAGGTTCCGTGCGGTCAGCCACGGACACTAAGTGGACGCATGTAGTGGCGCTACGCTGAAGAAACGGTTGCGGAGCTGACGTAACTGCGATCTATTACACTTAAGCTTGCACACAAGGACTTTAAGACGCTGAAGAATATGTCACTTGAGCTACCGATACGTCTGGTGAAGGCACGTGAAGTGTGACCATCTGTGAACTGCGGTAACGTTTTGACTTACATCAGCTGTGTCTTCCTACTCATTCATGTCGCGAGCCAAATCGACCTGTGCTACTTAGGTCTCAGACTTCACATTTGGGAGAGCTTTGCGACATCCACAATGAAGCGGATGCGGTCAAACCCTATGTTGGCCTTTGGGTATCCTGCAACAGCTGACGGATCTTCCGCATCTCCAGTTTTGTTAAGCGCTGTTAAGTGGTGTTGTCACCACTTTTGTTGATCTTTCAGCTACATAACCAGACAATTAAAATAGAATATCCCTACACCGGCTACTATCCAGCCTCTCTTTTTAAATTTTTCTGGGAATTTGACAGCAGCAGATTCAGCTTCTATTCTATCTCCAAAGCAATAAACCTACGAGTGTCGTCTGAGCCCTTAATTCACCTAGAACATTGGCCATAGCGAAATGGAAGAAAAACCAGTGAGGGGCCACCTGCACTTACTCCGCGTACAGCCTGTCGAATTATTGTCGATGTGGCTGGTCAGATATCCGCCACGCTGTTCTCTACCCTTCCTAGAAGCCTTCCTCCAGAAGTATACCACCACGGTGTCACCTCACTGAATACGGGCGCTAACGCGGCTGTACAGACCCAGCTACTGGATACAGCTCTCTTTTTTTCCCGAAGTCCTGCTCCCCACTCCTGCCTGGAGCTTCTGCTTTCGTGGGTCTCTAATTGTCGGAAATCAAGGTAGACATTACAAACGTATATTTCGGAAAATTTGAAAATACAAACAGAAAATACAAACGTAAAATGCGCAAAGGAATTTGGAGATCTGGACGAAGAAGATGAAGTGAAGCACAGGAAGCGAGGGGGAAAAAGAGGGGGAGGAAGAAGACTGAAGTTTGAATAGAGCAGTTGGTGTTTTAGGCGACGTTACAAGACGGCGCTCCTGATAAGGGCGTCCACAAGGCACCCGTGGCCTTGTCCCGCCGGCCAAATCCAACAGCGTCACCGGCACCACCTTGAAACTACGCATCTCCAGCCATAGCTCCACCAGCGGCGAGCACGGACACACCAGCGCCTTTGCCTCGGTGGCACAACCATCATGTCACGTACTCTACCATAGTCAATCCTAGCGAACTTACGGAAGCAAAGGTCCGCTGGTGCCACAGGGATATTCCAAAAGTCTTATGACAATAGCTTATAGGGACGAATACTGATAGTGCGCTACGACAATGGTTTTACTTACATCGACACAATATTCGGCGCTAATGTCCGTTATCTTTGTCCGCGTGTGTTTCTATACTTTTTATCTCTACTTTTTGACCGTATGCTTCAGTCTGACAAGTCACCTTTGATTTTTTGTACTTTCGCTTTCGCTGGGACGCTTTCCCTTTTTAAAGCAAAAGCTTTCTTAGTGAGTAAGATAGCGTTTTGTCGAAAAAAGTTTACCATATTTCCGCAGGGGAACCCTGAGTAGAATGCGAAGCTGCCATGGGGTCGACTCAAGTTCCCATAAGTTTTCAGTTCCATCGCGGCGTTGGGGAGGAGAACAAAGGTAAGCGGAGCGAGCGCGCCCGTCCTTTATACGCGGAGATCCAGTGGCGCCCCCAGCGAAGTATGCAGCGGCTACCGTCGCGTTTTAAACCCTAAGCTACTTCGAAATTATCGCGCGCGGAGCCGCAGGTGTTGCCATTCGTTGCCAATCCGGAGGGGAGAGGAGCTTTGGAGAGGAGAGGGAAAATGCCGAATAGGAGGGGAGTGTCGGAAAGGAGAGGAGGAATGCCTCGCATACTACTCAGTTTTCCCCTACGGGAAGATGACAGCGGTGCGTGAACGCGAAGCTATCTCGTGATGGATTTTTTGGGTTTGGGCCCAAAATCCCTGGGGCATCCTACCACAATCATCATCAGGGTGCCTGGCAGACATGCCCAGTGGGGGTGTGGTCCAGGGTTCCCCTACGAGAAATACGGTGTTTGAACGCGAATCTATCTTGTGATGTAATCTTTGGTTGTGAAATCCGAGGGTAGATTGTACCACAATTATCACCAGCGGTGCCTGGCAAGGCATGCGCAGGGTCGACTGAAGTTCCATTATTTTTCCCAGTTCGTCGTTTCCGTTGACGTTCAGCTTCGGTGCCTTAGATTGTATCAGTAGCTTTTTGGGCGTAGTTTGAATGAGTGAAGGGCATAAGGCGCGTTCGTAGCACATGCTCCCGTCTGGGTTTGTAGCGCAGTGGGAAGAGCGCCACGTAGCTCCTTTTGCGGCCAGAGAGTCGTGGGATTGAAACCGGGTGCCGCCTAACTATTTCCTTTTATGGTGGACTGCTCTGTCATCAACCCAAACGCTGACGGGGTTGAAAAGACGCGCATGCGATGTAGAGTACAGACGGCTAACAGCAGCAACGAGGAAGGAAGGGACACAGCCCCGAGCATCACATGCTTCGCATCTAAAAACGAATGGCATTCCCAATAAGCTGCTGTTCTAGCGATAGATTCTGATAAGATCTCTGGACACACCCCTCTGAGTAAAACGAGGCTTATACTTTCATTGTGTCAAAATGCTTAATTGAAAATTGCCAACGATATCCGGTTCCACATAAGACAACAGACGCATCTTTCGTAAAGAACGAGTGAAGCAGTACACCTTTATCTCATAAACCACGTCTTGGTAAACATTTACGTAGTTCGTAGATGCGCTTACACAGCGCGAGAAAAATCGTCGCATTGGTTCGTTTTTTGTTTGCGATTGGGGTATTTGAAGATTTCCTGATCAATTGGACGCACTTCCACCGAAAGAGAGACGCGCTTTTAGCTTTCGCGTTACGCCTGACTTTCCTTTCAAAGAATAGGGTAAACGTTACTTTCCGAGGCGACTATTGACCTTCCTGAAAAGGTCTCCCCGGATTCTGGTATGCGTTTGCCTGTACAGCTTGAAGATACTACTGCTCAGGTCTCTCATTAAGATGTCGCCATCAGCCTTGTAGTATCACCTCAATTATTCACCGAAAGCCATTCAACTGATCCTGCATACCGCACAAGTTTAGATTCGAAGTGGGTTGATTGATCAAATAAAAAGGTGTTAGAAAAAACCATGGCGGGGGCTAGTGGTTCTCCGCACGCACTAGACGACGGTGTAGGCCAAGGAAGATGTACAAATGAAAAGTTTTACTTCATATATACACAAATAATTGCAACTCAGGACAAACCCTAAGAAAACAGGTCGAGGACAGCCATGCATTATGTTGAGCTTTTTTGTATTTCCCCGCACGGGGCACCTTTAGTAATCTGGGTGAGAGTACTGGCAACACCGCGGCCCCGAGCCACCCAGCATAAGCTGTAACCTACCGTGTTGATGTGTTTATAGGCAAAATGTAAGAAACCACAAATGGTGGCCATCATAGCCCAGACAAAGCTTCGGAGGCTGGGCTGCCTGTCTGTTTATCAGGCAGGGAGCTCCGGGACCTCTTCAGCTATCAGGGTAAGGCTGACGGCGAAAGTACCCCCCGTACTCTGCTGCTCCTATGTTGTATGAAAAATTCAAAACCCCCTCCAAACAAGATCGCTCCCCGAAAAAGGGCCGCACCAAGGTTTCGTTCCCTCATTTACCAACCTAAAGCTCTCCTGAAAAGATAGCCCTTAAAAAGTTAGCGAATTTTACAGAAACGACATATAATACAATACCTGCCACCCTATTCAACAAAAAACAACCTACATACCATACCTTAGGACAAAATACATTCTCGCATCTTGACTTGGCTATTGGTTCTGCAGTTCTTTTTCCATGTCCTGAGTGGGTTGCAGGCATGGACCTATATAATAGTGACCACTTTCCCACTTCCCTAACGTATATATGTAAAGGCCCCAGCAGTCCATCTTACCACAACAGGTTTAATGAATCAAAAGCGAACTGGAGTACATTCACAGCAACATCTAACCTACACCACTCATCCATAAAACACGTACACGTGGAGGGAGCAGCCCAATTATCATGGCGCACATCCTCGCCACCACCGAAAAGACGATTCCCCACCCTTGGTGCCCCGTGCAACCAAATGAGGCCGTGTTGAAAGAGGCCTGCAGGCTCGCGCGAGAGACCAGAACAAGGCGTGGAGTATCCTCCGTCTGTACACCACCTCGAAGAACGTCATCTCCTTTAAACGGGCCAAACCACTTGGGAAGCTTGCACACCCTGATGCGAAAAGGGAGAGTTGGGACGCTTTACTCACATCCATAAACTCTCTCTCTCTCTCACACACACACACACACACACACACACAAAACACACACACACACACACACACACACACACACACACCCCACCCACACACACACACACACACACACACACACAAACACACACAAGGTATGGACATGAATAGGCAAACTTAGGGTACAACAGTCAAACAGCCTGCCCCTTTTCAGCATTAATGGGACGCACTCGAAGACCGGGCTAACGCACTCGCATAACACTTCCAACTCGTGCCCAGTTCTGCACACGACACAAACACTCTTATGAAACACAAACACCTGCAGAAAAACAGCCCTTACATGACAAAGACTAATCAATATATGCATACCACTGTGAATTTACACTTCATGAGTTAAGGGCTGCCCTTAGCACATGTACGCCTTCACCTCCGGGTGCAGAGAACATTAAACACAAAATAATTTAACACATACAGGCATACGCACTTGAAAGACTTTCGACACTTATACAACAAGATATGGTTTTCGGGGCGTCTTCCCATATCTAGGGGGGAAGCGATTGTAGTAGCTTTGCTTCAAGAGGGAAAGGATCCCACATTACCCGCAAGTAAAAGTCCCATAGCACTTTCAAGCTGCCTGTGAAAGCTTCTTGCGAGCATTATCAACAGAAGGGTAGACTTCTTTTTGGAGTGCAGTGGTCTTCTCGCGAGCTGCCAGGCAGGCTTCAGGGTGGTGAGATCCACGAATGATCAACTTGTGGCCTGAGAGTCATATATAAAAAATGTCTTTGCTCACAGCAACAATGCATGACCATATTTTTTGACATACAAAAAGCATATGACACGGAATGGCGGCATGGAAATCCTCATCGACTTCAAATCTTTTGCAATATCGGGTATCATATTGAACACACTTGAAAGCTAGTTGTCTAACGGAACTTTTCGGGTGACCGTAGGCTCTGTGCTTTACAGAGTCCATATACAAGAAAACGGTGGGCCACATAATGGACCATCGAGCTGCAGATTGTTTGTTGTAAATATAAACCTCGCTAGCAAAGCACTGCCTCGAACAATCTTTTACTCTGTGTATGTATACGATGTGCAGATATGTTTCAACAGCTGCTATCTTTCCATTTGGGAAAGGCAAGTCTAACGTGCCGTTTATAAACTGGCTCGCTGTGCAGATGAAAATAGGTTTGAACTGAATCCTACAAAAAGTACCTGCGTCAAATTTTCGAAGAGCCGTGGGATCCATGCGGATCCCCACATTGAACTATAAGGCAACTTGACTCCTGTAAAACAGGAACACAAGTATAGTGTAGTTCTAGATAAAAAACTCACATTTATTTCACACATCAATCAACTAAATTATAAATGCCTCAAAACAATGAACATTCTAAAGGTTCCCTCACATCAATCCTATAGGGGGGAAAAGCAAGCCCTTTTGCGGGTTTTTACCAGTTTGCTGGGATCTTGTTTGGACAATGGGAGCTTAGTCTATGGCTCCGCAACCATAACGACACTAAAAATGCTCGACCCAGTACTCCACTTCGGGCTCCGCTTTTCGTAAAGCACGCTTTCACCCCCATGGCTATTTCGCCCTGTGCAATGCGACCTGCCTTTCGGAAAAATTACCAAAAATTGAGTTCCAAGAAGCTCATCTCAGCACTTCTTCTTTTTACCGGATACAGGTTACTGTGCATAAAGTTATAGCGATGCATTTAAATCATCCTCCGCCGTGTCCTGGGCTGCCCAAGGGCACAATTTCGCGACATGTAGAACAAAAAGGGTATACATGAATGCATTTTTATTGTTATTTTCTCTTGTTTTCTTTTATTTCAATTTCTTCCGGTTAGCTCTCCGTCGCTACGCCTCGTATGTGCCTGGCCATTCACAAGCACTGCGTGCTTAGGTGTGGCAGTAAATATATGCCGTACATAAACATTGAATATAGCTTTATTATATTATAATGTAAATATAATAATAATGTTATATTTTATTCATTATAATATAATATAATATTATGAACACCAGTATGCCATTTTTCTTGGTGCAAGTTATACAATCAAACATAATGTCCCTAAGTTTGTAACTGATACCGACTTGTTGAGTGTGGTGCAAGCATTGTCATCCACTAATTCATCCAAAAACTATGTCCTCAATCTCGTCCTAAAGACCATTATCTCTGCATATGTCTCGAATCTTAAACTGACTGTGTGTTGGGTGCCTGGCCATCGTGGCTTATTCAGTAATAAGACCGCGGATCAGATGGCCGCAGCTGCTGTACTGACAAATAAACTGCACATAATAACACCATCCTAAGCCACTAAGCCACATATAACTAAGCCACACATCAGAAAGCACCTCCACAATACATGGCAAGCAGGCTGCAATACAGAGACAGACAAGTTATACTTCATAAGACCACACGTGGGACCTTAGTCCACAGTCACACAATACAGGCACACGAACTCGCCTTGGCCATATTACGGATAGACCACACACATGCGCCACACTCACACCTGCTCGCTGGATCTCCAAGACCCGTGTGTAGCAGGTGTGGGGAGGCCCTATTCATAGTCCACATCCTAATCACATGCTTCACTTTAGAGAACTCCGCAGACAAGACATTCCGCTACACCCATCCTTGTTATTGGTGATGATGCCATGGTATCTGTAAAACAAATTTTTAAGTATTTGTCCCATGGTAAGTTTTTTAGGTTCATTTCCTATGAACCATAGTCAAAACTTGTCCTATACACCAGCCATCACCATTGCCTTTTATATATTTAAACATTCATCTATCTTTCACGTTTTAACACATAGATTTTTGTTGTAACCACTTTTCTTTGGTGCTCTTTGCCCTAGCTTGCCTTGCTGCAAAACCACTAAACAATCATCATCATCCCCTCTCTTACACACAAAAGTGCCAAACGGCAGATTCTTCTGAAACTCCGGCTTCTCGAAGTAACGTTGCCACAGGAGTAAGGAGAGCCTCACAATAAACACATACAAAGTTACTGATCCGCCATAATAACAGCAAGTAGCAGGACTGTGGCCCAACCTGTTCCCCTCGAGCGGAAAATCAAAATGTTGATGAAGACGCCCCATCAAAAAAAGCATTAAAACCGAATTTCCAGCCATCACCCAACAAGCCTTGGGTGTCTTTTCTCCATGCATTGCATAGCCTGTAGAATGCAATCTTCAAATGTGCGCTACGCACAGCCAAACATTCCTTTTTTACTATCGGTTATCTCTTTTCCGATAAGCCTCTTGCAACCAGCCACAAATCTTCAAACGCTCGGCGGTAATGCTTCTACACCGTCGAGGTGAAAGCTCAAGCACAATAAAGCATTGAAACCTGTCTATGCCTCTGAACCTGCCAAGTGAACTCACTGCTCTCGTCTGTCTTCCTAGGTCCAAAAATACCTATCATGGTTGTCCAGAAAGTGCAGAGAAACTAAAAAAAGAACGGTTTTTGCGGTTAGATTTCAGCGTGCTCCCTCCGCAGCACCACTTTATATTGCGTTTTCGTAGCCATTGTTTTTCTCTAATTATCGCAGGTTAGGAGCGCATCACGACGGTCCCGGCAACCGAAAATATAACTACTGTGCCGCAGATGGCCATATCATGGCGCCTTCTGCATTTGCCGAAAAGGCAGACTCCTATTCAGCGTGTTCTGAGAGGGCGATTGAGGAAAACTTTCTGTGAGTTTTCAAAGAGCCTTTTCTTTGCTTTTTCGTTCTTTTCCCATAACAATTTAAATAACGTTTGTCGGAAAGGGGGTATTTCAAGTTTAAGGCGCTCCCATTTATTATTTCTCCGCAGAATCACTGTCTAGGCAATCACCGAAATACAGTGAACTAACTGGGGGTGTTAGCGATAAATCAACACTTTAATAAAAAAAGCAGTGTCTTTTTTTGTAAATTAATCAAGAGAACTTGTTGAATGAAGATTGCGTTATCCTAGTCAGAAAAAAAGGTTTTTATGGTGGTTTCGACGAATAAAAAGAACACTAAAATATAAACTGTCCTTGCATTCAGAGCGGCTTGCTGAGACACAGTACTGTAGCTTCTACGTGTTCGTATGAATTTGTTCGGACCACTTTTAGTAGATTTCGGAATGAAATGCCTTGCACCTTTTGTTATTTTCTTTCTGGTGAGTTTTCACAGAATACGTGCAAGATGCACAAGAATCGCAAAGGTGGACAAAATTTTTCGTACACATGCAGTGGACTGCGATAAAAGTATTTAGCGCAAACGTAACCCGTAGAATTTACAGCGTACTGCTCCACGAATTGGTGTATTTTCACATATAACTCACACTCACATATAACATTACAGATTACAAACCTGCGCTCTTCATTTTGGGCCCCTCAAAACATCGGAGAATAACGCCCTAACCTCTGGGCCAGCTCTTCCCACGCTACAAATGCAAGCCTCACCTATTCAGAGGACCCTGTCAGTCCACGTCAGGTGGTACCACCGAAGAACCTAAGGCCTCCAGATTGATACCAGGGCCAGATGTGTTTTCAGTGGTTCTGCAGCAATCGTTGCTGAAATTTCCTATTCTATAATTTTATGGGACATATTTCATTCGCGAATCTTTCATTCATGGCAGACTCATTTTAAGGGCGCTGCACGAATTTTCACATTTTCGTAATAAAATCTGCCGTGTAGGTTTAAATTTTTCCCATCTACTTTCCTTAAGCTCTAGAGACCCTCTGTAGAATATTTTGAACTCGCAGCACGAATAGTTTTACAGCTATAGACATTTGCAATTTTGCTGCGCGGGGGCTGCGGCGCTCGCTCAGCCACACAGCAGCAAAAAAACCCCGGTAACTTCAACAATAAGGTGAGCCTCTAAAGGTTATACTTGCATTATCCGTTGCTGTTGCTGATCCGGTAGTTTCACAAGTAGGTGCATTTTGGTAATGTTACAGCCAAAAGACCAAATGTAAAGGAACAGTCACCATACGTTCGAGAAGCTTTCATTATGGCAGATCTGCGTGAGCTGAGCTTTGAACAAGCCAGCTGAGCGTCAGTTAAAATTTAAACTTCCCATGGTCAGCTTCTTTTGGGCCAGCTGAACTTTAAGCTATCCATTTGTTTATCTGTACAATTAGGCATAGAATTAGTGGCTTACATTTCGAACGGCCTATTTATTCGAATCTAGGCCGACCCCGATTCTAAGCCGCCCCCCGAAATACCGAAGCCACCAAAAAAAAACTTACCTCGAATGTAGGCCGAACAAAAACGCGAGGTCAGCTTCACAAAAAGAAAACACGTTTATTGAACATGAAGATGCGGTGCTGAACTCAATAGTTTCTCTTCAAAATCACCGGCAACTTCTGGGCGATTGAAGTTCGACGACGGAGGCTAAAGCCGAAGCGCTTCATGAATTTCTGTAGCCAGCCCCCACTGGCTTTGAAGTGTGCCCGCGATAAGCCTCGTTCCCTTGAAAGCTCCCTGGCTTTTGCCTGGAGCACTCTTGCGGTACTGGAAGGGCAGCTGCTCGCTGCGTCCGAACAAAATCAGCCATTCCATCGCCATTTTGGTGTGACGGCCTTCTTGTGGTCCGGTGAATGCCATCCTCGTTGCGGCGCACGCAAATATCCTCGCCCGTTGCGTCCTCCGACGACGGACATATTTTTCATTGACGCTGTAGTCCCGCCCGACTTGAACGTTCGACGACAACTCCGCGCCTAAAACAACTTTTCTTTTAAAAGCGGCACTATAATGGCACCGCTTCTTTGGTGCCATTGCGCTGTCAAAACCAAACGCCATTTGGCACGCAGGCCGCTATCCGCACAGTTCAAAATGGCGGCATCGCCCCCAGCTATGGCCTCTTAAGTGGCTACTGGCTCGTCTAGTAATGGCTACAAAACTTTCTTTTCTGGGTGGCGCTAGCTGCGCGCCACTTCCCTCAATTTCACTGAAATTGGCACGTGTTCCAAAATATTTGAATTCAAGCCGACCCTGGAGTTTGATATATCAGTATTTCAAAAAACTATCGGCTTAGATTCGCATAAATATGGGACTCAGTGAATCTCATCTGTAAACCAGCATGCGAGGTGATTCTCTCAGAACCGCGTGCGCATAAAAAGTGCAACCGACAAACGCTAACAACGTCGTCGGCGGGAAACTTTTCTCGCTCTCTGCTGTTTCGTCTGGCTCACTGTGCCCAACCCATGCAGGTATCGAGTGCTGCTTCCGGAAAGTAACCTAAACCTCGCATACTTAAGGGTCTACGCAAAAAAGATTTAACCATGCTAGGAAGACTCTAAGGGACATAAACAGCACTCCCTCACCAAAGAAGGGTCTGGCCACCCTGGTGTAGTAGTTGCTGCCACTTCTCACGACTAACCAACTCAACTCCCTGCCCTCATTTGCCAGCAGCTGTAAAGCACCTGCCCACGGCTGGGGTTCAGAACAGCAATATACGAGAGCGATACAGCAGAAGAATCAATGGGTCCGCACAGGCCGCCTTAGTAAATTGACCATGGCAACAATAAACACACTCTTCTGGCGAGGGGAAACTTAGCTGTACTACTAGCGAATGTCTTTGACATTAGATCTGATATTATAGGGTTAAACAAAGTCAGGAGGACAGAAAAACGCTTCATTGAGCTCACTAGCGGGCATATTCTATGCTGTAGTGAAACCCAAAAGAAGCAAGAACACGGGGTGGGAGTTTTATTCCGCAGAGAAATAGTAGGAAACGTCGAGAAGCTTTTCAGTATTAGAGAGAGTCACGGCTGTTGGGTTATGGTGAAATAAGCCATACAGGTTAAAGACTACACAGGCCTATGAGCGAAGAACTAGCTATGTTGATGAAGCTTTAGAGAGCTTCTACGAGGGACGTCGAATCAGCACTGACTAAGGAAAGCGACGCAGTTCACAACTGTTAGGACAGAATTGAGTCACAAATGTCGGTATAAAGAAAATGAAAAAATGGTCACTGGGAAACTTCTGATTCGACACTGGCAACAGTCGAGGACATACTGCTAAAATTTGCAGAGAGGAATGACGAGAGGTTACTAAACAAATTCTTCCACAAATGAAAGAATAGGAAATTACCATGGAATACTCGCGTTGGCACAACTAAGATGAAATTGACTTCATTCTTAGTGAGAACCACGTATTGTGCAAGATGCAGATGTGCTAAGATTCGGAGCAGCGATCATAGGATGGTTTGATGCGAGCTAAGGCTGAATCTCAGGAGGCAAAAACAAACCCAGTGAAAAATAAGCAACCCCTCATAAGAATCAGAGCCAGATCGCCGGAGCTTAAATTATCTCTTCAAAAAGAATTCCCGCTTTCAGGCGAGAAAAAGGACGTCAGTGTAGACAAGGTAAAAGACACGTTAATATCAGCACTCAATGAATCAAAAGCAGCTGTGGGAGAAGCAAAATGTATACAAGTAGCTAGCAAACTAACTAAAAACAAAATGAATAATCGTGAAACCCAAGAGCATGCAAGTTTTAGGTACAGTGGATTGGTATAAATTAGCCTAGGTTTCGGAGGTGAGTAACAGAAATAAAACAAAAGGCATTCCTGCGCATAACATTGCAGTGATCGAAGGAGCGCTGCGAATATAGGGAATGTTGAAAGCAACCAAAAGAAAACTAGCTATACGCAAAGAAAGGATTGACGCACTCAGAGCTGACCAGGGATACATTACGCACAACTTGGACGAGACAAATAGGGTAGCGGAGCGATTCTACTCCAGGCTGTACGCCAGCGACATTAGACCTGAGGGAACTACTGAGAATACAAATTCAGCCGGCGGTGTCCGGCTGGTGACTAAAGAGTAATTTTGAAAGGCTCTCAGATGCATCAAATTATGAAAACCTGCAGGTTACGATGGCATAAAAGTAGTTCTGTTGAAGCAGAGAGAACATATTGAATTGGAAAAGCTCTCTGTACTGTTTTCGAAATGCTTAAAGACACAAAAAGTGCCCCTAACATAAAAAAACGCATCATTATTTTGATTCATCACAAGCGAGCTGCCAAGAACGTCAAGAATATTGGAACCATCCGACCTCCCTCAGTTGTTTACAAGCTGTTTATTAAATTAATAGTTAGCTGAATAGGCGACAGGCTGGATGTTCCTATTAACCCAGAAAGCAAAGTTGGTTTAGGAAAGGGTACGTAGCCATGGATCACAAATTTGTAGTCAACAAAGTGTTTGAAAAATCGGCAGAGTACGCTAAACCGCTTTACGTGGCACTTCTAGATTAGAAGGAAGCGCTTGGTTCTGTACTCTCCGCAGCCGTTTGAGAAGCATGAAAGCACCGGGTTATACGGGAAACCTGAATAACACTTCTAGAAGAAATATATAAGAAATGCACGGGCAGGATCACCCCCACAAGCAAAGCAAAACATTTCGATCCAAAAGGGGGTAAGACAGGCATATACCATCTCTCCTAAAATATTCACAGCATGTCTCGTGGTGGTATTCATAAATCTCGATTGGGAAAACAGGGGAATAAGAAAGAACGGCAAATCCTTAAACCATTTAGGTTTGCAGGCAACATAGTCCTGCTTAGGAATACTGCAGAGCACATACAAGCAGTGCTTGAGGAACTACAATAATAAATCGTGGCCTCGGGGCTAAAATAGATATGAAACAATTCAAATTAATGAAGAATAAGCATATCAAGAACATGTCCTGCTTTGGAAACGAAACGCAAAAAAAGTAAGACAATATAACTACCTTGGAAAGATGTACAGTGCTGTGCCGACCAACCAGAAAGAAATCTTGCGCAGAATAGGTATTCCCTTGAGACCACTCAACTAGCACTCCTAAATATTGAAAATTTACATAGCTGTGTCACTCAAAACAAAAGTCTACAGTCAGTGCATACTGCTGGTAATTACATACAAATCTCAAATTTGGCGTCTTAATAAACAACTAGTAATAAAACTTCGGTCGGCTTAACGGGCCATGGAACGAATAAAGTTAGGTTTAACACTCAGGGAGAAGAAACGACCTACCGTGATCAGAGAACAGAGTTGACGATATGGTAGTTCAAATTAAGTAAAAAATGGACTTCGCCTGACGGATGAGTGGGACGAACCGAAAACAGGCGGACAATCAGGGTAACAGAATGGATACCAAGAAGTCGGTATAGGAGACAGGGAAGGCCAATACCATGATGGGGGGATAAAATGCGGGAAATGTGGACTCGAGTAGCACCGGACCGGAGCGGTTGGAGGTCAATGGGAGAGGCCTTGGTCCTGCGGTGGACTTGAGCAGGCTGCTGCTGATGATGTCGATGATGGAATATATTCCACTCATCTGTATAGAGCTGATGGAAATGACTCACGAAAAAGGCTGCCGTTCGTGATCTCACTGAAAAATGTATCTCCTATTTTCTACCCCGTTGCTGTTGATTCATTACAAATCTTGCCTTCTCCCTGGCTGAATTCCGGGCTCCTGCACTTGGCTGCTTCGCGTGTGCATTATGTCTAGTTTTAAAAACGTATATCGTAGAATTACCAATAAAGGTAAGAGGTTGTAAGTGTATTAAAGGCTTAAAATTGCCGCTGAGCACGTTTCCCCAATTTCAATCGGAATCCCGCCGTCACATTCTTGTGTAAAACACACCTGCGTGAGCTATGTACTCTCGTCGACTTCGCGTGGTCTTCCAGCCACTAAAATTGACCAGCTCAAGATTTTCTCGTCTGCTACGCGTCCAAGAAAAGATAACTCCTTATGCTGTTGAAGCGCAATCGGATTTCAGGGCTGGTACATACCTCAAATCATCTGCCTAGCTTGAAGTGTCTCGGTTCAGTCATAATATAGTTCGGTGTCAAGGAGACAGGATATCAAGGAGACAGAAGCTCATCAAATTTTAAAAGTGGCGGGAGGTGGGTTTGCGATGACCAAAAATACGTTTCTGTCGCAGGAGACGTGCGCCTAACTAAAAAATAGTATAAGCTGTGTGTCTGCGTTACCCCACTTCTACTGGAATGGCTGGTCATAGCCTTTCAACGAGCGACAGCATATACAGCTAGTGCCTTTTACACTAAAAGATATTTTGAATACCGAAATTCTCCCTTCTGCATTGGGCCAGCAAACAGTTTCAGTTAATTACACGCAAGAGGTGGCGAAAATTTAAACCCTTGCCTAAAATCAGGGGCAACCGCTTGAGGCCTTTGGCGAGTTCAGACCGAGGGAAGGACGCCCTTTTTGGCGAAGTTCTGTATTTTCCCTTCTGAAAGTATTTGGGCCCCAATAGCGTGACACCGAGCTTGTTATAACAAACTGCGTTGCAAGCTGTCACAAATTCCGCATTATTTCAAAATGAAAAGAGTTTTCTGATCCAAGTACGAAAAAAATATCCTTTCAATACAAAGGACGCATTTGGTAAATGGAGAACTTTTATTGCTAATTTTATGTTGTTCACACCCCTGCGGTGGACGAAGCCGCATACCATCTGCCTTAAAGGTACTTTATTATATTTATTTTCGTAAACAAACCGACATCTTTGAAATCTCTATGCAAAAAACCGTTTGTCATAAATCCGATTCGCGCTTTTGGAGCGGCAATACCTAAATTATTATATTTTGGGAACATTGCAAAACGTTTATGTTGAAGGGTCAATATGTGCACTTTGCGCAGAGTTTGACTTCAGTACTTTCTTACGTTCAGGTACTACATTTTCTTCTCTTCCAGAAAGCCTCTAGCTAGGATAGTCGAATTTATAAGCTAAGGTGCCTGCACTCTTTATTCCTAATGTATTAACATTTTGTCGTCACAAAAAACAGCAACCGATAAGCCACGCTCTAGCGAAGTTGAGGTGTTAACTGTCTCGCTGGTGGTGAGCATATCCCAGACCATTCTAAAATGCGCAGATTCTAAGGTGACTTGGAGGGCTTCATTGCGAAAATAATGTTTTGTGGCTCTTCCTTATCAAGCGATATGAGTGATGATGACTACCTCAATTGTGTCAATGTGAAGAATAAGAAGAATTTGTTGTCCTCTGAAAAACACCTTATACCACCAAACCAGTTCACTGTTACTGAATTCTGCAAACGTTGGAGAGCGGAGGAGGATGTTGTTGGGGTGAGTGTCAAGTACCGCAAAACATATTGAAATATGGTAATGAATAACAAATAAAATTCTGAAATGTCGTAGAAACGCATGAATATTGTCTCCGTGCGGATACTCCAGAATTCTAATTTAATTGTTGAAACGACACAGCTAAATTCAGTGGCCAAAAAACCGTTTAAAGAGTTATGAGTATTACCAAACGTAACGTAACGTGGCAGAAAAGGCGTAGACATAAAGCCTGTAGCCATAAAGCTATTTATTTACATTGTGAAGATGATATCTTAGCTTCTTTAGTAGTTACTTCCACAGTGGCTCATTTTATACCTTGTAATTGCTCCATACTAGGTTAGTGTGAGCGCCTAAGAACCGAATCTATCTCGAGAACATTTCAAGAGGATCATTACTTGCAATACTTGACTAATTGCGTACTAATGACTGTCATGCTCTGAACCATCGCAGGGTGTTGATATGAGCTAAGAAAAGTAAATTTGCTGAAGGCATTGTGGCCGCCGTCTAGTAGCTGTTGATTACCATTCAATTCTTCGTCACGAGTATTCCAGCACTGCATAAGAATTAAAACTGCATAAGAATCAAAAAAGGTAAACGTTAGTTGCTTGCGGATGTGTAGGGAATACCAATCATGAAATGGAAAAAGGATAACTGTGCCTTTCCGTGGGTGCCATGTATTGCAATGAAGGGACGATCCAGACGAACCTTAGAGAAGAATGAACAACGCAGAATAAAGGGCGTAGCACAATGGTAACAACAGTATACCGCAGCGTCCATTGTGATTTACGGGATTTTTTGGAGCTTGGCAGTTAAAAGGTGGCGAAGCTTGTCTATGTTAAGAGCGCATATGTAGAAATAACCACTACGACTGGACAAACCTGAAGGTCTTAAAACGGTTTACGCGAGGAAAATTTCAAGCATGATAACCTGAGACTACCCCGCCACTCGGGGGTTTTGAGTAAAGTCCGAATTCCAGTGCCTAGGCGGAAATTGAAGTCGAAACTAATAACACAACGCTGGTACTCAAATAGATGCATGACAAAACATATTACACTACTAATAAAGTAGCAAAACGCACTGGAAATAGAATATTGACAACCGCAATGAGAGGAACATTGTACCACAAAAAAAAAAGAATTTGTATGGTTCTGGCGTCTCAGGGGTGATGAACTCTGAAGGGTCTACCTAAGCTGCAGCAGCTATATGCGGTAGCCAACTGAAATACATACGCCTTGAAAGAGGTGTAACAGACCAGAAAAATGTAGCTAAAGTAGTAATCAGGCAAGTGCACTAGCCCCTTAGAGAACCAGAACCTGACACCAAAACAGCGTTACTATGCCAATATTAAGCGCCCCCCATATATTGTTATGACCACAAAGGCATATGTAGCTTAAGAGGAGCGAATCACTTCACAATACATATAATTAAACTCTCAGGATCGCGCACAAGAAATAAAGTATTGTGCATTGGAAATCCGAATCTTTTGAGCTTCAGTATCTTTCTTATATTTCGCCAAATGTTGTTCCATTCCTCCTCCATCGATGAAGGTATTTCTTAACCTGAATACGATAAAAATATTAAAAACACTGCCTCTAAAATTTTCAAAGGTTCAGATTTTTGACATTTGCATTTGCAACGCCACTTCAAAACCCCATATATGGTGCAAACCTTGCAAAGCTTACATACCTTGTGAATACAAAATAGTGGCATTTTCAAACATTGCGTGTTGTATTGTTTTGAGGCCCCCAAGTCTGCATTGTGATAATGGGTGTGTCCCTTTTTTGTGCATTCCTAAATCCTACCTGCTAGGTTATATAACAAATCGCTAATTCTTCAAACAGAACAACCACATGTTTACGGACCGGCGTCGCTGTGGTCCCCGTTTAGATTTCGCAACACCACCATTTCGCAGGTTCAAATCGGCCTTTCATCTTCTCCAACCCTATTTAGGTATTACCTAGTCTTCACTAGTTGGCTACCCACCTTACAAGCACAGTAGCTAAGACGTCGTCGTGTTCCGGCCAAGGACACGAGTTCAATCACTACCGCTGTAGCTTCTTTCTAAATGTAGACATAAAGCGAAGACGCCCCTGTGTCCTGATTTCTGCACACCTAAAGACCACAGGGTGATCAAAATATTATTGGAAACTGTGCTGCTGTGCGCCACACAGCGGAAGTCTATTTTTGGACCGTGAAACAGAAAATTTTACATTTAGTTCTTCACAAGTAAAATTGCCATGCTAATGGCGTAAATGTATCTTTTTATTCTTAGCGAAACAACAACAGCGTAAAATTTGAGTTTAAGGAGGCGAAAGCTTTTAGAATATTTCCTTAGAAGTCTGGTCACAGTTACGTTACAGTAAACTGCTCCCAAATGTCATAAAATACTTGAAAAGACCTCCAATAGGTAAATAACGTTAGCACAACATCATGTGATGCAACGACGGCGTATATTGAATAAGTACATTTTACTACTCCGAATGTCACAAGAACATCACTATGATGTTCGAAAGAAACTGCCTTTCTGTAGCGCTTTCCCAAACACACTGGCTTCCACTTATGTATATAAATTAAGGCCCTAAGATTCACGGGCTATCGGCGTATCATGTCGTCGTCTCATGACATCGTTGATGTAGTCACTGAACTACAACACTGGGACACTCGTTTACGTCTGGCGGTAGAATGTAACGTGTACTAAATGAACACACCGGGACACTCTTTTTCTAACGCCGCGTGCAAGAACGCTTCATTCTTCAAGCAAAGCTGCATACCGGTACCCCGCAACGATTTCGTCGCCGTGGGAAAAAACCGCAAGGCGCCAAGAATACGCTTAAACACTGCATGCTTCGCCGATCCCCTGGTTTCAAGCTAGCGGAGATGGTCCGCGATTTTTTTATGGTATTTGGCGCCACAATGTTTTGACAGCGCCCACCAGCAACTGGGTGCATTTTAATGTTCTACACTGCAAAGTACTTCCTGACACAGTCAACTGGCAACAAAATATTATACGACATCGGAATACAGCGAGTTTTATTACAGTGTACACCTACATTTATGTGTATATTGTCACGAAGCGAAAGACGACGCAGTTGCCTTCAAAGAAAACAAGTTTTTTGGAGAGAACTTGTGCTCCCCTAACAACTCAAAGAATACACAGCCGGCGACGCAGCAGTCAACAAAGTGACATGCGCAAGAGTGCATCAGCGAATCTGATGCCGCTGCATCTGCTCTGCCGGCATTTATGACTCGGCGCGAGGGTTTCCCAAAAAGTCGAATTGCATCCAGAACACTGTAGATCAAGGAAAAGTATCCTAGGCTGCTGACGCTAGCTCGAAGCCTCTCCGTATGAAAGGAGATAACACGTTCGGCATGCAGACTGGAACATGCGCTTCACTTGGCCCATGGATAACGCTTAATAACAATACCCGGCGCAGACGGTTGGCAAAACAAGAAATAAACAAACAAGCCCAAACCATGGTTCGTGGTATCACCCCCCCCCTCTAAGAGAATCGACCCGATGCTAAAATGAAACACAGTCCGAAAAAAGAACCACAAAAAATTCTATCATGTCGCGTAGTAAGTTTTAAGCAAACCACGTGGACGACGTCGGGTCACGTGCGTCGTCTTTATGTTCCGGAATCACCATCGGGGATCACCTCGTTGTTACGTTGACCACCAAGCAAACCACGTTACGTCGTGCAGATATCCTGGAGGCGTCAGCAATCCACGTTGCAGATGTCCAGCAGACGCACCATTGGGGTCGAAATTACACATATTCAACGTGCTACAACTGCAAAAAACCCATCCAAATCACACAAAGGATGTAGTAGAATAGACCTCTGATGGTACTTTTATATACTGTTTACAGGACGTTACTTTTGTGGTACATCTTACGGATATTGTTGTGGTACGCATGCAAGACGTATCTAGATGTCTGTTCTACATTGTTTTTCTGTATTTGGCACAAGCATTAGTTTGTTATATTCACAACTAGTGTACGTTAGTATAATATTGTTGAGATGAACCTGTATGCTTGAAATATACATTCTTTATACATTATTTTGGAGTTTGGCCAGCCCCTTTTTCAAGGTTGCCTACTTGTTGCGCGAATTTTTACTTCAAATACATGTTTTGCTAGCTATTCAGCATTTTGCTGTTACTTGACACCTGGTTTTTAGATTAATGTGTTTCCTTTTTGAAGTGCTGCATACTGCAAGAAGTCTCATATGTGAAGTGCCAAGCTGACCACACACTCTCGCAGAAGCACACGAAGCACAGCTCTAAACAAAAAATGTCGCATCGAAAACAAGTGGCAATAAGTAACAGCAAACCAGTCCTGATCAGCACAAGCGCCCTTGACACTAAGGCAACCACAGTAGCGTCATCAAATTGTACCACACAGCACGGCTGTACAGGCCTTCTGCAAATAAACTATCACCGAAATAATTCAAAAATTAAACTAATTAAAATGGCAGTCTCGTCAACCTAGCTTAAGTAAGTGCAGCTGGGTAGTAAGAAAGCTTTCAAAGTACACATAAAACACAAAAGAATTTAGGTGAAACAGGTTATATTGACTTCAAAATTATGCAATATGCTTTCGCAACACAACCACTTTAATTTTGATTCCTATCTGCCCTGGTCCACAGGGTGCGCATTGTGTAAACAAGAATAGTACAAATATTCATCACTCTAAATAAGTCACACACAGCAGAAAGGTTGACAAAAAATAGGAAAAAAAGCAAACATGTTAACCCAGGGTACAAGCACAAGATAGTTATGCAACTTGAAATATCTCACATTAGGTGAAATGGGTGAAAAACAACGCAAGAAACGTGTGAAAACAATGAAATGATTGAAAGGTGGTTACTAAAACAAAGCAAATTTGCGAAACCCAATGTTCACTTCTAGTGAAAAGTTGGGGAACAAAAAAACAAGAGCAACCTCGAAAACACAGAAGTGGTGTTGAGTGGTGGTTGTGAGTGCCATACAAATTTAAGCTACTTCAAACAAACCTAGATTTAGGGAAATGGTTATTAGAAATAGAAAAGGTGTGTATACCGAAATGCGGGTACGGCAGTTACAAGAGCAGTAGAAATTTACGTGATGAAATGATTCACACAGTGAAATGGCAGGACAAGAATAAAACAACAAAAAATTTAGAAACAACTTTTTTAATTTTTGGTCGGAAAACATACAACGTTACACTATTTCAATATTTCACACATAGTGATATGATTTGGGAACAAACGAAAAAACAGGCAACACGTAAATGATTGAATATTAGATACAACAAGACGGATTTACATGACTACGTGATTCACGCCAAGTGATACGCTCAAAGAACAATAACACAAAATAAAAACGCATGGAAGAACGAAAATGATTGAATGGTGGTTCAATGGTGCATGCCTCCATCATCAGTTATGGTAGGGATTCTTGAACAGTTTCCATTCTTCGTTGTGGTGCCAGAAACTGCCAACTTAGTTGCAGACCGGATTGGTTGGAAAGTGAGTAAAACTTTGATGGTCCAAAAGCTGAAAGAAATTTAATACCTCTTCTAGCAATAAAAACTAAGAAGCCGCAGGTTGTCGACAAAGCTGATATTTGCGCAGGATGTGACTGAGAATAACAATCTGGGCCCTATACATTGTCTGGTGAAAGAATTTGGTGTCTCTAACAACACGAAGATATCTAGTTACACACAATGAAGGATGGTACTCGCAGGTGGAATAAACCGTGCTGCTCTGTTTCCCAAACCAGGAGAACTCCTGCGCTAAGTTGACTGTCATCAGAAGCTTGAGCACGCGCCTTGTGCAGTTGCAGTAGCACCACCCTTGCAATCCAGTTCTTCAATCTAGGCATGGGTACAGGAAAATCTGTTGTTGTTGATACAGCTTTTTAAGACTGGTATAATACAGAATCGCCGCTTACCATTGTCCCTGAGAAAGACACAAAGACTTAGCAGGCAATGGAACGCTAGATGATGGATGTAACATTAAGGGACAGGAAGAGAGCGGAGTGGATATCATTTAATGTCAGCATTGGCACTACTAAGGCAACCTTAAAACTAACTATGACTGCTATTGTGAGGTACCACTATTTATAAGAACCATATTTCGTGAATTGTGTCCAGGACACCGTAAGTCTGAGGACATTTTAGCCCAGCTACAGGTCTCATATGAACTTGCAAAATATTTTTCTGTGTCTATCCTCACCACTTGGTGGATTGAAGTGACACTATACACATGGATGAAACCATGTCCACAAAATGTGGCAAAAGGAAACATGCACAAACACGGACAGCGTCACTGCAATGGACGTATACTTCCTGCAGCAGAATGGCGAGGTGGGCTAGTTGGTATTTATGCATAACTAAACCTTCAGAAATCACATCACTGAAAAACTTGTCCTGTTGTCCTGTTCGCTTGTCCTGTTAGGCCTACATGTTTAGTTGAAGTAAACATTGTACAGCTGGAAGCATCAAAGTGGTGGATGAAATTTTTACTGCACAATCACATTCAAACATAGTCTAAGTTGCACCAGTCAGCAGCCTGCAACATGTAAGTTATTCGCAAACGACCGGCCAGACACCAGAATCATACTCTGCCTTAACCTGCGAAATCCCAAAATGCTGTGTTACTCTGATCACCAAGGTGTGTTATACACTAAATTTATTAAGCTGGAAATTCCATAGGTGACAGAAACTTAACAGCCATTTTTGAATATTTTTACTAGGTTCTGAATGGTTAATTTACGCTTGCGATGCTGCAGTAAGAGTACGAAGCGCAACCAGCGCTAGTCATAGTACTGTACCAGTTACGACATGCGTGTAGTTCTGACGTTAAAAATAAATTCAGGTTGCATACACGTTGTTCATTCCAAGATTTCACGACCAAACTGAGCGTTCGCAATGATTGAACACTCAATCGAAACGCAAAAAAGCATCCAGATGGCATTTTGATATAATGCTGTACGCTCAGAAATCACTCGATTTATTACTTTATTTTAAAGCTACACACACGGCCGTCAGTGAATTTATTGTGCACGTTTTTTAACCGAAAACTATTAGTTAAAAAATTCCCCGCATTTCCCCGAGGGGAAGAATGTGAAAGTGCGAATGCACGAGTTGAATTTGCGCGTTTCGGTAATGTTCGCGAAAGAGAGATCACACACACACACACAACTACAAAGTAAGAAAGATGCATTTATTCACAGACACCTATTTGTGTTGTCGTTGTACTTGATTGCTAGAGCGCATCTCAGCTTTGAAATTTCGTGTCAGTACTCCTTTAAGCGGGTGCATTAGCCCTTCTCACGCCCGATTCCTGGCCAATCCACCACGTGGGTATGTGCCATGTCAGCGGCCAGGCAGTGCGCGCCCATCTCCCCCCGTTGCTAAGGAAGACGAGGAGCGCGCGCACCCGCGGCTGTTGCTATGCGGACTACGGCGGCGGACGATTCAGGCTCGCTTAAGAAGTGCATTCGCACTTAAAAAAAACGTCATCTGCAGAAACGAAACAAACACGAAGAGTGGATATCTCGCTAAGACTACACGATGTGCATGGAACGCATACACGCACTTATATTCGCACACGCACTTATATTCGCACTCTCCAGCTTCCCTTATTTCATTTCATATCAAAACATTGGCCTAGCAAAACAGGACAGAACACAAACACTTCACAAAACACAGGGCTAGACATTGCGCGAGAATTGATTCTGTTTACACACGCAGCAGCCAAGTACAAAGGTCTACCGACAAATCTGCGCAGCGCACAAAGCGAGTCACTCAAAAAGTTAGGGCTGACCGCTTAGGCGTACCGAAATTCGAGAGCAACTCTGCTACGTTAAATACATCAGACAAGGAAACAAGGTTCACTAGTACTCACTGACCTTCACTACTTGGCAGTAGTGAAGGTAATTTCTTCGTCCGGTAGATGAATCCATGGTAGACAAATCACCGAAATTACGAAAGTTGAAGGCGTGCACACCCATGCCGTCACCGGCCAGTAGCCCGCGCATCGATCCAAAGTGCAGAAATACAACTGTCGGACGGTCGGCCTCCCAGCGGCTTTCCTGTCTCATGTTCGTTCCAGTAAAAAAAAAGTTCCTGAAAGACACCCACCTTGATAAAAACGCGCTGCGAAATAGCTGCCCAAGTTAGTGGTAAATAAAGATATTAGTTGCCAATTGTATGCAAGAAAACCTTGATCGTAGTTTTTTTTGAAGAAAACAGTAATTGTACCGACAATCTAGATTACGGCATTTAGGGCATTTTCAGGGTCTACTGTGGAAATACAGCTGGCGTGGGTTGCGAGCGACTTAATTTTACGGTTTGTTCTGAGGCCGCAACGACTTGCAGTGTATTTTCCGCGTTTTCGCGCGTCGACATCGTCCCGCGTTGACGGCGTCGGCAAAATGCGCGGTGACGTGAACTGACGCGGAAGCTACGCCGATGTCTATGCTCGCCAGAAATCAGTGTTGACGCAGCGTGAGAAAGCATCCGAAAGCATGCGACATCGTCCGGATTCCATGTACATTTCATGGTTCGGGGCCATTACTTTCGCAGAAAACGATCAATTTTCTTTTACGTGCGGTAATCAGGTGCCTTGAGGCAAATTATAAGCTATTTCCTTTCGAAAGATCGCATTCCTTTTTCGCTAGCTTGGCTTTCATCGGGGAGATAGGGCATTTGGGATATCTTTTTGTGAGTTAAATACGGGAGCTCTGGCTACATCGCTTGTAGTGTTAGCATGATGGGCTTGTCTGCAAGATCGGTGCGTAACAAACAAAGTTTATCAACGCCGGAAATCAAGCGGCAGCATTCAATTTCATTCGCGGCTACCGTAGCTTGCGGGGAACGACGAAGCGCGATAGCTTTTCTTGGCTTAAATAAGGGAGCTTTGGTTACATCACTTACAGTATTAGCATAATTGGCCTCGCTTCCAAGATCGGTGCGGAAGAAACAAGCGTTATCACTGCCGAAATTTGTCAAATACGACCAAAACGAATCACTCGACAATATTCGTTGGCAGCCTCTGTAGCTCCGCCCCCGGTTGCGAGCAGCCGAGCGCGTGCTCCCACTGCTCGACACTGGAGATGGGGTGGAATGGGCTAAGAGGACAGGCCCACATGCCATGACTTAGTGCGTCCAGGGAGTCACAGATGGGACAGTTGGGCGCAGGGAACTCAGAGTAGGAGGTCTTGGGAGGAGGGATGGAGGGCGAGGGAGTTGGTCTGAAGGAGACCGCCATAGGCGCTTCTGAGCGTTGGTGAGGGATGTGTGGCCAGTGGGAAAATGGCGGCGGGAGAGGCGATAATGATTAGCGGCTTCTTGATACGAGAGCAGACGTTCGCGTGGTGACCGTGCACTGTGTTAGAGAGCAGGAGCGAGCCAAGCACGGCTGTGTAGTTCTCGTGCTGGTTTGTGAGCCACCTTGTTGCGTCCCACCCCGTGGGGGCCCGGGTCCAGACGATGTCGAGTGGTTGAGTAAGGGTCGGGATTTTGGAGAATAGCCGAAACGCTACAACGAATGAAGATTTGAATGGCCATCTTCGAATAAGTAATTTTAATATGTGGTGACAGCCTGGTGATGCGGGCCAGGGCTATTGCGTCCTCTTCCGCCGTTGCGGGGTAAGATGTCCGTACGGTGAGGAAAGTGACCGGAGGAGAGCCTGCCAGCTCTCCTATTCCTCCAGCCTTTCACCGTTGGTAGAAGCTGGGGAAATTTATTTGTTATCATATGTGGCTCAACAGTGTCGCCAGCAATTTGTCAGGTGAGCATTTGTAATTTCATTATGAAGGTAGAACGACCAAGTGAAATGGTGCACGTGGTTTCACTGAATAAAAACTGCTATGAGCATCAAATTTTGTTCAGGCCTACATTGAGACGCATTAATTGATTTATTATGTCCTCCGCATTTATATTTCCGTAAAAGCAATATTGGTGGATTAAAAACTTGCCCAAAACCCCTCGGTAGGAAACCCATGCAAAACACACACAAAACCCCTCGGGAACTTCAAAACAGTACGCCTGCGAAGAGTTTGAAAATAAAGTTCTCCTCCAGCTTCGAGTAAATAACTGAGTAACTCCTTGTTGTCCTAGGCTGCTAGATCCAGCAAGTGTGGATTAGCAGAAACCTAATTAATACATCTAAAAACTTGATTTCACGTCGCCTAGTTACGTCAAATGTGTGCCCCAGACCAAAACGTTTTTTGTGCAGGTTTTCACGGGTGGATTATATCTATATCAGTACCAGGGGTGGGACAAATAATAAAAATTACGAACAAACAGGTAACTATTGAAGGAGTGATTGAGGCACTTTGGTGACCAGCCCTGCCAACACAGCCGTGTGGCGTGTTGGGCTTGCTGACATTACGCTAGAAAACAGATAAATGGCACGGCTAGTTACTCGACCCTGATTCACAGTTACACCTGAACTTTCCAACAAGAATCACAATCAGCCAAAACACAAATATAGCAGCTAAACAAGCCAGGTCAGAAGCTGTGTGCGAACAGTGTTCCTTGATCAGTATTCTTGCGTCGTGTACGAAGACAACTCCCACTACGATCCTATATGCCAGCACTGTAGTCTCATTCTCACCACTTCGGAGGGTGCTGAAATTGTGCAATATTTTACAGGAATTAAAACAGTGCACAATATACTGCTACAAAGGTGACTATTCAAATGACCCTGAGAGCAGCAAATATCCTGCCCCTTACGGCTTCAGCTGTGGTAAAGGAAAGGTGAGTGCCCTTTTTATTCTTGTAAGTGCGTAGCACGTTAATGGCCTGGAATACCATCAAAGTTCATACACGGTCACAGTATTTAGCCACCGCAGTCCCGCGACGTCACACACCCAAACAGAGTGATGCTGCGCACACACCCAAGCAGTGGATTCGAAAAGATACTCTCACGTCCCTCGACAAGATACCCTCTCGTCCCTCGATTGAGCCTTCCGGCAAATGTTAACAGGACACTTGTGGAGAGGTTTATATTGGCAGAAGCATTCAAAACTCCTCAAACCACGCTCGGAAAAAGCCCTGGCAATCCATCAGCTCATAAGAACCTTTGACGCTTTTGAATGTAAACGCGTGTAGCTTAGTGAATAAAATCACTGACTTTCACTGGCTCGTAGACTGTTAGCATCCTTAGGTCATGTGCGTGACGGAAGCTTGGCTTATGACTCGATCGCTGACGGGAAATTTTCTCCGCCTGGATACGTAGTACTGCGAAAAGACAGAAGGGTGGACTTGGCGGGGGTGTGGCGCTATTCATTCATAACAACATCGAATTTTGCTTGCTTTCTGATCAACCCGAAACAATATCAACTTGGTGCAAGTTTTATTTAAAGACTTGGCTATAGTTATCGGAGGAATATACCGTCCTCCCAATTCCAGTGATTTATTTGGCCGTGCTCTTGATTACATAGTAGAACAGAGGTTCTACGACTTTAGGCCTGTGATCACTGTTGATTTCAACACCCCCTGTATTGATTGAATGAATCTTACTGCAACTGGCCGCGAAAAATTGATATGTGATTCTTTATTAACATAGCAGTATCCTACGACCTAACCCAAGTATTAAAGGCCCCAACGCGACAAAATTCCCTCTTAAATCTTGTTTTCGCCAGTGATGACCTCCAGCAGCGTGGTGTCAAACAACAAATAGTTGAAGGTTTGTCAGACCACCGGGCTATCCTAGTAGAGTTCAATGTCACATGTGAGCAAAGCAGGCCATCTTACAGAACTGTGGCCGATTTCAGCCGCGCTGACTATGCTTTACTTGTTTCTACTCTGGCTTCTTCTTTTGACAGATCTTTATTTTCTAGCTCGAGGTTGTCAGTTAATGGGTTTTACAATCAATTTTGCAATATTGTCAAAGAAATGTATGACAAAATTCGTTCCAAATAAATGTGTCAAACTCCACACAGAACACCCCGGGTACACCCGGAAAATCGTACAGTTTATACGTTTTATCAAGCAGTCACGCAGGCGCTGTCCCCGGACGAACGAAATCAAAATGGCCAGTTATCTTCTTTGAAATGTTCCTTGAAGGCTAAGATGAAGGAGGCAAAAGAATTTTATTAGAACCACACGCTACCGATATTCATGAAAGATAACTCATCAAAGTTTTTGAGCACGATTTGCCCCACCCGCAGCTATTCACAGTCTTTCCTAATCGATGGTCAACCATGTTCTGATGCCTCCGAGGCCTTTACTATATATTTTTTTCAAATCCGGGTTTGTCTCTGAAAATGGGGTAACCCCTACCTTTCATGCTCCCAACGATTTAACGGCTTTTCCTGAGCTAGCGATTACTTTCACTGGAGTTCATAACCTCTTCTTAAGCATAGACAAAGCCAAGAGTTCAGGCCCTGACAGCACTCCCAACCTTTTATTGAAAAGCTACTCTGCATGGTCCTCCCACTATTTAAACGTTATTTTTGGGGGCTCGCTTGAGTCAGCATCTCTCCCTGGGATGTGGAAAACAGCCAATGCGGTACATGTGTTTAAAACTGGCAACAACCAATAATTCCAAATTACAGGTCAATTCCTTACATCTACATGCTGTAAGCTATTATAGCAAATTATCCAAGGACATTGTCCAGTACCTTATTGAAAACTGTGTGATAACACTGCATTAGCACGGGTTCCACGCAGAACACTCTACCGTCACACAGCTACTTGAGTTCACACACGACATTGCTTCAGAACTTAACAACAGAAGTCAAATTGATGCGATATTCATTGACTACTTCAAAGCGTTCCATGAGGTCTGTCACCGAAAACGTCTGCACAAATTATGAACAATTCTTGGAAACAGACCATAGCTCTCATGGTTAGAAGATTACTTGCACTGAAAATCGCCGTTCGTTACATTTAAAATAGGCGGTCATCACGAGTGCAAGCTTCATCAGGCGGGCAACAAGGATCGGTTCTTGGACCGTTATTATTGTTTATTATTTACAATATCGACGTCGTTAAAATTACTTGTGACACGCCTGTTAAATTAAGGTTGTATTAGGATGACTGTGTTTTGTATTGGAATGTCAAAAACGTTCAAAGTCAGCAGTGTCTGAATGATGTGTTTTTCAAGGTTTGCGCATGGAGCAGGGACTGGCAAATGGGGTATAATTTTAACAAAACAGTTGTGATGACTTTCACTAACAAAAAACAGCCTTGTCATTTCACTTACGGTTACGCAGGACAACAGTTAACTAATGTCGATGAGGTTATATATCTCGGTTTCAGTTTCACACCAACCCTTAAATGGAGCAAACACAACGACCTTATATGTGTGAAGGTGCTCCGGAAGGTTGCCCACTTAAAACGCACTCTGAAAAATTCTACTACAACCTAAAATAACTGCTTACATAACCCTTATCCGTCCTGTAGTTGAGCACGTTTCAGTTGTACGGTCGCCTTATTTTACATGTGATATTGATGATTGAATCTGTTCAAAATAGGGCAATTAGGTTTATATTCTGTCGCTTCGATCGCAACTTTTTCCTTACATTTCATGCCGAGCAACTGTCACTTCGGCCCTTAGTGACAGGATTCCTTTGATGCACAAAATTGTACATGGTTCCACTTACTTAGCCGCACCAATTTGTTTCGTATATTGTTCGCGGCGGCGTGCAACAAGACGCACTCATCCCTTGAATATTGTCCCCTTTAGAGCGCACTTGAATCCTTTTAGGTATTCTTTTTTTCCGCAAACAATTGAACGATCCAACAATCTAGAGCAAGCCCTCCGACGTTTGCCCGCTGAACTGTTTCTGAAATACTTGCCTGATCATGTGAATTTTAGGTGGTTTTTTTATGTGTATATGCGCGATGCACCATTTTGTTAGGGTGTGTACATTTTACAAATCTTTATTACTTGTATCTGTCGTGTAAATGTACTTCATGTAACCTTCCACTCCTGCTATGTCTCTTGTTGAGACAGCAGTATTTGTAAATACTGCTGTTTAATTGTAGTAAACAAATAAATAAATAAACAAATAAAAATAAACAAAAAATAAATAAGAAAATAAATAAGTAAGCACCTACAATTCTGCTGAATGTCGCGACGCTTAGAAACATGATCAGGTAGAAGCTGGATTGCGGAGCTTGGTGCTCAGCGCGATCCTTTATATCTGACTAGTTCAACCGGAAGCGTAATCCAGGGGATCAGCTGCCGAACAGGCGCAGCTGCGCCAACGCACCGCCACTGTTCCAGCGAAGACACTGAACAGATGCGTTTTCTTTTCCTTTGCTTTTCATTGTTGATGCAGCATGATATTAGCAACAAACTTTTTCTCAAGCAATAGAAGCACGCGTTGCCTTTTCTTGCTACAGGCCGTCCCAGAAAACGCTGACGCCTACTTCTTTGCTCAAAGATCCAATTATTGTTCAAGCGTGTGGGACCGGCTAAAGCGCGGCTGTTCTGCAAGACACCGCCGGTTACAGCAATACAAATGTTTCATTCACGTTGGCAGTGACACCGCTTCAGGCACGTTTGTGTGGGCCTTAAGCGCACAAAGAATTAGCAGGATTAAATATTTGTTAGAGCAATGCCGGAGACAGCCTGACTGTTTGGTTGCTTGTCTGCAGAGGCCACGTCAAGTTTTCACTCTTCAGCGTCCTCCTCATCTCTCCTCATTTGACGCCCGGCTGCGCAGCAGTCAGAAACGATTGATTGATTATGAGGTTTAACGCACCGACGCTACACAGGCGATGAGGCCCGCCGTAGTGGAGGGTTCCGGAAAAATTTTGACCATTTGGGGATCATGCGGGTGCGGCCGAAATCTCGAACACATGGGCGTTTTCGATTTTTGTTTCCATCAGAAAAGCCGCCGCCACGATCGACAATCGAAACTGCGTCTTGGGCTCAGCAGAACAAAGACATAGCCACTGAGACACCACGGCGGATCAGTCAAAAAGGAGTGAAGGTACTGTGCTGCAACATGAGCGATTAGGCGACCTCGGAATTGTTTTAACTACACTTTCTTGAATGGTGATGCCGAAAGCAAACTTTATTTCCGGCAATATTTATGGTTATCGGTCATTCCAAAAATAATATAAGTAAAAATTCTGTTTATTTTCTAGCGTGCCTGTTGTTCTACTCCATGTGTGCTCCTTTGTGAAAAATTCGTGTCAAAACTATGCATGCTCTTCAGTTCGGCACAGCAATCTTTTGGGGCATTTGAATTTGAGGTTGTAAAATCTGGTCATGTAAGTTACTGTGGAAAGTTCTCGTCGTGGTCCATTTCAACAAGCCGATAAGGGCCTCTTTCTGTTATCGCGAGTTCTTCGTATTTTTCTGATATACGTGAAGGGAATGTCCCAATCAAAATGTCCGTACAGATGCGGAATTGTTAATAATGTGACTGATAAAATAGTAGTTAACCTTTTTTAAACTTTTTTCAAACGTATTTTAAGACATTTCTCAATTTCCTTCTCACCTTGTCTACCTTGTTACAGAACAGCTACAGCTCAAACAGAGCCTTCATTTCATTTATTACAAACTGATACTTTCTTTATTATTGCAGGTATGTTATTACGGTGATTGCGTACCATGTAGGCAAATAGGAAAAATGCAGCCCTGGGATAACTGCGAGGATATGTAATTAGTTTAATCATTGTATCTGTACTGAACAATAAAGATTTTATACCCATTTATAATTGTTGAAAGCGTGATGAGTGAGTGGAATTAGAATAATGAAAAAACCAAATTTTTTTCAACACTATTGCGTTTCATTATACTTAAATGGCTTACAAAAATTAAAAAAAACCCAAAAACAAAAAAGAAAAAAATTTTTTGGAAACCCAAAGAAAAACGTCAGATTATACGATCCAAAGGGCCCGTTTTTGTTGGACGATTGTCGTTAGTGCGCAAATTTAGAACATAAGTGACTGGGCCCCCAAGGAGAAAACATGCCCCTTTTCTGGGTCAAGGGGTCCCAAAGTTGTTTCGGTTTTGCCAACCTTCCCGAACCAGAAGAGTTGGTGCTCAACAGTGCAAATGCTGGCTGCCACGGTCGCCAAAAAACCGGGAAAAAACTTTCCCGGTGTTTGCCGTACGATTACTCGGATCCTATGCCAGAGTTTAGAACAAAAGTGACTGGGCGTCCCGATTAAGGTAGGACATGTCCCGGTTTTCGGGCTGTGGTCACATTGTCACAGAAGCTTTCTTATCGGACTTTGTCCAACCTTATATTGAAAAAAATTCGCTCTGCACGCAAACACTTCTACGTTAAAACATTATAGAGTACGCAAAGTGTTCACATAAACATTACTAGGACGACAGCTGGAGTAGTTTTTATTTTACAATGATAAGAGTTTCAAATTTTCCGCGAGCTACTCAAGCCACCGGTGACGGGAGCCGAGGGAGTTATTTTAAGGATGCGAACACTTTTGTTCTGCAAATTAACTTTCGATATGTTTTCTCATGTGAACAGGGAGCTAAATAAAAAAAATTCTTAAAATTAGGCACGTCGACCAGACACGCCTGTGCCATCTCTCGTGAAAGCAGCCCAATGCGACGCGAGAAGGAGGCGGCGAAGGTACAGAGGGCTATAAAGTGGGGCTGTAACCACACTTTCACCGTAGATGGCCGTGCTTAATTGTCCAACGTATAATGTGGGCAACTCAGCTTACAATGCTAGGCTTAAACCAATTGCTATGAAACGCGCTCCGCCTTCGATCAGAAATGCACCGCTTAAAAGACGATTATCAGAGACAGTATAAGGTGCCTTCGGTCGAATTATGGAGGAGCAGACTGTTATTATTAGTGAATTGTTGTAGTCTAAACACTCGCCGCTGAATAAACTGCTGTTGCTGCCGCGAGACTCTGGGAGTGTAGCAATATGCAGCTTGGCTGTAAAAATAATGAACTTTACTGTGTGGCTCTGGCACTTGTGGATGCCTTTACAAAACAAAGATTCTTGGAAGTGCTTCTCGCAAGTACTCATATCAAATCGCCAGCAAGGTTGCGCAGCCGCTCAGCGGCGGTATACTTAAGAACTTCTCATTGTCGTGCTTTAGCCTTACTGGTCATCTGCGTTAACACGATTGAGCAGACTCAGGTCCTATGTGGGAGAGAGGAAACTGCTCACGGTTGCTAACTGGAAATTTCAAAAAACTTCTTCTGCCTCGTACATATACTGAAAAGAACGCAGGACACAATAGTATCCTGAATTCTTAAAGGGGCCCTGAATAGGCTTCTGAAGGTTGCCATTTTAGTCGCGCCATCGCTAGAGTGCCCCTTCACGACAATGTATACCAAATATTACAACTCTCTGTAAAGCAGGGGCCGCACAAACACGCAACTAAGATGCTTTCTTTCTTCCTTGCTGACATACCGCTTTCTTTCCGCCACACTGCCGCGCTCTGACGTGCGACAGACTGCTTGTGACGCACCCTGTGCCTCACGAAGCTCTCAACAGCATGGCTGCGCTATTGGTGGGCCCTGTTAAATGCTGTAGCCAATCTCATTCGCGCCTCTGGGGGAAACGCGGTTGCGCGTGGCGCTGCTGCACTGGCGGCACTGCGTATGCACGGCGGCACGGCGTATTCGTCCTGCAAACGGTGGCACGGACGAATGTAGATCATCGCCATCCGTTACACAAGCTTAGCTTAATTCGCGGAACGCCTAAAATTTTACCCCCGCATGGCTATGATGGGAAGTTGCTTGTAGAAAAACCCTTTAAGTACAAAGCTCGCATTCGGTAGTCAGAATAGCAGAGTCCTAGTAAGTCTTTCATGCCGATGGGCGATCTTTGCTAGTCAGTTGAGGATCCATGAAGTCTTCGCGTATTTGGACTGTCAGATCAATGGGCACCCATTAGAAAGAGGGAACAACTGGGAACGACACCATAGTTTGGCCATCATCTACTAGAGGTAGTTGGCTTTTCATTTACTGTCCTGAATTCTCGACTCGAGGGTGACTATGACCAGGAACAGGAACATTCAGGCAATGCAAGTATCTAGACAATCTACCTAGGAGACCTCGAGAGATACACAATGGGTCGTAAAGAATGCTGGCCGAATGAAGTTTGAGAACGGCGTAAAGTGCAGGGGCAGCACCATTGTGACATAAAAGATCATTGTTGAGCCAGTTTTATTGTATTGTAGCCATGGTTGTCAGGTCGGGCGATTTAAGTCATACTGTTGACTTTGTGAGACTCGTGGGCGCCGAAAACGTCAACGTGGCGACATGGCTACATTCTGCTTCCCTTGAGGCTTGATGATTTTCAATATTTCAGTGATCTACGACACCCGACTTAACACAAAAAGCGCTAAAAGATTTTCGTAAGACCTTTCACTTAACGTTTGGGGTCGGGACAAACTGAACATACAGAACTGAACAAAACGTTCAGGGAGATGGCTGTGACCACGAAAAGTCTAGAATAATTCCAGTAAAACCGTCGCGACGAATAAAAATCACCTTGCTTTTTTTAAATATCCGGGCAGCTCAATTCGGTTTTTGGAATGGGGCGCCAAAACTCAACGTTGGTTAAACATAGCTAAAATTCTGTTCCCTTGGGGCTTGATGATTTTAATACAGTGATTGACACCCGATTTAACACAAAAGTTGTATAATTTTTTCGTAAGCCTTTCCAACGGGGGTGGGAAAACTGAACATAAGAACTAAAAAACTTTGGGGTGCGTGCCAAACGCCCATCCTAGTCTTTCCCCATATTAACCGTCTTAAAAACCCTTGTTTATTTAAATATCGGGTAATTCGGAATAGGCCGGGGCCCCAAGCCACGGTTTGGACATGTGCAGCTGGGGTAGGAGGTGGCGCGATTATGACAGGATTGAAATGGACTCGTATGAGTTTGTACATCGGCTACACGGGAATGTAAAGACGTAGGGGTGAAATCAAAAAAGGTGTGTTCGAGGGGGCTTCCATGTCATTCTGTGGAAGCTTTTACAAACCCGGGTATATAAATTTATTATTAGGCAGTTGCACACCATGTCACCTTCCCGCGCGACAGCAAACATGAAATTTGTGATGCCGTTTTTTGCTTCTCAGAGTTTCTATAAGCCAAAGTAATCAAAAAGTTCTTAGTAGTAGCACGTTGCTGAAAATGACGAGTTTTGTGGATCCTTTTCAATCATTCACTTTAGGATGGCGCCCTTTTTTTAGCTACTTTCGGCAATTTCCGGCGACTTTTTCTTCTGAGGACCTGGCAACCCTGGTTTGGTTTCAGAGCCAGTTGCAGACTACGTCTGCAACTGGCTCTGAAATTCGGCGTTGCATTTTGGACGTTTGGTTTTTGTAAAGCTGAGTATTGATGTTTTTGGAGAAAGTAGGCACGTGCGCCTTTTCGGTCGCAAACACGCCCGTTCACTATGCGTGTCGGATTGCTCTTGTTGGAAGTAAGCGTGATGATGTATGTCCGTATTAACCCCGAGGCTCGTTATGGCAGTACGTTTATCAGACCTAGGGCAAGAGAAAGATGAGGCAAATGTGACAACAGCAACCACCTAACGAAATGCAGGAATGAAATATGATATGGCTTGGGGTGGAGCCTTTTTAACAGTCGGAGCATTTTACTTGGTGAATGTCCTTTCAGGAGCACAAAACAACTTCCGTACAACGGATGCAGTATGAACGTGCACGTTAGGCCATCCTACTGTAAAAACCTCTTCCGCACCATATGGAATGCAACAAATATTGTTTTCAACAAAGAAGTCTTAACAACGAAGTTCTTGTGATTTTAAAACAAAAAGTCTGAATGTACAACTTTTGCATGCGGAACGCTAATTGTAATCTATGTAGGTGCTGCGCAGGAAGCTTTACACTTGTAGACGAGAAATGTTTCAATGGGAGATGGAAGGTTCAGGTTTTGTTTATGACAGAAGAGGGATAATTCTCGAAACACCTTTGTCACGAGTAATACGCAGCCGTACATTACGCCACACTTAAATGTCCAGCTGCAGTTTATAAAAAATGACCGAAGCCATACAGCAAGTATGCCCTCCCTATGATTTCGAATGACCAGCTGACGTGTTCTTTTGCACGCAGTGGCAGAGCCTGCCTGCGGCCAATGTACTCAGCCTACCCTTCTACGCCCTTTCATGTTTGCACTTCGGGAAAACAGAAAATATTGAAAATGGCAATCCCCTATAATAATACTATTTACTCGTGTCCGATGCCGAAGAGAAATGCCCTTGGACTCTCAGTAAACGTGTCTATAAGGGTCAGAAATTCAAAGCGTATAGAAGTATTCCAGTGCTCCGCTTAGATCACTTTTGATATTGAATCCTTGGTCAACTACTTGGGTCCTAGCGGCACCTCCCATCGAAGCCTGTACGCGGAGCCAAGTACAAGGTTACTTGGCAAGGTACAAGTTACTTACTAAACAGACAATACACCGCATACACTTCTGATACTTTCTCTGAAACGAAAACATTTAATCAAGGCGTTCCCAGGGATCAAGCCTTGGGCCTTTACTATTAGATGCGAAGCAGTCTTATGGTCGAGCCTGGTTCCTCCGCCGCCGTTGTGTGGGCGCCATTGTGCGGCGTTCCACACCCCAAGTGGGCATGCTGGCCAGGCACCGCTGATGATGATTGCGGCAGGATGCCTCTAGGGATTGGCCAAACAAGAATCAATCACACAATAGCTTCGCGTTCCAACCACCGTCGTCATCTTCCCGTCGGAAACACTTGAGTTGTATGCCAGGTATTCCTCCTCTCCTCTCCGACGCTTCCTCTCGTCCTCCTCGCCGGCGTTCCTCCTCTCCTCTCCGAAGCGCCTCTCCTGTCCGGGATTGCGCAACAAATGGTAACACCTCCGGCGGTTCCCCTCGCGCGATAATGCGAACCAGCTTAGGGTTAGAGACGCGACGGTAGCCGCTGCATACTTCGCTGAGGGCGCCGCGGTAGCTCCGCGGTTTATATGACGCACGTGCGCGCTCCGCTCTCCTCATTCCTCACTCGCAACGCCGCGATCGAACTGAAAACTAATGGGAACTTGAGTCGACCCCATGGTTGCTTCGCATACTACTCAGGGTTCCCCTACGGGAAGATGGTGATTTTTTTCTTTATATATCAATGACCTTCCCGATTGTGCTTAATCCCGCACACTGCGTCTTGTATGCGGACGATACCACTGTATCATTATCTTATAAATCAATGATTTGCCGTTTCATCGAACTTGATTGCAGTGCTTAACGACCGTTATAAACTGGTCCCATGACAATTACCTAATTATTACAGAAAAAACTAAATTTATAGTATTCAGGTAATATCAGGAAAGTATCACTATTTTTGCCGAAATAAAACTAGGGCCTAATTTATGTGCACCCATTTGACCACGTTACGTTCGTTGGCATTCATCTAGACCCTAAACTTTCGTATAAATCGCACGTTTTCAATCTTAAGCAAAAAACTGCTTTTGGCATACGAGCTCTGATCATGGCTCGGCGCTTTTTCTGTCATCATGCTTTGTTTGTCTTATATTTTTGCTTTTTTGTGAACAGTCATTTCATTATGTTATTCTTTCATGGGGCAACGCGTACTGTTCGCCTCACTTTTCATTGGTTCAACATATTGAAAATCAATGTAATCGATTTACAACGTTGATTTCATATCGTTACTCTGCCTCTGGCCTACTACACTCAGAATATTAGATATCAATTATTACAGTATTTCTCTATAACTTGGGGATGTCTTTACAAATTATGTCACTGTTACAACTCCCATGACTTTATTGATCCTGTTAGTTTTACGATGCAAAAGCTTGACCAGATTTTCATGTAATAATAATTTCTGATTACAAACTGCGTGCACTAATTACAGTAAGAAACATCTTGTTTCGCAGCTGTCACATTGTGGAATAATTTCACTGAGGTTCAAAACCATCGTTATCTATTACATGCTTTCAAAATTCGTTAGATAGTTTCTTCTGGTTTCAGCTACAATTTTGCTTTTGTTCGTATTTTTGTTTGCTAGTCTTGTTTCCTTGCGTCGTAATTTCCTTTGTGTTACTTCACATTGTATAACGTCTTGTATATATTAGGTGTAGCGTTTGAGTGCATGTACTTTACAGATTAACTTCACTATTATGATGAGATGTCACTTTCACACAAAATTACGTCATCTTCCCATAGGGGAACATGAGTAGGATGTGAAGCAGCATGGGCGTTCACTGAATTTCCCATTTCTCGTGCCGCTGGCTCGGGGCTGTTGGTTGCATCCGAACTCATCCTACAGCACCGGAGCAGAACCAGTGCAGGCTGTTGCCTCCGAGCAGAATGAAACACCACGCACGCGCGGGCAACCTGCTTTCATACAGCTGGGGAGAGGACAATAAAGGAGAGGCGCGCAGGCGCAGTGTTATTCAGATGGACGAGAGGTGAATAGAGGTGAGACGCGCATGCGCAGTGGAGTGCGGACGGCGCACGCGGGACATAGCCTCGACCATGAGTTGCCTCGCATCTAAAATTTGTTTGCGTTTCCATAATCGAGGGTTCCCTTACAGTCAGTTGACTATGGGACCCTCGTCTATATAATACCTCTGTATTCGTTTTTGTGAAATAAAATTTCACTTTCACTTTCACTTCCAAAGTTTACTGAATAAAGCCAAGGAGCTTTCTTGTCTTCGCGAATTCAGGTGGTTTTCGTACAGGTATAGTAGCGGACCGGTTTTCTGACTTCCGAAATTTTCGACTTGCTAGATATTCCGGACTTTCCTCGAGGAACCCCCGAATTGTCCAACAGAAGTATGACTCGCGGAATTTTGCGAACTGCACTTTTTTCGGACTACGTTCGTTTCCTTCCATGTTTAAACAATCTTCATCCAAAGCTTCGTCTCCAATGCGCTGAGCATGGGGACTGCAAAGCCTTGCTCACCCACACTGCCTACTCGCGATATCCACACAAACGTCAAGCTGCCCATGCTGTCAATCTCCCGACAGCAGACGCCTTGTCCGAGGTTGTTACCATCTTTGTACCAGATGGTAGGGCTGCCAACTGCCAGAGTCCGTGTCTTTGGTTGCGCTAAATCCTATTCCTGCCAACTGGTACATGCTGGCTGTTTCAACTGCCGGTACGACAAGGAGATCGAGGAGCTGAATGACGCGGGTGGACCGAACCGGTGGGAAGGTCTGCGAAAGCTATGCCAAAGGCAGTTTTTTATTTCATACTTTCTTTCCTTGGACTACTTCTCGCGTTTCTTCTTACTGAGTAATATCCTCCTCGCTTGCTTTTCCTTGTTTTTATTTTTTATTCTACGTTACTCTATTCGGTTTGCGTCAGGTTTCAAAAAGTAGTGGTATGATTACAACTAAAAAGGAACACATTATCCAGTAATTTTAAGGGATCGGCGTCTCTTGTCTTCTTATGCAGTCGCTGTACAAAAACGCCGGGACACTCGTTTTCGAACGCCTCGCGCTAGAACGTAACGCGTACTAAAAGAACTCACGGGTACACCCCGTTTAGCAACGGTTTGCGCTAGAACGTAACGCAAGCTAAAATAACACACCGGGACCCTCATGTTCCACAGCATTGTGCTACTTCTTAGGATACTTCTGGCATGCTGCGGCGTGTGACAAGAACAGAACGGAAGTCCAGTCTGTATCTGATTTTATTGCCTCATTCCAGTTCAACACAACAGACGCAGTGCGGCTCTTGCGCTGTCCGCAGCGCTCCTGTCGGTCCTTGAAAATCCGAGTGAGGGACTGTGATTTTCGTGCCGGGACCGTACCCACATTCGCAGCAGGTCTCCAATGTGAACAGCCTCTAGTCGAAAGACCAATGTAGGTAAGGGAAGTCGGCAAAACGGATCCGTAACCTTGGGAAAAGGATTGGCTCTGAGGCTGAGCCGGTCGGGCTGGGGGTCAAGAAGCAGAATGGCACTACACCGGGACTGGGCGGTGCTCGCCGCCGTAAAAAAGCGGTGCGGTGCGGCCGAGCCCCGGACCAGCGTCGGGACCTTCCTGTGGAAAGCCGCAGCTGTGCTTGTTTCCTTGGGATTCGTGCCTGGAGGTTCTTGCCTCGGCCGGCAGAAAACAGCTAACTCAGAACTGGCACGGACCGGGGGAATCCGACTGTCTAATTAAAAACAAAAGCATTGCCAGGGGCCGCTGGTCGGTGCTCACGCAATGTGATTTCTGCCCTGTGCTCTGAATGTCAACGTGAAGAAATTCAAAAAAGCTCGGGTAAACGGCGAAAGTAACCATACGCTTTTGCTGGCGGCAGTTGCCGTGGTCGCGCATTAGTGGTCGACAAGAGTCTTGCGGTCGTGTGCCTACGGCGGCGCTTCGGGCGATCGCCGTTTGTGTTGTTCCCCCCCCTCGGACAACTTTTAGGCTGGCCAGAATTGTCTAAGTTACGCGTGGGCAAGGCTCTCCCTGTCCTTCGGACAGGCTGGGGGTTGGTTACGCGCCCCTGTAATCCAGCTAATAGGAAGCCGAGAGCCAGACCACATCGGACACCACCTCCTCGTGGTACCGGGGAAGGGGGGTCCTGTGAAACGTTGGGTGCCTTGTGCGCCCCGTAGGCTGAGAGTGTGCGAACTTCAACGGGTTTGCCTTCCCTAGGCCGTTGCCGTATTGGAGGCCGCCGGGGGGTGCCCTACCCCCGGTTCAAGAATAAGTGCCCGGGGCTGGCGTCTCCCTGCCCGGGTTTTAAGTCTTTGGGGAGCCGACGGGTACTGCCTTGAGTCCCTTTTCAAGAAGTCTAGAGCCGCCGGTGCTATGCCCCATGCCCGGTTCAGATCGTCGGGGGCAACGGCTGCGGAACAAGTCCCCGACGTCCGCAAGCTCGAGGTGGAGGCGAAACGGGGCCAATGGTTGCCATTCCCTTGTCCCTTTGCTCTGACTGGGCCAGGACAAACACTACAATGAAGAAGCAAGCGGTGGCCGAGGGCCGCCGTACCAGTCCTTCAAGGACCAGCAGCCGGGGCTCCAGGGCCTGGTGGGTGTTGGAGTCGTGTTGGCCCCCCCAGTCGGGCACTCCCTAGCGACGTCTGCGGCTCTAAGTTCGCGACCGTACGTGGGATGAGGATCCACAGAGCCCTCAAGCACCGTAGTTCGAGAGTCGACGTCATCACAGAAGAAGTCCAGAAGACAGATAATGAAGAAATCGACCACTTTGTCAAGAAGAGATGGAGTTGGGGCAAGTGCCCGAAGAACCACCGGTATTGCGGCTTCCCAGCCGCGGAGGTTATGACCCTAAGGGTAGTCTTTCAGGACATCTAAGAAAGCTCATCAAGTCAAGGGGAAGGCACCACAGGGACGACGGGCAAAGAGAAAGAGAAGGAGAAGGACATTGAGATTGAGATCGAGATGGAGAAGGAGAAAGAGAAAGAAGAAGGAGGGAGGAGCATAAGAATAACCCGAGGGCCTCGGCGTTCCAGACGAGGGGGGGCAGGATGGGAGAAGAGGTCAGGAGAACAAAGGGCTGGAGTGCCAGTTGGAGTTGTAGCTCGAGGGGGAGTTGGATGTTAGGAGCGCCCTCCACTGCGCAGGACTTAGAGACTGAGCACGTTCTCGAGTTAGTTGCCTTGGGGAGTCCATTTGATAGAAGAAGTATTAGACCTGGTTCCCCTGGAGGAGGACAAGAAGGGGGAGAGAGGAGTGAGTAGGTGGCTGGGATAACTGAGAGGAGAGTAGTGAAGAGTTCTAATGTTCAGAGGGAAGTAGATGGGGGTGAAGGGACGTGGGGAGGGAGAGCGAGGGAGAGAGTGTTAGATAAGCGAATATCCTGAGGTATGAGGGGGACAGAGATAGAGGGAGAGCGAGGAGGAGAGAAGGAGTAGAGGGAGAAGGGAGCCCTAGGACTGGAGAGGGGGATAGTGGGGGAGTTACAGGGGCGGGCATTGTTGAACTTAGAGTTAGTCAGTTGCCGGATCAGCCTGCGGGTCCCTCAGGTTTGGTCAGGTTCAGGCTCCGTCGGTTATTCCACTCGGGTTCTCCGGAAGAGGAAGTTCCCAGTTGCTACCAGAACGGCCCCTGCTGGAGGCCTCCAGGGGCCAGCGACTCGAGCTCGTCTTCCTCGACCTCTAGCGATCCAGACTTTCGTCCTCAAGTAGCCAGACCGTCAAGTATCGCTGAGTCGAACCCCAGCCTCAGGCATCAGTTGGTAGACCTCAGGCGTCTTCCTTGGCTCATCGTCTAAGGGCCATACGAGCCTGGGGCTTGCTATCCAGTAGCGACTCGGAAGATGAAGGCCCAGAACCCAAATCACAATGTACAGAGTCAAGGCAGCCCCTGACCCACACGACATGCCCCGACTGTGGCCGGGCCTTCTCAACAAAGATCGGGCTCGGTCTCCACAGACGACGAGTCCACTTTGGACAATACAATGCCGACATAGTGGTAACTCGGACTAAGCCCAGATGGACTAAAGAGGAGGACTATATGATGGCGGCCGAGGAGGTTAGGCTTCGAAAAGCCGGGGTTACCTTTTTGAATGAAGAGATCCATAAGAAATTTCCGGGCCGATCTTTCGATTCGGTGAAGTCTCACAGAAGGATGTTGGCCTATCGGCGAGTTAGTCCAAGAGCTAATGCTTAAGTCTGGTGAAGCCACCACTGTCCCCGACCCAGGAAACGAGGGAATTCACCTTTCCGAGGAGGAGGTTCCTACACAGAGGTCGGAGTTGAACTTTGAGAGCCAGCCTTCTGAGCCCCGTCGAGACACAAGACAAGAAGTAATGGACGAGCTTGTCCGACTGACCCTGAAGCAGCCACCTGGTGGTTTTCAGGGCGCGCGCCTTTGGGAAATCGCGAAGAGATGCGCCAGAGGCGAGGGAGTCGGCAGGCCCTTGAATGACTACATCAGAGACAATTTTTACCGAGACTCACCGGCCAGACTTCCAAACGATAAACGACCAGACCCCCCCCAAGAGTTTCGAGGTAGCAAGAGGGCCTTTAAAAGGCATGAATATGCCCGGGTTCAAAACTCTTTCGTGAAGGACCAAGCCTGTTGCGCCCGAGAAATACTCGATGGGAGAAAAATGTCACGCGTCAAGAATCCAAACGAATTCCTCCAAGATTGGAAGAAAATCATGGAGACCCGAATATGACAACCTGGGCTGAACCCCTCTCAGACATTGGCGACGAAATTGACCCTTTTACGGTCATTTCAGCTCAGGAAATCAAGTCAGCGATGCCGTCCGTTGGATCCTCGGCGGGCCCCGACGGATTTTCCGGGAAGGACTTACGCACGTGCCCGATGGTGGTACTTCAGGTCTTGCTGAACCTGCTCATTTTACAAGGAGGGTGTCCCAACTTCTCTACAAGGGGCAAGGACCACATTCATCCCTAAGACAGACGAGGCGTCCTCTGTGGGAGACTTCAGGCCAATCACTGTGGCCTCTATTCTAGTCCGCCTTTTTCACAAAATATTAAGCCGAAGAATACTCAATCAAGTCGAGCTTGACGTTCGGCAACGGGCATTCATACCTGTTGATGGCTGTGGCGAGAACATTGCCATTCTGTCTACGACCTTACATGAGGCGAAAACAAGCTACAAGCCGTTGTATATGGCCTCACTAGATATTTCTAAGGCATTCGACAGCGTCTCGACTAAGGCCATCATCCGTGCAGCCCGTCGAAAAGGCCTCTCGTCTTCCTTTATTAAGTACCTGGAACACTTTTATGCGACATCAACGACAGTCTTGAGCTTCAACGGGTCAACGCTTCTTGCAAGACCAGCCAGAGGTGTGCGACAGGGAGACCCTCTGTCGCCCCTGTTGTTTAATCTAGTAATTGATGAATGGCTGGCCTCGCTCCACCCCAGGATGGGATTTTCAAGTGGAGGGCTTCTCCTGGAGCGCGATGGCCTTTGCGGACGACCTGGTCGTGGCGGCCTCAACGCCGGATGGCCTAAGAGAAATGCTCTCGGGACTGAGGTTTTCCTGGCGGCTAGAGGCCTCCTTCTTAATCCGGCTAAGTGCATTTCCCTGGCCTTGCAGCCAGATGCGAAAGGGAAAAAGACCAAGATCTTGACTCATACCAAGTTCTCCGTTTGGACGCCAAATCATGCCTAGCATTGACACCACGACGGTATGGAAGTACCTGGGCATAAACTTTAATGCTCTGGGGATTCAGGCAACCCCGTCCTGGAACAGGTGAAGGGGTACCTGAACAGAGTTTCCAAGGCCCCTTAAAGCCACAACAGCGGATTGTAGTTCTGCGCCAAGGCTATTTTATCGCCTCGTTTTCAAGCCCATCTCAGGCAAGCTACTGAACAAGATTGACCGAGCCATCAGGCTAAGCGTCCGCAACTGGCTCCGTCTTCCGCACGATGTGCCAATCGCCTTCTTTCACGCTCCAAACAAGGACGGAGGGCTTGGCATACCCTCTTTGCGAACTGCCATTCCATGGATGCGTTTCAGCCGCCCAGCCCGACTTGTGTCGAAGCATCAAAGAAACCCTTCGTGGTCAACTTCCTCGAACAAACTAAGAAATTACTGGTATATAAGGACACGGGGACTAGACTCCAGCAAAGCCTGTGCCAAGTTTTGGAAAAGTGAGCTCCACAGTAGCGTGACGGGAAGCTCTTCGTGAAGCAGCCTGACTCCTGGAGCTCACTCCTGGTTGATAGATGGAACTCGTTTCCTAACTGGTCGAGAGTTTATAAACATTTGCAAGATGCATATCAACGCGATGCCCTGTCTGGCAAGACTGAAGCGGGGGAGAGATGTCGCCAAAACCTGCAGAGCCGGTTGCCCATCTCCAGAAAATCTTGGACATATACTTCAGATATGCCCACGAACCCATCCCCACCCGAATTACCCGTCATAATATAATTGCAGCCCATGTGGCGAAAAGATTACGGGAGAAGATTTACGGTGCTCGAAGAGCCGCACTACCGTGTGCCTGGAGGTGCACTAGTGCCCGACCTGGTGGCCACAAGGGGCAGCCAGACCGTCGTACTAGATGCCCAAGTAGTGTCCACTCTGCACCCCCTGACCCTTCTCCATGCAACAAAGACGGCAAAATACATGAACAAAGACTTCTTAAACCAACTGGGCAATGACCGACCGTTAGTGTCATCAATCACTATGAACTACCGAGGTGTTTGGGCTTCTGAAAGCGTCAAGACGTTACGCGACCTGGGCCTCGGACGCAGGGACTTCAAGCTACTAACAATCCGATGCCTTCAAGGAGGCTATCACGGCTTCTGTGCCCATCAACGCATGACGACTACCTTTGGTGGCTGATGGGCAAGTTGCCCCGGCTGCTGCCTGACTAACCCGGGAACCACTTCCCGCTATAAAGCAAAGTGGGAATCTCCCTCTCCGTTAATGGGGGGGTGGAAAAAATAGCCAAATGCCTCGTCATCTAATTAGTGACGCGCATGAATGGATTAACGAGATTCCCACCTCAGCAAGCGCTCGATTCTCCTCCCACCGGCGCTTCTCTGGAGCAAAATCAGCGCGCGCCATGTGGCGAGAGAGACTTGAAATCTTTGAATACACCTAAACACTACCCGCTTCAACCCTTTCCGGGTTTTTACGTCAGTGTAGATGCCCCGGTTTTTATGCCTTTTTTGACATTTTGCTTAAGGCAATCTGTTTTTTACTGTACTGTACTCTACTGTACTGTACTTCGTCTAGGCGACGACAATCACAACGTTCGGTCTGCCTGAAGTGGCTTTGCGTAATGTTTTGCATTTTCTCGCCGATTCAGAGGTAGATTCCGGCTACTTTGTCACACTCAACACCAGAAATGGACCCTTCAACAGGTGCCGCACCTAGTGCGCTACCACCTGGGGATTCATCCAGCATGGCCATTCAGCAGGCAGCGCCTGCTTCCTTGCTGCTGGCGGCTTCTTCTGGATCATCGGCTTCTCTTTGCGTTCCCTAAGGATCCATGATATCTCCGCAAGAAGTTCGCCACGATCTGTCTCCATTATAACAAGCTTACCCGAGGAGGACGATATCTCCGCAATAACAAGGAGTGCCCTTCTGGCACCGCAATACACGCGAGGAGGCGAACACCATCGCAGACGATTCTGAACCATTTCAGAAAGCGAAAGCTCCAAAGCGCCATCGAGGGTCTAAGAGCGCATACGAAAGCCCTGGCGTACATGAACCACGAAGAACCCTCTGAGACACGGGCTTGTGGTGATGGTAAAGCCCATGGTTTCCTCAAAAATCAAAACTAGGTTCAACTCACTAGCCGTTAATAAGGGGTTTAGAGTCATAGCTCCCGCTTGAGTGCTGCAAGTGTGACTGAACCACCGGCTCAACCACTTCGCCGTGGACACACGCAATGGTGATGCTACCGAGCGTCTGTTGACAATATCAAGCATTGCGGGAATCCTGGTGAGAGCTTGTGAACCACGCGAGATGTAGCTCAAATATAACACCACCTGAGATTCTTCAGGCCTACGTCAGAGGACCCGAGTTAAATTAGTCCGCAGACTGGGCAAAACATCCCCAAAAAGTGCAAACCGTATTTGCACAGAATCAACCCCTGAACACGTCATCATAGGCTACACGCGCTACCGCATCTACGCATATGTTGAAACGCCCAGGAAGTGTACTAATTGTCTGCGGTTTGGTCATGTGTTCCGAAGATTGCCAGCTTCCAACGCGATGCACTTTGTGTGCTAAAAAACCACGACCTACCGCTGCAAGTCCGAGAACATCCGCTGTGCTAACTGCGGGAACAAGCGTGAAACGACTTCTCGAAGCTTCTGTGCTCGCCGTGATTAGCAGGCGATCTACAAAACAAGTAGTCCACAAGACTGAATATAGGTCCACGAAGCAGATATTTAAAAAGGGGAGTGTGCTACTGGACACAAGAAATCTTCGAGAAAGCAAGCGCAGCAAGCAGGCAAGTCAATCTCTCAGGACCGCGAAAAGACTTGCCTGTGTTACAATTCCTACAACGTACAGCACCGTGAAACGCTGAAACTACAGCTACCACGGCGGCACCTGCACCTGCGGCTGCACGATCTCAGGCATCAGTGCAGGTCTCTTCACCAGTTCCAAGAGCAGCAGCAACTTCCACGAGTACGGAGGCGCCGGAGTCTACCTGAGTTGTCATGGCCGTACCTGCAGCGTGGCACCCTAGACCTCCCTTTTCTGCCTTCTTTGGAGGACAAGGCGAGTCGCATGCAGAACGTAACTCGGCAGGCCTTGGTTCTGCAATCTACTTCATCGTGGAAGCGGTTCGCCTCTTCCTCGGCTACCTTTACTCTCCACTGACCAAAGCCTTCGCGACACTCATTTACTTAGTCTCGCCCCTACTGGTACAAAGGCGGTAGCGTCAACCATGACCACACGTTCACCCACTGTCCAGCAAATTCGGGAAAAGGCGACAACTTTCTAATGAAACGCTTGTAAACTTGGTCAGCGGCTTCCAGACTTGAGCAGATTTGTGCAAAAGCACTAGTTCCCTCTTGTTGTCATCTTGGAGTCCCGACTTTCCAGAGATATGTTCCTTCGTTTTCTGAATTTCGCTAAACCTTTCGACTGCGTTCCTCACCACAGATTATTACTAAAACCAGCACAACCTAACCTTCACCCCGACGTTAATCGATGGATTAAAGGAGCCATGAAGAGAAAACAAAAGTTTGTTTTATTCGAAAGATTAGGTGTTTCATAGTATCCCAAGCGCTTTCCCGAAGCAAATGATGCTTTATTTACTGAGAAATAAGGCAACTTAAGCCAAATTTTTTAATCTCCCGCTAAAATTGCACATTTCGGACGTGAACAGGGCGTCATACGGAGCCGGTCCATGAAACAGATACTTAGTATGTCGACTCCATATAGCACCCACCGAGACCGAGACGGCCATTTTAAAAATACTAGTAAAACCTAGTGCACCCGCAGCCCTAGTCATGGAATCGCCGATCCGGAGAACAAAACTCTCGCCGAGGAGCTCGGGCTCGCATTTAACAACCTCACACCACTTGAACGCTCAATGCTTCTAAGTGCACGAGCGGCAAGAGTTGTGGGATACGCGGTGGACGGAAAGCGACCATTCCGCGATAGCTATAACAGACGAACGCCCTGCCGTCGGCACCGCTGCCTCGTCAGCCCCGTCGCGACGGAGGAATACAGACTGGTATGTATGTGCCGTATTTTTATTACGGTTAATAATAGTTCAATTTCAGTAGCAGTATCGCTTATGCCAGTTTAGCCGGTGTCGTGTATGGAAAGCCGTTCGTGCGAGCTCTCTGCTCCGACCAGAAAGATACGAGCGTCAATGCGCGCTGTTGTACGTTTTTTTTTGTTTTTTTTTAAGCTCACGGCGCTTGGACGGCGAGTTAACGATCGAAGTCGGCGACGAGCGCCAGCATGCTCCGGAGTGCGCTAACGTAAGGGTCCCTGCCGTAATCACTTCGTCGGAAATGAAGCGAGCACACTCGTACTTCCTTTAGCTCTCTTTCTCTTCCGTTTGCAAAGTTCACAAAACGTAGCCACTTGCTTCGCCGAGGTTCGTCGTTGGGCAGCACATGAAAGGAGATCTCCTCACCGGCGGGGATGTCGCACTCCCTCGACGATTTGCCCGTACTACATGGGCATTTCAAAACGCAACAACGAAATTTCATTGAAAGTACTCGAAAAAACTGAAGTTTTCAGTGGTTTTAAACTGGAAACGAGCTCGTAACGACAGCAGCAAGCCAACACCATTCGAAACTTCTGCGACGGCTGGCATTATCTCGTCGCTTCTTGCTGTTCCTTACTCCCCTCGTTTCTATTTTTACCTTTGCTGGTTGGCGATATGACGGCAAACCTCCTGTCAAGGCATTACGATACCAAGCAAGGTCGCGGCTGGGTGCTGAACGGTTCGTTGGCCCCTAAGAGCCTCGAACCCGAAAATTCGTCTGCGCGACGGCGAGATGTCGAGCTCGGCCGGCGGTAGTCTCGTACGCATTGGCACACACGCTTGCGTGTTTGTTCGGAACTTCAACCGTTTACTCCACCGTTCTTTGTCATAAAAAGAATGTGCAGTATGTTCACGGGCCTTTAGCTCGCTATGCAAACTGTAAGCCCTGCCTGACATGCGTTTGCTTTTGCCGGCCTCCGCCAACCGCAGAGCATTCTCGAGTGACATCAGGTTCTGTTGCGGAAAATGAGCTGGTGGGTCGCATGTTCATTTCCTTTTTTTCCTAATTATGTAGCTTATTTGAGCGATGGTGCGTTATAAGTGGTGTCGTTATGGTTCTAACAAGGCAATCTTTCGAATGAACAAACTTGTGTTTTCCTCTTCATGGCTCCTTTAAAGCTTTCCAATCCTGAAGTCCCAATTCACCTTCGCTGTGAATGTAAATTCTTCCTCTGTTTTGGTAACTTCTGGCGTTCCCCAGGGAATCGTCTTGGTCCTCTACCTTTGCTTGTCTATGTTAATGATCTTCCCAACTTTGTATCTTCGCAAGTTAGACTGTTTGCAGATGACCGCGTGATATAACGTACCGTTTCCTCTGATTCCGAACGGTCACATTGCAATCTGATCTGGACAAAGTTAACCTCTGGTGTTCAACGTGGCTATGTCACTAAACGTTGGTAACTAAGTTTATTTCCTTGACTAACGCTACTACCTGCATTCCACTTATTACTCCTTAATAATGCGCCACTTGAGTTCACATCTTCTTACAAGTACCTTGGCCTTCACTTTCAGCAGGATCTGACATGGCAGCATCACGTCGAACTTAGTCTTGCAAGCACTAACCGTTCGCTTGGGTTGCTAAAACGTAATTCATCCAGGCTCCATCACAATTAAAAAGATTGCTTTCACCACTTAATTCGCCCTAAATTAGATTATCCTTGCGCCATTTAAGACCCTCACCAAGCCTACATCATATCAAATACCGAATCCGTGCAGAACCGTGCTGCTCAGTTTATTTACTCTGATTATTCTTCCTTTTCCAGTGTCCACTAACTTGAAAAACCGTGCTGAACTAGTAGATTTGGCCCTTCACCGAACCCATGCGATTTATCACTTTTTCACAAGCTTTATAACCACCCATCACTGCGTGAAAGTTTTTTTGAAAGCCCCTCACTCTCTTTCCACGACGTGATCACCTCAATAAAGTTAAACGCCCACAATGTCATTCACTTTGTTTCGCACAATCATTCATACCGCCACCATTGTTGAGTGGAATGACTTGCCACACACGTTGAGTGCCAGCGAATAAGATTCCAATAAATTCTTGCAGCTCTTGCAGACTACGGTCACTAACTAGAATGTTTATCTCTGTAGTTTTTACCTGTTGCATAAATTGTAGTAGTAAGTTTCATACTTGTTCTTGCTGTTGCTGCAGGCATGTCTAGGTACGCTGCCACTTTTTATGTTGTCTGTTGTTTGTTTTACGTTATATTGTATCTTTTTTAGCCTATATTGTGGTCGAAAAACAGTCAAGAAATTCTTGAGGTTTTGCGAGCGATGTTTCCAATTTATCTGATTGTTTAACGATTGTACAACGCGGTATGGCTCTACGTTGTATTTTTGTTTCTTTCCTTCGTTACAGCTAATTACTGGTTATAATGCGTCTTGTCACCGTTCATCCAATTGCCATGGCGGTGCGGCAAGTTTTATTTCATCTGACATCACGTACACGCGTAGGCTCGACTTAGCGATAACGACTGCTAATGTAGTCGGTATGGATTGAGGCTCGACGGTCTTTCTTTGCGCAGAACAACAAGACCTATTGTTGGCTCTATCTTCGCTCGCCGTCATCGTCTGTTGCAGAATTTACAACCGCCCTTAGTAACATTCTAGATACCATATCATCTGAAAGACAAGAATGTGTTGCTTGTAGGTGATAATAATATCAATTTGCACGATACCAACTCCAGTTCATATCTTGCTTACACTGACTGTTTTTCGGGCTACGGCCTAGAATCACTCATAAATGCTCATCGCAAGATGTAGCAATTCCGAATTCATTATTTGATAATGCTCTAAGTGGATCCATCACCTGCCTCTGGTGTTATCAGTGTAGATATTACGGATCACTACCCCCAACTTTGTCGCTTTCAATGCTATTACACGTCATGACACTTATGTGAGGACACGCTTTCAGCAAGATAAATTTATTAATGCCATTTTTTTACTAATTGATCAACGATCAATTCGATAACTGATCCTGAGGCAGCGTTGGATACATTCAACCACTGTTTTTGAAGGCGGTCTCGGATAGTACTGAAACCGTTCATTGTAAAAAGAAATACTACATCTGTGTAACCCCTGGATGTCTAGTGCATTACTTACGAGGCTAAGGAAAAAGATAATCTATACAAAAGACACAAAGCCAACCATTCAATGCCACCCTAACACTTTCTATAAAATGTTCTGCAATGTTTTGACGAGTCTACTGAGGAAGCGGAAGACGTTATAAGATAAAGAAGGTACCATTAATAAGAAAAACCCTAAGAAGCATGGCAACTATAAAATTTCCTAAATAAACCATCGTCGTCTACTCCAGTTTCAAGAATTAATTTTAATAGCATCACCTATCAAGAGGCTTCCCAATTTGCCAATGCTTTCAGCAATTCTTTTCCTTTTCATCAAACGACACAACTGGCACTTCGCAACCTAACAAGCCATGTTTACCCCACCTTTATTTCTCAGTCCTGTCACTCCACATAAAGTTTATTTGACGATCGCAACCTCAAAAACTGCAACTCTGGTTTAGATGGAAAAAGTGCCCGTAATCTAAACTGGTTGCTAATTGCATATCTGAAAGTATCAGCAATCCCACTAACCTTATCTTCAGAGGCTGGTTTCCCAACGTTCTTAAACGAGCAAAAATTGTTCCAGTTTTTAAAAAGGATACAAACTTTTAATTGCCAATTATCGTCCGATATCAATTGTTTCTACTATAAGCAAGATTATTGAGAGGCTTTTTGTAAAGCGGTTATCTAGCTACATAACAAAATTTCACATTCTTAAGCCTTATCAATTATCAATTTGGTTTCCGTCCTGGCAGTTCAACCACTTTGGCCCTACTTTCATTACTGATTTTGTTAGCATTCAATCGATCGTGGTCTTATTGCTCGTTTCGGTGTTTTTGGACTTTACTAAAGCCTGTGATACTATTAACCACCGCATTTTATTTAACAAAGTTGAATCTTACGGTGTAACTGGCCCAGACTTACGTTCCTGAAGAATTATTTGCTGAATAAACTTATACAGTTTGTACTAACAGCTTTCTTTCACAGACTAAAACATTCAACCAAGGTGTGCCTCAGGGCTCAATTCTCGACCACTACTTTTTATACTATACGTTAACGATCTTACCACATTCTGTCTTCCAATCCCTGTGTCTTATATGCCTACGACACTACCACATCAGTGGGCGAATCCTAGTCTCTTTCACATCAAAATTAAACGACTCGCTAGCTAGCGTAAGGAACTGGTGTAAGAATAACTGCCTTATAATAAATCCTGCTAAAACTCATTATATGCTTTTTCATTCTGTTCATAAACATCTGCCTAATCTTCCGAGTCTGACAATTGGTCCTCATCAAATTACTGTGTGGGAAGGCGTTACATTTTTGGGTGTAATACTCGATAGAACCTAAATTCGCTTCCCACATGAACCATTCAAATAAAAAATGTGCATTCGGCATTCACGCTCTCATAAAAGCACGACCATTTTTTTTCATTTATTATTTTGCTTTTATTCACAGTCACATTAGTTATGAAATCGCCGCATGGGGCAACACCTACCAATGTCACCTGTCATCCATTCAAAGTATCCAAAATCAAGCTATACGTAATATCACCTCTAGCCCTTTTCACTCAAATGCGTTGGTTCTGTTACATGAACATAACATCTTATGCGTAGACAAAATGGTCCATTATAATTCATCACTTCTGTTTTTCAAATTGCTTAGTGCTCATTTGTCAATTAGTTTTATTGATTCACCCTTTCTGCTTAACCCCAACACCACCAGGTTTGCCTTTATTCGAAATCTTCTATTGCCCCTTGTTAATTTTAATAACGGAAAGCAAACGTCACACGTCGCTGCTGTTTCATTCTGGAATTCCTTACCACCAACTGTCAAATCCGCTACGCACTTGTCTTCTTTTAAAGATCTATTAAAAAGTTCCTTTTAATTTAGCATTCTTCAGCACACAAGCGTGTTGCTCTGTATTTTGCGTCCTGTTGTTATCATTAAGGTACTATGATTTGCATTGTTCCAATTCTTTCCCGCGCTTGCTCAAACCGTGTTAACTGTATGGTTACCCCCCCCCCCTTTTCTTGGTTCCACTCCTTCGTTTTTGTTGTCTTGCTGTTTTTTTGCTGTCAATTACCCAACTGTTGGCTGTTTTGTTTTCGGTGTTCTTCCTTTGTATCATTTTTATCGTTCATCCCTGCCGATGTACTTTGTTTATTGTTGTTTAGCGACATTCATTGAACGTCTGTACCCTTGCAACTTTTTTTTGTATATGTTATTTGTTTATATATGATATTTGCGTTTCCTTTATCAATTTTAGTCGTTTTTGTAAAAATTACATTCAGAGAGTGTTTTATTTTTCGCATTCACCTCCTCTGCTACCCTGCATATTGACTGAATTCATTGAATTACTTATCGGAGGTCCCGTGCAGTCCCTGGACTTTGGGATCCTTGTTTGCAAAACATAACCACCTGTATTATTTTGTTGAAATAATACCTTCGTTTGATTTGATTTGATTTGTAATTTTTGTCAGAATTTATGTAACATCTTGTCTTGCACCCCTCCCCCCCCCCTGTGCAATGCCCTCGCCTAGCCTCAGTGGTACTCTGAATAAATAAATAAAATACATAAATTTACGGCTATCCGGGTACGCAGTCCGGCGTTCACCAACTGGTGTGGCAGAGACGAGAATCATGCTATGTGTGAGAAACGATCTCAACTTTGTGCAACACAGCCTACCGCCTAACGCGTTGAAGAAATTCGCAGCTATTACCGTGCGACACGCAGGCGTTTCCTTTACTGTCATCACTGCCTATATTCCGCCCCACGCATCCTTGAACACTCAGCGCCTGCAGGAGTAATTTCGTCGTTCACCCAACTCCGCACATCCTTATGGGGGACTGTAATGCTCATGATCCCTCATGGAGACAAGCAAAAAAAAAACCACGACCGAGGCGTCGCCTGTTGGACATTGCCCCCCGCTTCAGTCTGTGTCATTAACACTGGTCCTTCAACGTCTTATCCCAAAGTTCCACCTCTCCGATCACCTCTTCCCACCCCTGAGCTGTGGGAGAACTTGCTAAGGGGTATTCACACTACGGAGCGTTTCAGCGGAGAAATCAGAGGGAGGTCGTGACGTCACAGCAGGCGGACTTCCGCTCGGACACTCCCTCGCTCACACGGAGGATGCGACTGTCGGACGGATATCAGTGTTTGCAGTCGCGTGCCTCTAAAGCAGAGCTGCCGTAGCACCGCCGATTCCGCTACGGCGGCAATTTCTGCTAAGCCCCTACGTACTGATCTTGTCAGCCGACCAAAAATTGGCCGTGGACGCGATGTAGGTGCTGCCGCGGGCAATAACGGAGTGCCACGCGCGAGGCAATGGGTGGGGATGGCGCGCTGGGTGCAGCCGGCCGCACCGCCTGCAGGCCCGCATACAGATGTTAAGCTTAACACTGCGGCAAATGTTCGATTGCCGCTCTCGCAAGTGGCGCAGATGTCAATTTAATGCAACTTTCTATCACATCATTATCCCCTTTCTTGCATGTGCAGCTGTGTTTGCGCCTCGGGAACGATAACAAGCTATCGCTCGAGCTACCTGCCCCGGTCTGCGCCACTTCGGGTCCGCGGCTGCCGCTCGCCCAGCGACCGTGCTGGTGGTATATACGCGGCTCCCTCAGTGCGCCTGTGTGGGCGCTGCGTATTTTCCCGCGTTCATTGTAATAAGAAGCTAAAATAGAGTGCCTGGAACCCCTCTAGAACTTCAGTCGCGCCAGCTGCCCGACGAGCAGACGAAATCCCGCCACCTCCGCCTCCAAACATCGGATTGTTTGTAGCTCGCGAGCAGACGCTCCGATGGAGCGTGCGTCGGAGAAAAACCGTGACGTAGAGGTCACGTGATGCGCACTCCTAAGTGCCAAACGGCGGACTTCTCCTTCGTGTGAATACCTTTTGACCGGCGGCCATCTGGATGTACAGAAGTCCTGGCATCCAGTGAAGGCTCTCTGTTCACTTATGGATTCCCAGACTAGGAACTACTCCCATTTCAAAAGCTGAAATAAACGTCCCCTCTCTCTCTCTTTCCCCTGTCTCCTTCTCTTCTGTCTCTCTCTCTCCTCTCTCTCTCTCTCTCTCTCTCTCTCTCTCTTCTCTCTCTCTACTTTATCTCTCTCTCTCTCCACCCACGTTTATCGTGGACGTTTTGTCAAGTGCCATTGACGTCACGTTGTTTACTCAACATTATCAACGATCACAAGCTAGTATGCAGGCATCGAGTGTTATCGAAATGACCATGTACCAACTTATATTATTCTCGACGCGTTCCCTAATTGTCTCCGTAAATCTGCCGTTCATTTTGTCAACTGGGGTAACTTCACTACAGCAGTAAAACGAGCGCTGGCGATTTCTCGTTATACGACGACGCTATTAACAACATCACAAATACCTGGATGTTGTGCAGCAAAACCGCGACCCTGCCCAAGGAGTATACAGTGGTTGACGTTGAGTATGAAAATTTTAGAGTGATACGTAGAAGGGAAGAAAGGCCGCGCGGATGATTTCCGCAGCAGAAAAGATACGAGTACCCAAACGCACGCAAAAGCTCATTCAGAGACATCTAAAGAAGCTTGCCAAACGTGAATGGGTGTCCTTTTGTTGAACCTAGACCCTCGGAAGCCGCTCACAAGGATATGAGATTAGTACGTGTTCTCCATGCACCGCCAAATCAGGTCAACTCCATTTCTCTGAGAATGAAGTAAGCGACTTAGAGGTCGGCTAAGCCTTTGCGTTAAAATTACTGCCGCATCGGGGTCCTCTACAAACTAATATTTCCACAGCAGCGAACCCATCACCACCCACCCTACCTGGACGATCATTCTCAATGGCTGAACTTGAAGCTGCTCTGTGCTCGGTTAGGAAGGGAATCTTCTCTGGTCCCTCAGGGAATACGTTATACGTTTTTATATCATGTCGGAAACAAAGGGAAGCGGTGGCTGTGTAATATTCACCGCTCCGGCCAGTCCCGCAGTCTTCAGCCTTTGTGGAGCGCACGCGCTTCGTGCCAGTTCTGACATGCCATATCTCTCGAATATTGATTCGTATCGGCCTACCGCGCTTCTAAGCTGCATCGGTAAGCTCATGAAGAAGATAGTACTGCTTAGCTTAGACTGTGATCGAGGGACAGACGTTTACCCGTCGCAGATGTCGGGCTTCCGCAATAAACGGAGCCGCATTACAACGTCATTGCCCTTGCAACTCATTGAAGCACGCAAAGATACGACGGCACATTACCATTGAAGTCTTTATTACATAGAATCGGCATATGAACTGTGTTTTCTCCATAATATTTTTTCGGAAAGAACTGAGGTCTCTTAGTATTTATGGGTCAATGTACGACTCGGCGTCTGATTACCTCTCTGATATGAGCATCTACATGGCTGTAGAGGATGGTGAGACATCCTCGATAACGTGCCCGTGTGTCCCTCAGGAAGGGGTGTTGAGCCCAACTCGGTTTAATTTTTCCATGATTGGCCTTGAATGCGGTCCGCCGAAATCGGTTCGAAATCTTCATATACGCTGATGATATTTGTATGTGGTAATCGGGCCGCAGCATCCGCGCTCCAGTCAAGGCTCCGAGTGCAGTTCTGTGTGATTGAAAAATTTCTCCGACACGTGGCTTTGATTTATCACCGCTTATTGCTCTCGCAATCCCTTCACAAAGAGGGACGTCTCAAACTACCAGTTAACCCCCGAAGGCATACCGATCCCTTATGTCACCTATCACAGGTTTTTGGGCGTTACCTTCGACCGCCATTTGACATGGACGACGCCGCAATCCAAAGCCAAAAGAGAAGTTAACGTCACTCGCGCACATTTCCGGCATGCTTTCCAACAGCACTGATGCATGTAGCGTCAGCTCTCTTTTAAGGCTATAAGACGCCCTCTGCGAAGGCTTACTTCGCTACAGCCTGCAATCCCTGACTTCTCTTTCCAATAAAAATTAAAAACTGAATGGGTTACCTGCCCGAATACTGGGGATATGTCTTGGTGTCCCGAAGGCTACCTCCACAATGGGACCATGAAAGAGAGCAGAGCCTCTACCGCCTACTGATTTGCATTCAATGGAAAGAACTTCGGATGCCCCTTCGCGTTGTGGCATGGAAACATAGGCATCCTCTTGCTGCAGACTGAGTCCTGAAGTGCAGCACTAAATGCCTTCCCATATCAGCCATCAGCTTCTTCTCCTCAGCCTCCGTGGCTCTTCCCTCCAATGAAAATTGTTACCACGATACCTGGATTTTAGGGAAGGCGGATATACCACCCCCTAGCTTTAAGTTCTTTGCCATGGACCACATTACCAAGAATACAAGGCCACACTTACGTGTGCACTGAATTGCTCAGAGATGGCTGCGTTCGTCGGTGATACAGACGCGACACTCACGGGTGCGCTGATGGCTCAGTGATGGCTAGATCGTTGGTGATAGGGATCTCGATTCTTCGTCACTGACAAGTACCTGTGCCCTACGTAGCCACAAGTCCCCTACGACAGCTACTGAGCAGGCTGGTTGCACGCTGCTTTTCAGTATATTCTAAAGCAGGCCAATCAATGGCCTGATTTAGAGACTCCAGGTCTGCACTTGACAGCTTAAATAGCTGCCAAAAGAACAGCTGCTTGGGAATCATTCTTTTGCACTTACAAGCTACGAAAAGGGACACAGCGCAGATCTGCATGGCGTCCTGATCACTGCGGAGCTGCCGGCAACAACGCAGCTGACAAAGCCGCCTCATCTGCACACAGTCTCTGAACTCAAGCTATGCCGATCCCATTAACAACAAGGATGCCGCGATACTTGCTCAACAACCCCATGGAAAGCGCAGATGTCTATCTGGACTGCCGCAAGGCAGCAATACGCAGCTCTTCACGCGATTGATCCTAAGTGCACCTTCAGAATGCCACCTGGGCTGAGCAAGCAAGGAAGCATTCTGCATAGGCTGGGCTTGAATGTCGCCTACACGGGACATTACCTCTACAAAATCCAGCAGGCATCTTCCGTGTTTTTGTTCCACATGTGGCTCACGAGAAGACATTCGGCATGTTATATGCGTGTGCCAAAAGTACATCGTGCACCGATAGAAACTTATATAAAGTACACCTGCACAGACGAAACTAATATTATCTTTGTGCAAGCACCTTGGTGCCGGACTAGAACTGATTATTTACCTTAGAGCCGAGGGCATTACATGGGTGGATACATACAGTCTAAAGTCAGTAAACAACATGTCAGGAAGTACACAGTAATCAGGACGAATAGCACAAGCTGCTAATAACACAGTACGTAATTGTAATCATTCATCACAGAATTGTTTCACGAAATAGCAATCATTCTGGCATGCTTACCTTATTGTCAAGGGGCTACAAGTATTTTCAACTTCTAAATAACTAAGTACTGAAGATTGGAAAAGGGATTGTTCGATGTTTGAAGGCAGTGCGTTCCACTCGTTCATGATAACATGTGAGCATTGATATTTCTTACTGCGTGAGTGTATAGGATCTTATGCATGATCTACCGACCAGAAACGTAGGGAGCTAATGAATGACAAATTGAGTCACTGGGGTATCTTGCAAAGGCTTTTTTTTCAGAGAGTGCTTAAGAAGTGTTACACTTTCGTGGCGCAATGACTGATATGAGCTGCTTTATTTTGCTTATAGCATATCAGATAATGACGTATGTGCGCCAATGTTTGACGCATACTCTAGTCCTTATCGGGTATGCGGGAAGTTTAGTTAGTTGCGCACCTCAGGCGGTGTTTCAAAAGACGGAGTTTTACAATTTGGTGGTGATGTATTCGCGTGAAGGTTCAAACTAAAGCCCGAGGTATTTTGTCGAAACGGTTCAATTACGGTTTTGTGACTATGTATTTGTCAGATGCTATTGGCTACAAGTAAACTAATGTGCTTTTCAGCGGTTATACATTTGCCACAAGGCACCAATCTGTTAGTTTGAACAAATCTGATTGTAGTTCTAATTTCATTCGTTCGGTAATCTCCTTAATATAAGCCACATCTGCGAATAAGCGTAGGGAAGAGGCAATATTAGATCATGTCCTAATGTACTAAGTAATTCGGTCGAGCACGGAGCCCTGGGGACTCCGGACTTTACAGCCTTTCTGGAAATTATGTTGTTAAGTTTTACTGACTGCGACCGGTTACATCGGAAGACCGGTTACAGAAGGACAGGATGACTCTGTCTTGACCGGGGTCGTGTCTCAAGGCTGCAATCAAGTTCTCTTTGAGTTGTTTTGGAGCACAGAACTGCACGAATTTGTGATCGAAATTTCGAGCGCATCAACAGCACTTTTAAGATTAAGTTTTTTGTTATTGCTTTTTTCATTCTTTTGGTTTTGCTTTCTTTCTCTTTTTCATCCAGCATTTAGCGTAGCGAGCCAGTAGGACGAATTGCTATCTCGCCGGTGTTCATTAAGTTCCCCCTCTCTCTCTCTACGTCGTTCGTTTTTTTTTTATTTATATGTCAACATTTGCAATTTCATCTCTGTCACAGGAAATTGTCAGTTTTGTGAAGAAACAAGGCGTAAATCAATGCGTACGGTTGTCGCTTGGAGACTTATGCTCACGCTAGAACCATGTCGAACCTTAAGGTGAAAGCCAGTTTACAATTCGAAACGGCATTTAAAAACACCGAGTGCTACCTGCTAGTTGTGCATAGAGGTGGCTCGTACTATTACATAGGTGATGTAGGCCGGGAGGTCTCTTTTCCAAGAACTGCCAATGCTCCTTTTTTCTGCAACAGGTACGCTCGACTCCCATCAAGCCACTCCTGTAGCACCGCTGAAAGGTGGTCGGTTAAACTTAAATATTGTTAACCAGAGACATAGCAATAAGCAAAACAATAACACGACTTTTTTGTTTATCTTTTCTGGTGACTGCATCAATGGAGAAGGTGTGAAAACATGTTTCTTCGATTATTGGAACGATGTCTCGCAGTTGGCCTACGTGTTGTTGCCCTCACTAGAGGCATAATATTTGGAAGCCATGGCAGCAACGCTACCATCAGACCCTACATAACTCTGAGAGTAATGGCTGGCAAAAAAGTTGTGTGCAATGCACACTGCTGAAAAGTGTATAGTTAAAAATCCCCGTCGCATGCCCCGCGCGAGGGACACGAGTAAATGCAGAGCATTGGGGGGTCCACGTGGCTTAGGTTGTGGTAGTTGGCGGTGGTAGTTGTAGTTGTTGTCGTAGGGTTGGGTAGTTGGGTTGCGAGACGAGAGAGAGAGAGAGACGAGAGACGTAAGTACGTAACGTGTTATTTATTGCCATCGTTTGCACCCCACCCTCTCTGCGGGGCAATCGTTTGGATCTTTTTTATTCTTTTTGTTTCTTTTCTTTCTTATTATACCTCGTCACCTGTCATCCATTAAACATCTTCAAAATCAAGCTATACGTATTATCACCTCTAGCCTTTTCACTCAAATGCGTTGGTTCTGTTACATGAACATAACTCTTATGCGTAGAAAAAATGTTCCATTATAATTCATCACTTCTGTTTTTCAATTTGTTTAGTGCTCATTTGTCAATTAGTTTTATTGATTAAACCCTTTCTGCTTAACCCCAACTCCACCGGGTTTTGCCTTTACCGAAATCTTCTATGCCCCTTGTTAATTTTAAACGGAAAGCAAACGTCACACGTCGCTGCTGTTTCATTCTGGAATTCCTTACCACCAACTGTCAAATCCGCTAGGGCATTTGTCTTCTTTTAAAAGATCTATTAAAAGTTCCTTTTAATTTAGCATTCTTCAGCACACAAGCGTGTTGCTCTGTATTTTGCGTCCTGTTGTTATCATTAATGGTACTATGATTTGCATTGTTTCCAATTCTTTCCCCGCGCTTGCTCAAACCGTGTTAACTGTATGGTTCCCCCCCCCCCCTTTTCTTGGTTCCACTCCTTTCTTTTTGTTTCTTGCTGTTTTTTGCTGTCAATTACCCAACTGTTGGCTGTTTTGTTTTCGGTGTTCTTCCTTTGTATCTTTTTTTATCGTTCATCCCGGCCGTGTACTTTGTTTTTTTGTTTGTTTAGCTGACATTCATGAACGTCTGTACCCTTGCAATTTTTTGTATTGTTATTTGTTTATATATGTATTTGCGTTTCCTTTATCAATTTTAGTCGTTTTTGTAAAAATTACATTCAAGAGTGTTTTATTTTTGCATTCACCTCCTCTGCTACCCTGCATATTGACTGAATTCATGAATTACTTACGAAGGTCCCGTCGCAGTCCCTGGACTTTGGGACCCTTGTCTGCAAAACATAACCCCCTGTATTATTTTGTTGAAATAATAACTTCGTTTGATTTGATTTGATTTGTATTTTTGTCAGAATTTATGTAACATCTTGTCTTGCACCCCTCCCCCCCCCTGTGCAATGCCCTCGCCTAGCCTTCAGTGGTACTCTGAATAAATAATAAAATACATAAATTTACGGCTATCCGGGTACGCAGTCCGGCGTTCACCAACTGGTGTGGCAGAGACGAGAATCTTGCTATGTGTGAGAAAAGATCTCAAATTTGTGCAACACAGCCTACCGCCTAACGCGTTGAAGAAATTCGCAGCTATTACCGTGCGACACGCAGGCTTTTCCTTTCTTTCATCACTGCCTATATTCCGCCCCACGCATCCTGAACACCCAGCGCCTGCAGGGATATTTTCGTTCGCTTCACCCAACTCCGCACATCCTTATGGGGGGCTGTAATGCTCATGATCCCTCATGGGAAGCAAAAAAAACCAACGACCGAAGGGCGTCGCCTGTTGGACATTGCCCCCCGCTTCAGTCTGTGTCATTAACACTGGTCCTTCAACGTCTTATCCCAAAGTTCCCCCTCTCCGATCACCTCTTCCCACCCCTGAGCTCTGGGAGAACTTGCTGAAGGGGGATTCACACTACGGAGCGTTTCAGCGGAGAAATCGAGGGAGGTCGTGACGTCACAGCAGGCGGACTTCCGCTCAGCACACTCCTTCGCTCACACGGAGGATGCGTCTGCCGGACGGACCTCAGTGTTTGCAGTCGCGTGCCTCTAAAGCAGAGCTGCCGTAGCACCGCCGATTCCGCTACGGCGGCAATTTGTGCTGAAGCCCCTATGAACTGATCCTGTCAGCCGACCAAAAATTGGCCGTGGACGCGATGTAGGTGCTGCCGCGGCAATAACGGAGCGCCACGCGCGAGGCAATGGGTGGGGATGGCGCGCTGGGTGCAGCCGGCCGCACCGCCTGCAGGCCCGCATACAGATGTTAAGCTTGACACTGCGGCGAATGTTCGAATGCCGCTCTCGCAAGTGGCGCAGATGTCAATTTTAATGCAACTTTTCTATCACATCATTATCCCCTTTCTTGCATGTGCAGCTCTGTTTGCCCCTCGTGGAGCGATAACAAGCTATCGCTCGAGCTACCTGCCCCGGTCTGCGCCACTTCGGGCCGCGGCTGCCGCTCGCCCAGCGACCGTGCTGGTGCTATACGCGGCTCGCTCAGTGCGCCTGTGTGGGCGCTGCGTATTTTCGCGTTCATTGTAATAAGAAGCAATAAAATAGAGTGCCTGGAACCCCTCTAGAACTTCAGTCGCGCCAGCTGCGCGACGAGCAGACGAAATCCCGCCACCTCCGCCGCCAAACATCGGATTGTTTGTAGCTCGCGAGCAGACGCTCCGATGGGAGCGGTGCGTCGGAAATAAACCGTGTCGTAGGGTCACGTGATGCGCACTCCTTCGAGCCAAACGGCGGATTTCTCCTTCGTGTGAATACCTTTTGACCGGCGGCCATCTGGATGTACAGAAGTCCTGGCATCCAGAGTGAAGGCTCTCTGCTCACTTATGGATTCCCAGACTAGGAAACCTACTCCCATTTCAGAAAGCTGAAATAACGTCTCTCTCTCTCTTCTCTTCTCTCTCTCTCTCTCCATCCCTCTCCTCTCCTCTCTCTCTCTCTCTGTCTCTCTCTCCTCTCTCTCTCTCTCTCTCTCTCTCTCCACCCACGTTTTATCGTGGACGTTTGTCAAGTGCCATTGCCGTCACGTTGTTTACTCAACATTATCAACGATCACAAGCTAGTATGCAGGCATCGAGTGTTATCGAAATGACCATGTACCAACTTATATTATTCTCGACGCTTTCCCTATTGGTCTCCGTAAATCTGCCATTCAATTTGTCAACTGGGGCAACCACTCTACAGCAGTAGAAACGAGCGCTTGGGATTACTCGTCTTACGACGACGCTATCAACAGCATCACAAAACCCAGAGGTTGTGCAGCAAAACCGCGACCCTGCCCAAGGAGTATACAGTGGCTGACGTTGAGTATGAAATTTTAGAGCCATACGAAGAAGGGAAGAAAGGCACGAGCGGATGAATTCCGCAGAAGAAGACATCTGAGTGGCAGTACGCACGCAAAAGCTCATTCAGAGACATCTAAAGCAGCTTCCCAAACGTGAATGGGTGTCCTTTTCTTTGAACCTAGCCCCTAGGAAGCCAATCACAAGGATATGGAGATTAGTACGTGTTCTCCATGCACCACCACTCAGTCGTACCCTTTCAACTCCATTTCTCTGAGAATGAAGGTAAGCGACTTAGAGGTTCGCCTAAGCCTTTTGCGTTAAAATTACTGCCGCATCGGGGTCTCTACAAACTAATATTTCCACAGCAGCGAACCCATCACCACCCACACCCTACCTGGACGAATCATTCTCAATGGCTGAAATTGAAGCTGCTCTGTGCTCGGTTAGGAAGGGATCTTCTCTGGTCCCTCAGGAATACGTTATACGGTTTTATATTATGTCGGAAACAAAGGAAGCGGTGGCTGGTGTAAATATTCAACCGCTCCGGCCAGTCCCGCAGTCTTCAGCCTTTGTGGAAGCGCACGCGCTTCGTGCCAGTTCTGAAACATGCCAAAGATCTCTCGAATATTGATTCGTATCGGCCTACCGCGCTTCTAAGCTGCATCGGTAAGCTCATGAAGAAGATGGTACTGCTTAGCTTAGACTGTGATCTGAGGGACAGAAGCGTTACCCGTCGCAGATGTTGGGCTTCCGCAATAACGGAGCCGCATTACAACGTCATTGCCCTTGCAACTCATTGGAAACGCAAAGATCGACGGCACATTACCATTGAAGTCTTTATTGACATGGAATCGGCATATGACTGTGTTCTCCATAAATATGTTCGGAAAGAACTGAGGTCTCTTAGTATTATGGGTCGAATGTACGACTCGTCGTCTGATTACCTCTCTGATATGAGCATCTACATGGCTACAGCGGATGGTGAGACATCCCTCGATAACGGTCCCGTGTGTCCCTCAGGAAGGGGTGTTGAGCCCAACTCGTTTTAATGTTTCCATGATTGGCCTTGAATGCGGTCCGCCGAAATCGGTCGAAATCTCCATATACGCTGATGATATTTGTATGTCGTAATCGGGCCGCAGCACTCGCGCGCTCCAGTCAAGGCTCCGGAGTGCAGTCTGTCTGATTGGAAAATTTCTCGCGACACGTGGCTTTGATTTATCACCGGCGTATTGCTCTGCAATCCCCTTCACAAAGCGGGACGTCTCAAACTACCAGTTAACCCCCGCAGGCATACCGATCCCTTATGTCACCTATCACAGGTTTTTGAGCGTTATCTTCGACCGCCATCTGACATGGACGCCTCCAATCCAAAACCCAAAAGAGAAGTTAACGTCACTCGCGCACATTTCGGCATGCTTTCTAACACCACTGATTCATGTAGCGTCATCTCTCTTTAAGTCTATAAGACGCCCTCTGCGAAGGCTTACTTCGTTACAGCGTCGAATCCCTGACTTCTCTCTCCAAATAAAAATTAAAAATACTGGATGGGTTACCTGCCCGAATACTGGGGATATGTATTGGTGTCCGAAGGCTACCTCCACACTGGGAATTATGAAAGAGAGCAGGCGGCTACCGCCTACTGATTTGCAGTCAATGGAAGAACCTCGGATGCCCCTTCGCGTTGTGGCATGGAAACATAGGCATCCTCTTGCTGCAGACTGAGTCTCTGAAGTGCAGCACTAAATGCCTTCCCAGTATCAGCCATCACCTTCTTCTCCTCAGCCTCCGTGGCTCTTCCCTCCAATGAAAATTGTTACCACGATACCTCGATTTAAGCGGAAGGCGGATATACCAGCCCCAGCTTTAAAGTTCTTTGCCGTGGAGCACATTACCAAAGAATACAGAGGACACACTTACGTGTGCACTGAATTGCTCAGAGATGGCTGCGTCGTCGGTGATACAGACGCGACACTCACGTGCACGCTGATGGCTCAGTGATGGCTAGATCGTCGGTGATAGGGATCATGATTCTTTCGTCACTGACAAGTCCTATGCCCTACGTAGCCACAGGTCCTCTACGACAGCTACTGAGCTGGCTGGATTGCACGCTGCTTTTCAGTATATTCTAAAGCAGGCGGCCAATCAATGGCCTGATTTAGAGACTCCAGGTCTGCACTTGACAGCTTAAAATAGCTCCCAAAAGAACAGCTGGTTTGGGAAATCAATCTTTTGCACTTACAAGCTATACAAATGGGACACAGCGTAGATCTGCAGTGGCTTCCTGATCACTGCCGAGTTGCCGGCAACGACGCAGCTAACAAAGCCGCCTCATCTGCACACAGTCTCTGCACTCAAGCTCGCCGATCCCATTAACGAGAAAGGATGCGGCGATACTCGCCTCATCACCGCATGGAAAGCGCAGATGTCTATCTGGACTGCCGCAAGGCAGCAATACGTACCTCTTCACGCGATTGATCCTAAGTGCACCTTCCGAATGCCTCTTGGCCCAGCAATGCAAGGAAGCTATTCTGCATAGGCTGCGCTTGAATGTGGCCTACACGGGACATTACCTCTACAAAATCCGGCAGGCATCTTCACGTTTTTTTTCACATGTGGCTCACGAGAAGACATTCGGCATGTTATATGCGTGTGCCCAAAGTACATCGTGCACCGATAGAAACTTAATTAAAGTACACAGTGCACAGACCGAAACTAATATTATCTTTGTGCAAGCACCTTGGTGCGGACTAAAACTGATGGCTCTGTCTTGACCGTGGTCGTGTCTCAGGCAGGCTGCACGTGCAATCAAAGTTCTCTTTGAGTTTTTTTGGAGCACAGAACTGCACGAGAATTTGTGATTGAAAATTTCGAGGGCATCAACAGGCATCTTTTCCGATTTATAGTTTTTTGTTATTGCTTTTTCATTCTTTTGTTTTTGCTTTCTTTCTCCTTTTCATCTAGCATTTAGCGTAGCAGGCAGTAGGACAAATTGGCTATCCTCGCTAGTCTTCATTTAGGTTCCCCCCCTCTCTCTCTACGTCGTTTTTTTTATGTTTATATGTGCAAAATTTTGCAATTTCATCTCTGTCAGGAGGAAAATTGTCAGTTTTGTGAAGAAACAAGGCGTAAAATCAATGCGTACGGTTGTCGCTTTGGAGACTTATGCTCAACGCTAGAACAATGCCGAACCCTTAAGGTGAAAGGCAGTTTACAAATTCGAAACGGCATTTAAAAACAGCCGAATACTACCTGCTAGTTGTGCATAGAGGTGGCTCGGTACTATTCCATAGGTGATGTAGGCCGGGAGGTCTCTTTTCAGAAGAACTGCCAATGCTCCTTTTCTTCCTGCAACAGGTACGCTCTACTCCCATCAAGCCACTCCTGTAGCACCGCTGAAAGGTGGTCGGGTTAAACTTAAAATATTGTTAACCAGAGACAATAAGCAATAAGCAAAACAATAACACGAGTTTTTTGTTTATCTTTTCTGGTGACTGCATCAATGGAGAAGGTGTGAGAACATGTTTCTTCGATATATTGGACGATGTTTCGCAGTTGGCCTACGTGTTGTTGCCCTCACTAGAGGCATAATATCTGGAAGCCATGGCAGCAACGCTACCATCAGACCCTACATAAAACTCTGACAGTAATGGCTGGCAAAAAACGTTGTGTGCAATGCACACTGCTGAAAGTGTATAGTTAAAAATCCTCCGTCGCATGCCCCCGCGCGAGGGACACGAGTAAATGCAGAGCATTGGGGTGGTCACGTGGCGTAGGTTGTGGTAGTTGGCGGTGGTAGTTGTAGTTGTTGTCGTAGGGGTTGGGTAGTTGGGTTGCGAGACGAGAGAGAGAGAGAGAGAGAGAGAACGTAAGTACGTAACGTGTTATTTATTGCCATCGTTTGCACCCCACCCTCTCTGCGGGGCAATCGTTTGGATCTTTGTTATATTCTTTTGTTTCTTTTCTTTCTATTATACCTCTCGGGAGGGCAGTGCGCCATCGTCGAAGTTCATAAGCGATGGAAGCAACACCTTCAACCAGTACCGCGACGCGAGCCAACGTCAGCGTTGCAGTACCAGTTCAAGACATCGTGCCATCCTCTTTATCGACGGCGGCAGAAGACAAGGCGGCGAGGCAGCGGGGCGCTGCCGACGCCGAACGCAAGCGTCTGAAGCGCGCTGCCGACGCCGAACTTCGTGCACGAGAAGCCGCGGCCAAACGTCAACGTCGGGCCGCGGATCCTTCGCTCGGGCAACGAGTATATTCGTAGCGCGCGCAGTAGAGGGAGAGGAGATAGCACCTGCTGCTGGAACGCCTCCGTCATCGCCGGAGCACGCGCATGCGCGCCCGCACCTGTTGTTGAGAGCGAGGAGGAGCGGGGGAGGGCGCACGCGCTGGCTGGCTGCGGACGCCGACTTACGACGCATAACATCGTGAGTTAAAGAAATGCTCTGCATTTAAAAAAACGAAACTAGATGCGGGTACTTGATGTCCTACGAGCTGACAAGTCTAAACTTTGCCAAAGGCCACCGTGATTACCGCCAAAAGATTTTACCTGCCTCCACGCCAACACGGCTGCTAACATCTACAAAACTGCTTACATGACTGCTGCATCACTGGTTGTGTATTACCAGTTACGTTCAGCATTTGCGACCGCTTGAAAATGAATGAGGTCCTGCCTGAAACTCATCTTTCACGGCAAAAATGTTTTAGGCGGACACATATTGGTATTTCAGATAAAGCATAAATTGTTTCTTTGCTTGGTCAAGTTACAAGGCCAATTACCGGTTGTTTGGATGCACCTTAAATGTTTCGAATGGGACTTCACTCTTCTGAGAAACGTTAGTGAACTGCTCGTATTTTGCACCACAACGAGTCAACCGTTTGATTGCCTTCATGGCGTTCACTTACTGATGATGGAGATTATTTCAATTCAACGTAACTGCGCCTGCAGAGCGTCTCTCCTAAAGGTGTTTCGGTTTCACTGGCAGTTGCTTTAATCAATCGAGCATTAACAAAACTTGCCAATTGAATGAACTTTTTTTTCATAAGCACTTCTTTCAAGCACCTTTTTATTTGTCGAGCTAACAAGTGCATAGAGCTTTAAATGTAAACTCTAGCTAAAAAATATTATGGGGAAAATATTATTGGCGAAAAAGGATAAAGCCATCACTTGGGGGACTTACAATGTACGCAAATGCTTTATTATATACACCCATGTTAACCCGACAGGCCTGCTAACCAATTATAAAACCCGCTTTTTACGTCTTCCATTGCCTCCTCATGTAATATTCTGTCTACATGACGGCATGACTGACAGTCGTTACCCGGTGAGAGGGATAGTCGGGGAAAAGCACAATACTTTGTCACATATACACTCTATCTAAGAAAATACAACGGGTAAAATAAGTAATAAAATTAGGTACCACAGGGTAATTTGGGTAGACTATAACTGGGTACAGTCTGCCCTTACTGTTGACAGTACCTACCGAGCCTAAAAAAGTGAGCTAACTTTCCCATACAAAAACTACTTTATTAAGAAATACTTAAAGCTCATTTGTTAAACAAAATAGTGCAAGTGGGACGTCTCTTTGTCCTTATTTGACTGGAAACAGATCTTCGAGGTAGGCATTGCTAGGTGCATCTTTGTTCAAAGCAGTGCTTGCAGGCTATAAGCCAAATGAACCTATTTTTTAATTTATACTAAACCGCCGTTATAACAAAAACCTTGAAAGAGGCAACTTGCCTATAAATACAAGCAACACCGTTTAAAAGTAGGTGTTATGTACACAGTGCAGTAAGAACGATGAAACACTTCAAACGAAGATTTCAGGCAAAGCTTTTTAAGACGATGGTTTCAATAAATAGCTATCTGCTGACTGATACACCTCCAGGACTCCACAGCAGTGCTCTCAAAGGCGGTGTCGCAAAAGTACACGAACTAACACCCACGTAATAACTGACGGAGGCCATGGTGGGCAGACAGAATTGATGAGCTCCACTTCAGGTAAGCATAGTCTGATAGTTTTTAAAAGCTCCTGTTTTGGGTAGAGACCATTCAAGCCCTCGTATTTCCCAGGCAGTACTGATGATCACTATATTGCTCATGAAGCTTGAAAAATCACTTTCGGAATGTGTTAACACAAAAGGCGTGTATTTTATTGGGCAACGGTTTTCAGATTATCTAATATTTTAACTGTCACCCCATTACTAGCATCCTGACTCATGGTTAGTATTGTGTCGTTATATCTCGAATTTAAAGACTAGTGCAACAACCTAAATCAAGTTATTTCAGTGAATATGAAAGAACGAAAGGGCGCACTTTAAATAGTTTGCGCAACTCTCTTAATGTGTTCAAAACTATTCCCACAACTTAGAGAAGTTATTAAATAATAGAGGAAAAATAACCCTGCCGTTCTAGTTATAAAGGTCAACAAAGTCGTGCACATGCATGCACACCGTCGGTGACAATAGAGGCATGTATGTGGATCACGCAAGAGCATTCCTTTCTCACGGATGCTTCGTGAAATGTGTTTGTGACGAAAATAATCCAGGGTTCGGAGAACTCCTCTTGCAGTTAGGAAGCAACTAGCATGTCTATGAGCAGTCGCACAAAACGTCTGCCGATATCCGACATGTCCATCTGCATTCCATGTGCCTAAGATCCTCTAAATCAATTTCCACGGACAATTTCCTGGAAACGCACTGGTCTAAGTAATCAAATTAGTCGCCCAAACACCAGTTTAGACTGTTTCGTCACCAAATTACGCCCTCTCGATGGAGACAAGGTCCGGCCAGCCGGACGCGCCTCTCTGTCGGTGACGGCACTAGTTTCGTTTTCGCCTCAACGTAGGCCCTAGCCACAGCCGCTCGAAGGAAACAAGGTCGAGCCGCCGCAGAAGCTTCATCGATGCGGTGCTACCCGCGTCGATAAATTATTTGGTGACTCGTGAGCATTTGCGAAGTGATCGAGATTTCCAAGCTATTCAGAGAGCCAGTTTCTAAGTTCTATCGGTCAGAGCGCTTCATTTCTTTTCCTCGCAGCGCGACATAGCAGCATGCGGTTCATTAAAAACATCCCACTCAAGGGGGCTCACATCTGCAGCATTTTTCGAGGATTGTGCATGTAATGTTTGGCGCGCCATGGTGTTGTTTTGATTAGAAATAGGTTGAACCATTCTTCTGTTGATATTTCACTCACTGCGTGATCATAAAAAAAATTACGCCCACCTCTACTTGCGGGAACCCTGGTGTGATGCGACGCTGAGGGGGGTTCAAGCGGAAGCGGAGAGCAACCGTCGACCGAAAGGCCGCAAGAGAGCGACACACCGGTTATATGTGCAGCGCGCCCGAAGGAGAGGAGACCGCGGAGAGAGAGAGTACTGCACATGCGCAGCACCGCGCGCAGCGCCGCCCACCGGTGGAGTGAGAGCGCGCTGGGCCGCACACCCGCAGATGTTGAGAGAGAGTGTTCGCTCTCACCTGGGCACGCGCCGGCGCCAGTGCGTCTGCCGCGGTTATGACGCAACACAATCCAACAGAATCCACTTTAATCCAATCCAAGCCAAGCCAAGCCAAGCCAAGCCAAGCCAGGTCAATCCACTCGAATCCAATCCAATGCCCCTCGCGAGAGAGTGTTCGCTATCGGAGGGGAGAGGGGGTGAGAGGAGGAGAGTGCGGACGCCGACGACGACAACGGACGCACGCAGGGAGGACAGGGCCGCCGACAAGAGATGCTCTCAGCGTCGCATCTAAAACTAGGAGGGGCAACAGCCTCGTAAAAATCAGAGAAATGGTGTGTTGTGTGACGTACCGCAAATTTTTTACAGCACGTTTTACCAGTGTGACCACATTTTCCCCTTCTTCCTTTATTCCCGTTTTAAAATTTTTGCTAATAGCCCCTGGAATTCTTTTTTTGTAATTTGTTTGGTTGATTACCAAACATTAGGAAGCAAGATCATTTATTAGCGTTAAATTACTGCAAACTATTAACTAGCAAAAAATTAGGCTACCTTTAAAAGGACCTCCATGCTTGCTATATTCTTCGATACATTATTATCTCTTTAAACCACTTCCGGAAGCATTCAGACGGGTTGTTTATCCTGTGGCACATTGTCTTTATTCCTAGCGCACGCACTTGTAAAAAGTAGTCAATCGTCAAATGGAAGTTCCCGTGTTGCAGAGTCATAAAGCTCTTCGCCAGAAGTCTACTAACTCTACGTGGTTCAATAAGTATTAAAAAGGGGTAGTAAAAGTTTCGATAGGTGGCAAGCAGCGTATTCAGACAATGAAAAATTGCGCATGAATGTTTCATAAAGTGCTAGCACACTGATTCGTATGGATTCCAGTTCATCGCTGTCGGTTCGTTGAAAGATATCGTTATCACGCGTATTGATGGTGCGCCAAAACTTTCTAGTGTCAGTAACTAGGATAGTGCGTAATACGGTACGGATAGTGCGTAATACGGTTGGTGACGTAAATATCGACACTATAAACGCATCCAATATAGATTACACCAACTTGCTCGAGTCCTATAATTTTCGTAATTTAATCACAAAACCGACACGTGTTACAAGTTGTTCGGAAACCTTAATCGATCATGTTCTAACAAACATTGATGCAGGTTGCTGACGCAGGGGGTTTATAGTAGTCCGATCTCAGATCACTATCCTGTTTATGTGACAATTCATGACTCAGGAACTACAAAAACGTAAAATTACAAACCTCGCTAATAATCTGGATTATGGCGTGATACGCAAGCACCTCCTTTCACTCAATCCTGATCTAATATACCGTATTGATGTAAATGAAGAGTTTGAAAACCTCATTGAGACTCTTACCAACATAATAGCCAACAGTAACCGATATACACGTGCCCACTCACGCGACAAGCCAATTTGCCCTTGGATGACTCAACAAATTTTAGATGTTATAAAAAAGAAAGATTACTGGTATCATAAATGGAGACATAACAAAAGCAATGAATATTATCTCCGTCAATTTCAAACACGCCCGCAACAAGACTGTTGCTCTGATGAGGACCTCGTAAAAGGAATTTTATTCGAGTCTCATCACACACGCCTCTGGCAACACTAAGAAAATATGGAATACTTTAAAAGAAGTTATAGGACACTCCCAGAAGGTACACTTAGCCCCTGACAATGTTACTCAACACAACGGTTTGAAACATTTAACTATTATTTCACTAGTGTTGGCCCTGACTTGGCGGCCAAAATTTGCACGAGTAACACACACAATCCTATCCTTACGCCAATAAGCAACACTTTTGTTATGGAAGACATCGAATTGAATGAAATAGTGGCGATAGTTAACAGTCTTCCCAAAAACAAAGCCGCAGGCCTAGACGGTATCACCGCCCGCCTCATTCAAGAGAACATTGACATACTTGGCCCCATACTATGTAATCTATTCAACCACTCTCTCCTTGATGGTATATATCCATCACGTCTGAAAATAGCAAAAGGTACTCCTGTATTTAAGGAAGGTGACCGATCTGAGCCATCCAGTTATGGACCAATTTCAGTTCTAAGTGCCATCAATATTATGTTCGAAAATTAATGCAAAACGCGTCCACAAGTTTCTTGAAAAGTACCGTGTCATCTGTCCGCAACAGCATGGATTCCCGCCCCGCGATACTCTACACTCAACAGCTGTGCTCTCACTTACGCAAATGCTTAATACCGCCCTGCATAATAATAAACTTGCCGCTGTAGTATCTTAGATCTTTCAAAAAGCTTTTGATACAGTCGATCACAGTATTATGTGGATAAGCTTAAAAATTATGGCTTTTCGAGACAAAACCTTTCATCTATTTTCTAGTTTTCTTACCGACCGTCAGCAAAAAGTGTCCATTAACAATATAACGTCTTCACTACGATACATAACAAACAGGTGTTCCACAAGGGTCGTGCTTGGGCCCTCTTACTGTTTACCCTCTATGTAAACGACTGTGTCAATAATTTCTTCGGAATGCTTATGTATGCCGATGACACTGCTGTCATATTCACAGCCGATACTGAGGATGAACTTCAGGATAAACTGAACATAGAGCTAGCCTAAAATATCAAACTGGTTTTCAACAAACAATTGACAATCAACACGAAGAAGACTAAATAAATGATTTTTCACTCTCCGAGAAACTTGTAAATTACAGCATAATTAAACCGATTATTAACGATAATGCACTTCAACAAAGCAGTTCCTTCAAATATCTAGGTATTATCTTTGACAGCAATTTAAATTGGAAGAACCAAATTACGCATGTTTGTTCGAAGGTAGCATCCGGATGCTACGCCCTTTTACAAGCTCGTGATTGTTTTGACGCTAAACATCCTGCTTATACTTTACCATGCCTTTTATCAGCAGTCACCTGACATATTGTTTAGAGTCTGGGGTTGGACGTTCACTACGTACCTTAACCCCATCAGACGATTGCAAAAACGTGTGATTAGAATTATGAATTTCGCCAAATAAAATGAACACAGTAAGCCTTTCTTTACTCAGCTACAACTATTACCTTTTGATCATATGCGTTAGGATAAAACGGCTCGAATCACATACAGCATAGTAAGGAACAATCATACATTTCCTGTCTCCTTATTTAATAGTCCATTACGGCACACAAGAAATTTCAGCCTTAACAATTTCAATCTTCCCCTTACTCATAATGGTTATGGTGAGCGACTTATACAGTACGTTGGTGCGAAAGTGTGGAATAAAATCCCTGTTGACCTGAAGAATGACCATAACTTCTGTAAAAAACTGATGAAAAAATCATTTTCTGTTGTTATATTCCCATGAGTGTCCCCAACACTAGAAACGTACTTGTTTTTTTTTCTTTCCTTTTTGATCGCAGCACGATCACTTGCGTACAGTCGCAAAGTTCGCGGCCTTTCTTCTTTTTTTTCAAATAGTCATTACGTGTTATGTTTGTATAGGTTGTATTAGTGTTGGTTGTATTGTATTGGTTGTATTAATTGGTATTGGTTGTATGTTGGTATTGGTTGTATTGGTAGTTACTGTAATCTGACAGTATGTTTATACACTGATTGATAACAACGAGACGGCTTACAACTATGTATTTCCGAATTTGGACCCACAACTAGCCTTTGGCTAAGGGTCCAAGCACTTTTTGCAAATATTATGTACCTATGCTTGAAATAAACCAATGATTGATTGATTGATTGATTAAAAAAGTTTTCTGTGGCAGATCTTGGCGCCGCAGTATAGTTATCAATAGCGAGTTTGTAATCCGCCGAACGCGCATCATTCTTAAAAAGTATCGCTGATCTTTACAGGCGTGAGTACCAAACTAATTAATTAGATTAGCGAAACAGGTTTTCTTGCATCGAGAAGTAAGGACATGTTCATCTAAGGAACGTTTTGAACGAGTGTTTACTTTTATGCTCCTGGTTAGGTTTGTACACTTGACACCGTGCTTTCATATCAGACTCCGTGGTAAGCTCAACGCGCCGCTAGAGGGATACCAGCGGCTTTCTCAGAATATTTATACTTGAAACCGGGCGACTTGAAACCGGGCGAAATATCCCTACGCAAAAGATTTATCTTCAGAATCACACTTCAGTGCAAATTACAGAATCTTTAGGGAAGTGTAATTGCGAATGAGCGTGTCACTAATAATGTCTCGATGCAGCTAGTGTGCACATTTAAAAAAGGTTTAAATATCGGTAAAGCAATGGCCTTTATTTTACAAGAGCAAAGAACGACATTTATGTTTTCTAAGTAGGCGATCAGAACTTGTCTTTACCCTGCCATACAATCATAGCGTTTCTAATGCTGAGATGAGAGCCCATGCCTCTGGGCTTAACTCGTATATTCATGTACATGGAACATTGACTTTGCAGACAGCTATCATAATCAGAATGAGCAATGGCATAAACACCCAAAAGATCTTCGCGGTGTTATTTTTCAAACTGTCATCGAAATGTTGGCGTTCACAACATAAGACATGCTCGAATGTATCACTGGTCTTTACAATCGTCCCATGGTTTCATGCTTCCTATTTCGGTACATGGTACGCACTTTCCGTAGTAGCAGACCTGAAATCGCAGAAAAACTGTTTTATTAAAATCCTATATATATCTTAATTGTGGCATCACGTTCTAAACACAGACACGAATGCCTTCAAATAGCACCGAAAAAAGCGTACTGATTGGTGGTAAGGTTTCTGCATACTTAACCTCTCGTACAACGTCGTTTAGTGAAAATATTCGTCGTTTGTGAAAATTTACGATGTAGCTGAACCCGACACCCCGCAATTAGGCACACAAAGTTCTGCCAAACAATTTTGGGAACTTGTTCAGAGTGCTGCCTGCATATACCTATATTTTAGGTAGGTGATACCGAAGAGCACCTAAAGCAAATGTTAGAAAGACGTTCTGAGCATTCAATTTGAGAAATGCCGGTGCCAAACGTTTTGTTTGAGACGTTTCTCTGACCATCAAGATCCCTTCAAAAAAACTGATAGTTTGCTTTGCACCACATTTAACTAAAAGCTGAAACCTGCCGTACGCACGACTTCGGAGATACACCAATATTACCTCTTCTGATTTTCTAATTTGCCCGTTTCTCATCGGTAGATGTGATCGTATGTCACTCACGTGACATATTATTGAGTAAGTTTATATCTCGCTGTAGCAATGTAAATCGTTCTGATCACAATGTGCGTTCTACGCTTCTTCTACTATAAAAATTGAGCTGGACTAGAATGTACACTAGACCGAATGCACACAAACGTAAGAAAATAACATGTGGATTGGTATTTGTAAAGAAAGATAAATGAGGTTAGTGCTTCGGCTGTGAATGCCCCCTATTCCTACTTTGTCCTGTACTCCTAACGAGAACTTTTCTTCCTCCTACCATCTGTTATCGTGCTTTCGCATTAACAAATACTTTGCTACTCCAGTGCTCCTATATCTTTTCTTCCACACAGGTCACGCCCGGTACTCTCCAGCCTCTCTTAATGCATTCATCCTTTATCTTCAAATTCTCTGTCCAAGCATTCATTCAGCCTCCTACGCTCTCCTTCGCAGCTCACGCTACACCTAGCAATGTTTTTCGTCTCATCGCGGTCTTCCTTCCGCCAATCCGGTGATGCTTTCAGTGCCCCAGTTCGCCCTATGCTGGTATATTTTTTTTCTCTTCGGTACAACATTCTCTCCGCATACAGTATATTGCTAGTTTTCCGTCACCTTTCTTCAGGGGTTCTTCGCTATTCGCTCCATTTTCTCCATTCACCTCTTTTTATTTATGCCTTTCGCAGTCCCACAGAACCGCGTTTAAAAAAAGTTTTGGTCATGCCAGGCTATTTCGTTGCACTTTAAATTTTTGAACATCATATCAGAACTTTTAAATATTTTTATGAAGGCTCAAGCAACCTCCAAATACGAGTAATGGCCCAACACTGCATTTGCACACGTATGAACTGTGCATGGTAAGAAACGGTGCCAGGAGGTAATCAACTCCACCAAAAATGCAAAATCAGCTAGAACACATGGCGGATTGACGAGGCCTGAGTCGCAGCTCAATAGCCGGCCAAGGGAGCATCAGCCTCCGTCGGTTTTGGTGCTGACAATGAGAAAAATAACGCATTTTTAGCCCATCAGTGTTCAACCAAGGGTCGCAAGTGTCATTATTGATCGTTGATTGACTCGTGGACTAATTCTAGGGTAATGCCAGTTTCTTGTTGGGTAAGCGTGGCAAACCCCAGAAATACGCCAACCACGCCGACCCGCAGGAGGCGCGCAGTGCAAGCCGAAGCCTCAATGTGTATGCCTCCACGTCACCGACGACCGAAGTGTCCTGAAAGGATTTTTTTCTGCAACCTAATTTTTTTACTTTCCATCCATCTTTATTTCTTTTTTCACAGGACAAGGCGCGACAAAAAACTGTTTGAACAGCTTGACGGGTCCCCGGCCCCATGTTCGTTGACAGTTTAGCGGAGACAGCTTAGGTTGACAAGTACAATTGCAAAAACATATTAGATACTATTATTCCATGCAGTACCACAGGAAGTGAGTTTATTTCACTTAAAAACCACAAGAACAACAAAAAACTACAGCAACCGCATCATCAACACCAACATCACAGAAAAAGTGCAAAATTCGCAACGCTTGGTCCCAAAACCATGCAATGTTAAGGTTTGCATTACATATGGGTTCAAAGTTTTCTTTAACGAGCTTATTTAACGGAACCGGCAATGTGTAGAGTAAAGACTGTTAAACATACTAAGCTTGTGGCGACCGAATTATCCGTCTCTTCATGTGACGTGTTTGACCAACATGTATGTTTTGTCGCAGCTTAGCCAGCCAGGTTAGGACGTTTTCATTACACGGCAGAAATCGTTTGCAGGTCACCAACAGCCTAGTATTATACAAAGCGTACACTGAAAGACTATCATACTCCACAAAAGGTTTTTCGTGGTATGAAGGAAGTGAACGTTAGCTATGTAATGAACGCTCTTTTTTGTAATAGATGTAGCACGGACAAATTAAACACTACCGTCTTGCACTACACAAGGCTACCGAAAGAAAACAACGAGAATACAAAGGAGTTGTACAATGTAATCTTCAATTTTAAAGGACAAATATGCCTCTTTCGAGCAATAATACCAACAGCAGATGACACTTTTGATTGCACATACTTAATGTGGTCGTTCCATCTTAAATTTTTGAAAAAAATCACTCAGAGCATTTTTACACAATCGACCATTTCTATTAGCGTACCGCCTAAGTTTGTACTTATTGTAGCTACTTGTTTTCCTTCAGAGCTTCGCAGAGGTTTCACACGAGAATACACGACAACCTTATTTTTTTGTATTTATGCGGAGGTTGCTCGCTCCTGCCCAAGTATCTAAATGAAGCAGTATTTTATTCCTTTGTACCTCTAATTTCTTTCCCAGCGTGCCTTTAGCAAAAACTGTGGTGTCATCGGCGTATGACACAAAAGTTGTATTATTAGTGCAATTTCCAATATCAATAATATAAATAGATAACAAAAGTAGCCGGAAATACTCTTCCGGTCAGCAGCTCTAATAGCTTGTATAGAAGATTTAAACCCTTTTACACTTTGGCCCAGTACATGTCTAACCTCTTTGTTTTCAATCAGGTAACGTCGCATTTTCTCGGTGCCCCTCCGGCGTTCCTTTTCGCCACCGCGGACTCTTCTTTCACGTTAAAGCCCATGCACGTAAGCGGCTGCCTGTTTATGCGTGTGCGTGCGGGCTGTGGAGGAGAAAGGTGGGTGGCGTGCATGCGAAGCCATATGTTTCACGCCCTCAATGATGGCCTATCTCCGTTGTGCTGGGGCAAGGCCTTACTATAAACGTCAAACAGCCGAATAGGACTGAACTTGTATCTTCGCTGGTCGAGCAGTTGTGGGTTACACAAGCATTAAGATGCCTAGAACGCGGGAGGGAATCAGACAGCCGCATGCTAGTTCGCTAGAATAAGGCTCGTGTCCACGTATGCCCAATCAGCATTTAGAAACCAACGTGCTTTGTTTAGTACACTCCGTCGACTGCGACTACCTTCTCACGTCTGTAAAATAGAGGTAACGGAAGCAAGTTGGTACATAATGCTTAAAGAGATAAACATCACTCAAGGCAGGACAAAAAAGAGACTAGACACACGCAGCGCTCTATCTTCACAGAATGGAAGGGCGCTATTTTTTAGAGGCGAAGCATCTAATGCTGGGGGCTGTGTCCCTCCCTCCATTGTCGTTGTTGTCCGCCGTCCGCACACCCTTTGCGCATGCCTGGCCAGGCACCGCTGATGATGATTGTGGCAGGATGCCCCTAGGGACTGGCCAGCCAAAGAATCCATCACGAGATAGCTTCGCGTTAAACGACCATCGTCATCTTCCCGTAGGGGAACTGTGAGTCCCGCACCCCCACTGCGCACGCTGGCCAGGCCCCGCTGATGGGGATTGTGACAGGATGCCCCTAGGGATGGGCAACTGATAATACGAAGCAGCATAGGGTTAGAGACCCGACGGTAGCCGCACCATGCCCCGCTGGAGGCGCCACTGTAGCCCCGGGGCCCGCGGTATGGATGACGCGCGCGCGCGCTCCGCTTACCTCATTCTCCTACCACAACACCGCTATTGACTGAAAACTAATGGGAACTTGAGTCGACCCCAAGGCTGCTTCGCATACTACTCAGGGTTTCCCTAAAAGAAGATGGTAAATTTTTTTGGCTGATGTGGAAAAGCCAGCAAGGCGCTATGAATTGAGTAGCATTTGCGGTAATAATAAGGTCACTCTCACTCTCTCTTGTTAGCCTAATTTGGTTAGTACGTTTAAAGGACGTATAACTCATCGCCGTGTTCTGTTCACAATAATATTCTAGCTTTTTGCTTTTAGTGAACTTATTTACATGTGCGGCATAATCCTCGAAGGAGCTACCCAGTAGAACTAGACTCTGCGGGTACTGAGAAAATATTTAGTCACGTTGGTCAGTGGACAATTTTGATTCAACCTATCAGCAAATTTCTCGAACGTGAACACCCTGTGACACTGGGTTGTTGCTAATTGCACTTCATTGCAAATGACGAGTGCATAAAAAGAATTTCCCGTATATAGCTGCGCAGGACACAAAAAAATCTCGCCAATCCACCCCGTGAATGTGGTTGGAAAGCAAAGCTGTAAACGGCACCCATAGCAATTACCCATGCGACGTCACTTAAATTCACTCACATCGCTTTAAAAATAGCAAAACCAGAGAGAAGTGAAATGCACTTGACCACACCATTTATTACTTTTAAGGGATATTCATGTTAGGGTAAATCAATGCATGAAGCATGAACGCTGTTTGGTTGAGTTGTATTGGTGTAGCACAAGAGTGGAAACTTTTTTTTATAAAATTAAGTAAGCTCCAACCCGGTGTTAGACGATCTGTCTTCTCCGCCCCTGCACCGCGGACGGATCCAACAAGATTTGCGGCAGAGAAGGAGGAGGAGGAAGAAATACTTCTGCTCAGATTTCTGAACGGCCCAGAGTGCAGACCTGGGGAGTGATTCCTTCTTCTGTGGGGCCCATATGCAGTCCGCGCGGCCTGTGTTCTGTCCACCCGCTTAAGCTGGGTAGGTAGAGAGGGCCTGGACAGCAGCATCTCCCATTGCTCTTGTTGGGTAGTTGACGGAAAGAAAGGAGGGTGCTCAGGGCTAAATTCGCACACCCCGATTACGGGGCGGAGTGTTCCCACTTCTGAGCTAAATTTAAATTCAGCGTCTTAGCGATTCGGATACATTAAGTGAAGACGCGTAGGCTGTACGAAGGAGCCCGGATTGTATGAGCCGTAGGGTAGTTTGTTGTTTTCTGGAAAGGTCAGGGTAAGGCGAAGGTACAGTCTGTCTCAGAAGGCGGTAATGATGGGTTATCTCCCTGAACGTGACAAGCGGGTGACTGTCCTCGTGCAGCTCCGTAGCACGGGAAGTAAAAGCGCAGGCTTGTTGGGTGGGCGTATTTGTTGCCTCCAATTGAAGCGTGAGGGGGTGTCCAGATGAGTAGAATGAACCGTTTGGGGACCGGGTTTTAGCACGCGCAGTGCGGATCAAGACACCCAAACCTACTGGTAATTCCAGTAGGCTTGCTGTGAATCGATTACTACCCTCCGAACCCCTGGTTGAGCGAGAGCCAAGGTGATGGCTGCCTCTTCTGCTGCTGTAATTTCTTGGGTCCTAACCGAGGTACACGCAAAGAGGTTGGTTCTGGAGGCAGCCACGATGATGGCGTATTGCTGCCCTCGATGTTTGGAGGCGTCTGTGTAGATAACTGCATGATCCCCACCGACGGTGGTGTTTCGCGCTTGAGCCCATGGTTTTCAGTGACCCTCGTCATGTGAGGGGTTCATATTTCTAAGCAAAGGGAGCATCTTTAGTTTTAGTCGCCTAGAGTCTGGGTGTACGTCAAGCGGAGTACATTCTGGGCTGGCCCAGCCAATCTGGTGACGCATGCGGTTACCCATCGCAGTTCTGACTCGGACCGTCTGGTTAGAAAGATATCCTTCTATCAGCTCTTTCCCCGATGTTGTGGAGCGCCGTGCTAAGCAGCGTCTGTGTGGACGCACTCGTGAGAAGACCAATGGCCTGCTCGACAGCCTTTATAATCATTATATAAAGCATCTCTATGTCTTCCTTCTCGAGAAGAAGACAGGGGGCTTGACGTAAGTAACTCTCGAGAGGACAAAGGCTTCAAATAATTGAAAGGTACCGGATTCCTTTAGGCCTCGCTTCTTGGTGGCACCTCGCCTGATCATGTGCATGATTTGAGTAATGCTGTTTTTGAGGCGCTGCAAGGAAACGTCACTCTCGGTGTTAGCCTTGAGATGTAGGCCCACGATCTTGATGCTGGGGTTTGGAGTGATTGCTTGGCCATCAAAAAGTATTTGAATGTATTCCTTGGTTTGGCGTGCGGGCGGACGACAAGGAGCTAGTGATTGTTTACGTGAACACCGAGGCCACAGGTTTTAGCACATTGGCGTACTAGAAGTGAGATGCCATGCATTGGTGTGAGCTTCCTTTAATTTCTGCAACTCTTAGCACATGACCAAGGTGCGCACAGGGCCGCTAGACGGGCGTGAAAGGTCGCGTGAAGCTTTCACGTAGCATTCAGTGAGAACGCAGGGGGTAAACCAGTCGATGTGCTTGGTGAGTACACCACCTGTCTTCCCAGTCTTCCCGTGGGCTTGTAGCTAAATCGGTAAGACAACGGGCTCTCGCTTTGTTAGTTCCAGGTTCCAGGTTCGATTCCCGGCGGTGCCAGTAAATTCTTTTATTTGTTCGTTGGAGTTTTCTGGTGACACCAACGGTCGCGAAGGAACCCTTGGGGGGTAGAGTTAAAAAACTTTGCTTTAAAAAGATAAGAATGGGTACACATGAGCAGATTCTGGACCTAAATGGTTTTACGAAAGAAAAGGAAAAAAATATTTGCGGTTATTTAGATGGCGCATGCGCCCTCACGTAAAAATAAAAACCACACAGTATTACGCGTTTACAGAATGATAAAGCCTTTTGGAAACGAAATAGCAAGATTTCACCCAGTTCTTTCCTGCCATTAGGGGACGTGAAGCACCAATTTTAAAAGGCGTGAGCACCGGAATCTTTTTAAGAAATTTTACTCAAGTGCTTTCCTTCTACAGTAGTTTCGGATATAAAATCGTCGTCTTCGTCTGAGGCATTGAAGTTATTGGGTGTGTTGCCTAACAGGACAGCCCGCACCAACTTGTACAGCAATGATTTTATTCAATCTGCGGATCGTAACGGGTACGGTATATTTGGTAGAGAGTATAAAATTCAGGGAGCACCTGCTTGTTCATGCAGCATGCGATGGTTCTGAAGAGCAGCAAAAGCCCCGTTCTGCAGAATTGCCGGTGTCCTCCCCAGGCAGCACAGGACTGTTCGGCCTAAAACAGGCCGGTGTACTTTTGCCGGTGATTTTCTGTCCGGCCGTTTTCCGGCAGCCATGTTCGGCCCTGTCCAAATGTGGGCCTGTTGTCGTATACGGCCGTACTCCCATGGCTGTCCAACGGCCAGTGTCCGTCGGCCAGTCGACCGGCTTACGGTCATACGGCCTGATTCCAGCCGTAGGGCTCCGGCCATTCCAAAGCCACCGTGTACGGCCGAAGTACGGCCGCCGGATTACAGCCGAGATGCGGTCGTCGGACTCCAGCCGGACTAAAGCTACCGGAAATACGGCCGTGCTACGGGCATTGGAGTTCAGCCCAGTACGTTAACTGTACTGAGGCCGGTCACTGCATGTCCCGCAAGCAGATGACTCATTCGCGCAGGCATGCAGCAGCACAAACCCAGCATTTTGGGTCCAATGCAGCCACATCAAAGTGAGCTCGCAGCGCACCACCAGCCGTCAAGCTTTCACGCACCCTTGCTTAATACCGCCTCAGTTGACAGCAATTCATTTATTAAACAGTGCTCACAAATTGTCGTTCCTTTAATTGCTGTGCCTCTTTTACTGCCGAACACAGAAAATATTAGTTCTTTGTAGAGCTTGAATAGATGTATTGTCCAGGTCCTGATATCCTCTGTGTGGCGGCTTACCTGTAATAAACGGGGAAAGAGGAGAAGGGGGGGGGTAGGCGGCGGAGGGCGCATACTTTAGTGGTTGAATTTCAGAGAGATAAAGCGCCGCTTTTAGCCAATTTCTTTAGGGGCCTATTCCGAACACTTTCATGCTATGACTACATAAACTATTTTTATAACAGTTGCTTGACCAATTTTGCTGTATATAAAACCAGCGTGAATGCCTTTACGAAGCGTTTTGGTTCTCAACAAAACACTCAGGCGCATTTAATATAACTCCTTCACAAAAAAGTATCTCCAGTTTTTGCCCATTTTTCTTGCAAATACATTTTCTACTCGATCAACTTTTCTGATGATCTTGCGCAGGGCTTATCCTAAGAAGGAGCGAACAGGTACTTTCATTTTCAATCTATTTTAATGTTGTTTTCATGAGTATACGTCCACACACCACTTAATAGTCCAAAAGAACTAATTTTCTTCTAATTCACACTACGTTCAAAAAATTCTAGACGCGTTGCGAATGCGCCTTGCGTCAGGTGGCTGCAGTTGTATCCCTCTGTGTTTCACGCAAGGAAAGGCGTAAATTAGTTACATAATTTGTTTCAAACCAATAACATACAATGGTAGCATGCTACAGGGGACCTTGCATACTGCAACGAATAGGGCAATAAATATTTTATTGGTCAAGGTTGAATGTAGGGTTCTCAACCCGTCGGAGGCAAACTTGCGCCTCGGTTAGAAGTTTATTTATTTATTATTTATTTTTTATTTATATTATTTATTTTATTTATTTTTTATGCCTGCCTGCCTTTTGCATGCTTACAGAGGGAGGATATACATACACTAAGCATAAATTATGAGATTACAAAATAACAAAATATTTCTACAAAGCGCGCTGAAAATCGTCATATAAACAGTTAATGCAATCATACGTGGAAGATACTTACACTGCAGTATTGATGTAATAAAATGAATCGCGCAAGGCGTCACCTTTAAAAGAAAGTTAATAATTTGCTTTAAGCTAGCGGTCCCACTTTGCGATATGTAGAATGGCGCTTGGACATACTTCTCCCCTTCTACTGCAGTTTTCGAATGATAGATATTACGAAAAAAGTTCAACCTGTGGTTCGTCTGTGATCTTTCACGTCGTGCCATTTCAGTTTACTTTTACTTTCTCTCATGCTAAGTTGAGCGTGACAATTACCTAATACGAATCGCACTGACATATCTGTATGTTTTCGAGCGTATAAACCAGCTCTTTGGTTGTGGGGATACACGAAAACACATGCGTACTCCAAATTGAGCGCACATGAGTGAAATACGGTTGTTCTTTTTTGAGTTAGATGGAGGTTCACGGAAATTTCGTCTCAGAAAGCCAAAAACATATGCAGCCGTAACTTTTATGGTGTGACCTTGCCTATTTAACCTCTAACCACTCCGTAAATAAACTCCTAGGTATTATATTCCTCGGCCGTTGTCACAGCAGCATAATTTACGGTATACGTATTCAATTGGAATGAAGGTTTTCTTGTAAAGGTGCCGTTAACACACTGTTTAACATCCAAAAACTTTTCTGAATCAGCACACCAGGATGTTATTAAATTCGAATAAAGCTGCAGGTATACGGAATCACGTTCATTCGCTATAGTCCGGTAAACTACACAGTACTTTTGAACAAAGCTATAGGGCCAATAGTAATAACAATGCAAAAACCGATTCATTCAGTTCATAGGATGAAATGTACTACGCAGAAGGGATATGAAACACCATCATTTGCTTTTTGCAGTCCAAGAATATACAGTCAACCACTTTAAGCTTATCTATTGCAAGAGCCAAATCGTGCGTGAACTCAACAATCTGCGTTGAGCAAGAAAATCCTGACAAAATCCGTGTTTGCTAGGATGCTGGCGATTATGTTTAACCAAATGAGTCATATCCCAAGAGTAGCTAAGCTCACCTTCAAACATCGGAACTAAATTAACAGCTAGGCTTCGTCAGTGACAAGGCTCTGTTGTTATCGCAAATTAAAATAGTTTTTTTAAATAGGCAGTCGTAAAATCCCATGAAGTAACATAGTGCAGGGCATGAAGTTGATCCTACCAATGCACGAGCGAGTCTCTTCTACGTTTATCACCAACAACATAGTGCAACATTGCTTGTCGCAGTTTAATTGTAAGCAGAATAACTTGCGCTTTTGCTCGCACTTGCCTTTCTTTGGTGGGGAGTCCTTGACATGGTGGCGGTTTAGCTCCTGTGTGGTGGCCGCTTGCTCGACGCCCTTGAAGGCCAGTTATTTTGGTGAACCATCTCCATCTCGGATCGGACATCTCTGCCGGGTCGATGTCTCCAATGCTCTCCATTTCTTGAGGGGGCGAATAGCCTCGAGCTGATGCGTCGACGAAGCCGGCGGCAGAGGCGTGGTAGCGGCGATGACTGGCGAGGCTTAGCTCACCCGTCGGTGTGGCACAGTCTTCTTGTGGCAATAAATGACATTTCGATGGCCTAAAAGGTTCCCTGCTAATGTCCAGTGAGTCCTTGCACCTTGCCCGTTCACCGAGAACACTCATTACTGTTTGAAAAACGATGTTCGTTCATTTAAAACGTAGAAACACGGAGCGGATGAAAAACGCGTCCCCGTCGTTCGGCTCCCTAACGGCTTTTTCTGCCCCCAGAAAAAACCGGTCGGTCTCCTTCCAAACACGTCTGTGCATGAATTCTCGGCGCCCAGGCGCGTGCCGTTGTTCGGCTGTATGCCGTTTGCCGAAAAAATGAATAACCAGATACCTTACGTAGGCCGGTCTCCTCTTGAACACCGGTTGCCAAATATTCTGTGGCCATTCGCTTGCCGTAATTCGGCCGAGGACAGCTAACCGAATGAAAAAATATTCTAATCTAAACCACCGGACGCGCGGTTCACCGTTGAAACAACGAATGCCGGCAGCCGCGCTCCGGCCGGTCTCCTTTCGAACACCACCTGCCGCAAGAATACGCATATTCTGTGGCCGGTCGCTAGCCGTGCTTCGGCCTGTTACCGCTTCCCGAAGAAAAAACGGATGCCCTAAGGCCGTACTTCGGCCGTTCTCTTTCTCAACATCGGCAGCCGTAAGAGAACTGAATATCTGGCAGCCGGTTAGCTGCCGTTGTGCGTCCGTACACGGGCGGACGGAAAAATACCGAAGC